>OY735275.1:6258125-6858125 GCA_963457715.1 Argyresthia albistria | reverse complement strand
GGCCTTAGTTGAGGAGATATGAAGGTTTCCTCACGACGTCTTCTAACACCGTTAGAATATAACATAGTACAATATAGATATAGGGTTCCGTAGGTAGACAGTCTGTCTGGGGCTTCACAATGGCCTTTTTAGAGGACCCTCATGGAGTCACTTGCAGGTACGCAGGCAGGAAGGGTGGATCTGAATACTTTAAGCGACCCCTGATTGTGCAGTATCGTTAATAAGAGGATAGCGGAAGCGGGAACAAACATTTCATTATCAATCGTATGCTTTTTGGTCCATCGACCGTTCGCTACGAAGCCATTACGATGAGAAACATGTACAGGTAGCCCCAATATTCTTTGGGACTGAGCGAGCAAGCTTAGTGTGGGAGGAGTTTTAAGACTACTACGTACTAGCAAGTAGCGATAATAGCCGGAAGCTACAGCTTACGTGTCATCCGAAACACGTAACAGAGTCAAACATAGATATTTATATAGATGTCGCAGTTATTTGGCTAAATTAGACATTTAACTAACACACTACACCGTTAATTAAAGATTGACATTTAAGCAAGTCGCTAAAGTTCCTTCAGACAAGTGAGCGAACGAGTTGTCTAAACGTTCCTAGGCAACAAGACTCATTTCAACTTTGGTAGGGTAATAAGCAAACAATTCAGTTTTGTGGGACTACTAGAGGTCGCCTCGCTCCGCTCCGCTTCGCTCGGCTCTGGGTGGTACGTAAAGTTGTGACCTGTAAACAACCTATCTATAGCATAAGCACAGGAAGTGACCCAAAGCAACCAATATTCATAAAAAAAACATAAGACCTCAAATAGAATATCAGTAACCAATAATCATTAATTAATTTTAGTAGTTCGTTATGTGAAACCTTAATTGGAAAAATATGTAAAAAAGTTTCACTACCCAGCCTTTCCTTTGCTCTGCACACGTACGTAGTTTGCTTTGAAAATGACGAGCACAATGTATACTAGCACAGAGAATGTCTGTGCTGGAATACATTTTGCTCTAATAGTGTAGAGCACAAAGTGGTCCAGCACAGAGTATGGGTGTCTGTGGTAGTATACAGTCTGGCATTACGCTTCCGGGAGTTATACTAACTACCCTACACTATGTTACAGCTTGGTATAGCAAGAGCAAGTCGCCATACGGTACTCCTTGGGCCACAAAAGGGCACACCCTTGCATACTCCCAAGCGAAGAGCTGACGAAGGCTGAAAGATTAATCTTACAGGAAAATTATTTCTTGGCTTTTTCCACCAGAGGGTTTAAAGTAGTGAAGTTCTCCTATTGTGGCTTAAAACATCTTAAAATACCTACGTTATGTCATCTACACCTACAGCAGTGTAGATTCTATACCCTATCCAATATAACAGGAAACTTGACAGCTAACCTAAAACTTCATAAAACCCACTTTTTAAACACTAGGGATGTTACCAAAACAATCGGAAAGAATCGAAATTGTTTATTCAAGAGTTGTCATCGCCATCACTGCTATCAGCATTTAAAGATATTATTATTTGCTTTTTATGAAGTTTTAGGTTAGCTGTCAAGTTGCCTGTTATATTGGATAGGGATACACTCTATTCTATACACACCCTTATGTCTACAGTGTAGGTAGTGTACATACATATACATACATATGCTCACGCGTTCTTCCCGGAAGAGGGGTAGGCAGAGACTAAAGACCTCCACTTGCATACATAATCTCTCTCTCTTCATACACAGATTAATAAAGAGCTTCATATCTATGTATATACGTATGTATTTATGTATGTATGTATGTATGTATGTATGTATGTATGTTTGTATGTATGTATGATAATAAGCTCGCCTTTGGACACTGTATTACATGTTTTGTTTACACAATTATCACCCTATGCGAAAAAGAGAAAGGTTGCCCTCTCCACTTGGCATTTAGGTGCAAAGAATCTTGGCGCGACATGTATCTATCTATAGGTTAAACATTTCCGAACAATTTACTCACTATCAGTGGTTTTGTAGAATTATCTTGGTTCGTGTTAGCTTACCTGTAACAAAAATAATGAACAATTAGAAAAATCAAAATCGGTTACAACCTTTTTAACCGACTTCCCAAAGGAGGAGGTTTACAATTCGTCCGGATGTTTTTTTTTATGTACGAGTATGTGCCCCGATAGCGCCTAGACGGATGGACCGATTTGGAAAATTATTTTTTTGTTTGAAAGGGTTTACCTTCCCATTGGTCCCATTGACACCAGGTCAGGATCTGATGATGGGATCCTGGAGAAATAGAGGGAACTCTTCAAATATTATAAGCAGACCTATAGTGATTTTTGTGTTTTTCAAATGCACATGGTAAGCATAATATTGTGATGCGGAACTCCTGATGAAGACCACATATGGCCACCAGAACTGCTCAATACTAGGTACAAATACAATGCGTGGCTGACGGGCAGGCAACGCATAGCCTAAACCGGTGGACCTAGAGCCATGAAACTTTGTACAGAGGTTCCTTAGTAGCGTGGGGTAGCACTGAGATGGGATTTGACAAAATTAAGTCCCCAAGGGGGGGGGGGGGTTAAGGGGTAACAGTTTGTATTAAACTCAATTTAATCAAATAGGGTTTGTGAAAGTCGGTTTTTTCTAAAGTTTACTTTTTGTTTCAATTGTCATCGATTAGGAAGGCCCAGAAGGAGATGGCGGGACGACCTGGACACGTTCGAACCAGAGTGGGTCACTCTAGCTCTGACTAGAGATGTGTGGGCTCGAAATGGGAAGGCCTTTGCCCAGCAGTGGGACACATTATAGGCTACGTAAAAAAAAAAGATTAGGTGCCTAATCGGATCCGAAAAATTACCATAACAAAAGTATTGTATAGGTAAATTAAAACTCATTATGGATTATTGGAATTCAATTGGTAACGATGGTGCTGTTGATACTTTGATTAGAAATATAAACTGCAACGGCGTAAAATGTTGTGGTAAGGCCCACAACATAACAAAGACACGACCAAACAATAGACTCGATCGAAATCGTCATCTAGTTCCCGGAACAACAAATCAGTAATTCACAACAACATGATACGGAACGAAAAGAAATTGTTTGTTGCGGTACCCGGGCATTGTAAAATTGTAACTTGTCGCTCTATAAAATGGGTCACAGTTCCACAGCTGAAGTACTTTTTTTGCACAAAATATCGTCAATTAATTCTGAACGCGATAGCAAACTCCGACGCTAAATAACCACCCGGGCAGGACCTTGAGCACGAGTCTGCAAGCATACTTCTGGCCCCACACTAGGATACCCTGTGTCGGGGAAAGCAGAAACAGATTCAGAAATGCAGCAATGGCTAACTCATGCCACTCAAAAATGGACTCTAAGTATAATAGGCACAAAGTATGCAAAAAATTGTGACGCTATATTTAAAAAATATATATATTATTATCTATTATATTACTTCGTAATTCGTAATTTCTTTATTGTACTAACACAAGCATGACATACAGAAAACTTAATATAGACAATGTACAAAGGCGAGCTTATCTCTAACAAGAGATTTCTTCCAGCAAGCCATTGGGAAAGGAAAAGGTAGGTATATAGTTGAGTAGATTACTTCTGAATACATGCCAGCTATACGTATAGTAAATATTTATTAAAACTAGGGCCGGAATCAATACAGAAAAGTACCTTAACTATTATTGCTATGAGCGACTCTTTATATCAAGGTCCTAAATGTGGGAGAGTGGCCACAAAGTTAGTGAGCCCATGCTCGTTGTCAGCAAGGTACACATTGCCTCGGAACAAATAAAAAGATCCATTAGCACCAGATAACTAGTAACTTTTATCTGCAGGCGAAAACCGCCCTTAAAACCTCGATAGGTTTCGGACAGCAGTAATAGCAGTAGGCTTTGTAGAATATTACATATAGGACTCTGAAAGAAAAGAAAAGCAATAACCGGCCAAGTGCGAGTCGGACTCGCGCACGAAGGGTTCCGTACTATTTTATCTATAAAAAAACACGTTAGTTGTAGGGAGCGCCCCTTAATATTAAATTTCTTTTTTTTTTTAGTTTTTGTTGTTATAGCGGCAACAGAAATACATCATCTGTGAAAATTTCAACTGTCTAGCTACCACGGTTCATGAGATACAGCCTGGTGACAGACAGACGGACGGACGGACGGACAGCGAAGTCTCAGTAATAGGGTCCCGTTTGGCACCCTTTGGGTACGGAACCCTAAAAACGAGCCGGCAGATTTTACCAGTTATCCAATTTTCAATTTTGTAAGGCAGGAATCCATGATATTGTATGAGAAGAATTCCTGTTACAGCGAATTATTGCTCAAAAAATGCTATTCATTATCCCAATACAACACAACCGCGTCCGTCTAGCGTCAAACAAAACAGCCTGCGATTTTCAACCTGCCCACATCGAGATAAAGTTCAATACCGCAGAACAAAAGATGCGGGTCTTCTGTGGACGTTGGACGAGCTAGTAACCAAAACCACAGATACTACCTAAAATATTATGCTAATACACATAGACCACCTAGAATAAAGTATGACACCGGCGTAAACTGAGATGCTACGAAAGCTTCTTTAGTTCGAGGACATTATCGCTTGGTGCAGCACCAGCACCATCGAAAAATTACGAATACCACGAGATGGCGCTAAGATATATAGGATTTATTCTAAGATTAGCGCCACCTAGAAGTATGTTAACTGAAACCATGGCGATTAAAGTACAAATCTTACTCCTCACGCCATCTCTTTTTTTTCGAAGGGTTACTAATTCTAATTTGTATGGGATGAGCACCCTGTGCCAAAACTCAATAACAATTTACGTTTTTGCATAGTATCTGTGGTTTTTGCCAATTCCTGAAAGGTTCTCCATAAATGCATTCAGTGTTCTCAGAAAACTAGCGAGGAGCAAGATATTTCTCTAAAGCGACGAAAGGAATTTCGTCCGAATTTCTCGGGTCAATTGTTCAAACATGTCAGAGTTTAAGCAAAGCCGGGCTCGGGCATGTCTTTAGGAAAATAGTTTTAGTCCAGAAACTTTCAACGACGAAAATATTTGAAGTAATATTGTATTACTCCATAGCTGCGGCGATGGGCTAGCCCCATGTCACGCAAAACGGAGGGTTGAATAACAGGCTAGAAGTTGGCACGCTGTGCCTCTGCCACCCCGTCCCGTACGGGACACGGCGTGACGCTATGATATGATTGATATGGAGTTCACACTTTGAAAACTCCAGTAGTATGGAGTTGTCATACATACACACTGTACATTCCCGCGCAAAAATAGTAGATTGTTTACCAAGGGAGTAAAGAACTATTTTTAGGGCGAGAGTGTTTTTTGAATCCTGAGGGAGCGAGGGATTCAAAGTACATCACTCGAGCCAAAAATAGTTTTAATCCTGAGGTGGACACTCTACTTTTCATCACCCTCTATGAGAAAAGTAGTAAGTAATCAATAAAATAACATACATGTACCTATACAGGTTGTAACAGAAAGGGGTGTACAAGCGGAAAGAGGGACATCATTCTAAACAACTTTCACTATGGGACCGACTTGATCAGAGCAACTTTATTTTTCACTTCCCAGTACATTCTGGCCTGAGTCGGTCAGCTGATTTGTAGAAGTGAAAAAATAAAGTTGCTCTGATCAAATCGGTTTCATAATGAAAGTTGCTCAGAACGATGTCCTTAACAAAGTGGTTTCTCACTTTGCGTAAATTCATTTACACCATCATAGAACAGTGGGAACATTACTATTGAAAATTTACCCACGGCGGGCGGCGTAGATATGTATTATGGCTTATTATTATACAGATATGAATTACCTATGGCTTATTATTTATAGAGCCTGAGACATCTACTTGTAATGGACTAAAGCGCATCATTGTGGGTAATGGGAATCTTGGAATATAATGGCCTAACCGTTTCATACAAAACGTATCAGAATATACTAGTTTAGCTTTCGAAATTCATCAGTCATCACATAAACGTAATTT
Source organism: Argyresthia albistria (assembly GCA_963457715.1). Classification (NCBI taxonomy): domain Eukaryota; kingdom Metazoa; phylum Arthropoda; class Insecta; order Lepidoptera; family Argyresthiidae; genus Argyresthia; species Argyresthia albistria. Next base: position 6,852,131 of record OY735275.1, on the reverse strand, counting down.
TTTCAACATTCCAATCAGATACGAAAAAAAAAATTTCAGCATTATAAAGGACGTTAAATTATCTTATAACAACCAATAGTTTTCATTGGTGACCGCAAAAATTCATGTGTTTGGGTCATTCACTATGGGAAAATTACCTACAGAGCGGTCGACGAAATTCATCACATCAACGTAATTTTTTTCAGCATTCCCATGAGATAGAAAAAATAATATTGCACAGTTTTAAAGGCCGTTATATTTATCTAACAACTACCACAGGTTTCATTCGTGTAAGCAAAATTTAGGTTTTGGGTCAGAAACTTCCCAATGTCATTTTGCACATTAAACATTTTGCAAATTCAACATTCTGAGCCGGAAGGTCATAGACATAGACAAACGTCTCTCTCCCCCTCTTCCACTCTACCCGATCCTATGAGGTCTCCCTCCAGTCCATATCCATATCCCATAGACCAAACTCATCATTCCATCTCTTCCTGGGTCGTCCTCATAAATAAGCGATACTGTAGTTTCAAAGAGTGGTAGGCAGAGACGAATGGTCCCCAGTGCCTGCGATTCTGAAGGCGACACGAACTATACTAACTAAACTAATTACAATGGTCTGTTTGAAAATGGAATCTGTGGCCACCGCGCAAGAGCTGTCAGATTTGAAGATTGTCAGTTTAGTGCCTTTAGTTCCTCTAGTTTAGTGGATTTGACACCTCAAGAATAGACACAATATCTAGTTGCTACCTGACACAAAACACAATGAACTCACAATCGTGTAAAGCGACACTTTCAAACAGGAAACGAAATTGTCCCACCATTTGTTGATATTCAACGGAAATTCAGCGCACGGGGTGTCGAAGGGATCATTTTACTGAAAAACTCGAGTGAGAAGTGAAAATGCATGTCAAAGGACGACTTGCAGTTTGTTCTCTCCGAGAGAGCCCGCCACCTGTTCGCATATTAGAAGATACAATATGCTATGCTCACGCCTTCTTTCCGGCAGAGGGTAGGCAGAGACAAGATATTCATTTGATACGATTAGACTAATGACATGTAGGTAGATAAAGTATGACAGGCAAAACACAAATATAAAATAATCGTTTTTTAGGGTTCCGTACCCGAAGGGTGCCAAACGGGACCCTATTACTGAGAGTTCGCTGTCCGTCCGTCCGTCCGTCCGTCCGTCATGCAGAGGGGTGTCTTCGTGAAATGTTACAACTACACGTAACGTAACACGAACAATATGGAATGACTGGATGACCTGTTTCGTAAAGATGCACTCGTTAATGAAAGCCCGCCTTTGCCGAGTGCCACTCCGGTAGCTGCTGATGTTTAGGGTTCCGCATGCGTAGGTGTACACCTTTGACTCCCCCGAACAAGCTAGCGCCGCGCAGGTCTGTTATTACTTTATTTATTAGAACTATTTCTAGTAATAAACAATGTGGTGTGGTTTGCTTTTATCGACTCTCTGGTAGCTATTGGTGGTTAGGGTTCCGCGGGCGGAATGTGTAGACCATTGCTCTGGTCACCCCACGCATGACCAATATTATTTTATTATTAAAACTCTCACCACCTAAAACAACAATATTAAAACATGGTGCTTTTCGCATCCGAAGTGGCAAAGGCACAATGGCGGCCCACGATTAGCCAATTAAATAAATTAAATCACTTCCTTTGCACATTCATATTCATTCATATTCTGTAGTGCACAGAAACATAAAAAAACACATTTACAAAAAATATTATACGCAAAGGCGAGCTTATCTCCAAAGAGAGATTTCTACCAGCAAACCTATAGGCAGAAAAGGAATGTGGATGCATGAGGACAGTCCTAGTGCGCAATAAAACTACATAAAACACGGAAATATTTTTCAATATTCATTGTCAGTATTCGTAACTCTTTATTATACTCACATAACATACAAAAACCATAAAGCATACGATATAAAAACATGTACAAAGCCGAGCACTCTATTAAGCGATCCATATAAATGTGTGCGTCAAAAACTTCCGAGTACAGTTTAAAATCACAGGACCACAATAAGTTTAGAAATAGTTGTTTATTATTATTTATTTATAACGTTTATTTATGAAAAAAGCACTTAACTATATAATTTAAGTCTGCCAAACTGCTAGGCAGTTTGTCGGCAGGTTGGTTGGTTGGCTCTTAACGTCCTTGGAACAATATTGACATTAAAATTATAAAAAAAAAATACATTAAATTATTTTGACAGTGGGTACCAAGACGTCAATGAATGTCTAATTTTTGACGTTGGTACCCACTGTCAAACTAATTTTAATGTTTTTTTTTTATAATTTTGGAGAATGACAATGGCTTGAGTTTGGGGGTTAACTATAATACGGAACCCGCACGTGTATTGTTTTAAAGACCTCTTTTGTGCTCGTTTGAAAGGAATTGCATCCAATTTTTGTTCCGGATACGTTCGCCGAGTCCAGTTAACGTTTTCGCGATGTACTGACAAACAAATGGAGCTCTGTCGACGTCCCTATGTAAATGTTTACGGTCAAATGACTGTTGTAAAGGAGAGAATCGATTGTGAAAAAATAAACGGTCAAGTGCGAGCAGGACTCGCGGACCAAGGGTTCCGATCACACTTGGAGATTTTTCCTCGTAACTCGTGTAATTATAGGTTTCTACATAAAAAATCCAGTATGATGGCATCCATGTAAACCAAAATGAATATTTTTGTAGAAAGACAGAAAATTGCAGTTTTCAGATTTTTCCCTTTACTTGTGCTAAAGACCTTGCGTTATGCCAAATTGCATGATTGTAGGTCTACGGGAAGTACCCTATAGGTTTTGGGTCCATTGCGATTACTATGAAATTCCAAAAAAAATATAGCATAAACAGTCGTAGCGTTCGATTGCGTTGACCTAGAAGATTGTGTTTTTCACAATGTTATGCGATTACAGACCTTAACAATAGGCCTGACGACTGTATCAAATAATCAAAGATTTAATGATTATAGGGGAAAATACATATTAAAAGAATTTAAAATACTAATTTCATTTGATTAAAAACATTGAGATTAATATTATTATCAATAAAACGAAAAATTAAAATACTGCATTCGGCCATTTTGATCGAAACAGGAATCATAGCGCAAATTACGTTTGGTCGCAACGAAGGATCCAAAAAAAACCAAAATGATTTTAACTTATTTTATTAATTATTTCTACAGAGTTGCGACTCTAATCGATGTGAGATATAAAGTGACTCTATTATAATGGAAAAAACCTAAATTCTAAAAACTGGCTACGTGACGGTATCTGCACCGTCAGCCGTCTTGGCTTACACGAGGCACGAAAAGCAGGTCATCGGAATGGTCGGCTGTATCCATGAGAGTACGTATGTAACACCTCCCGCCGAAGATCAGGAACTATTTGAGAGGTATCTTCGAAAATGTTGCTGAGACAAGATTAGGATCAAATCTTGTTCTTTCTGAAATTTCAGAATATATCTCTTTAGGTTTATCAGACTCTGCTTTGCCAACTTGCTTCTTAATATTGACCGTCTTGGTGTAATATTTCCGAATGATGACTGCTATAACGAGTGCACATGCACTGAATAGTATCGTATAGATGGGTATTGTAGTATGGTACAAGCTATTATCTGTAGCCTTCTTCAAATGTACTGGTGACTGTAAGGTAATCTTCGTGCTGCTGGCGTGTAGATTTTCCAAATTGATAGAGTTCAATTCTAAAAGTGTCTGCGACTGCAACCCTGCAGTGCTGGTAAGTTCATTTCTGGACGGTAATTCAGTTATCTTCAATACTTGTCCTCTGGTTCGGTCGTTACTGTTAGTTATGGTGAATTCTGGAGTCTGGAGGAAACAGCCATGTGGTACAACTGCGAGATAGCTGCCTTGAAGTGTTTCGTATTTATTCTGTCCGCAGGACGTCTGGATTTTGGTTGGTTTCGGGAAACTCAGGGTGTAGTGCTTATCGTCGAGTTTCTCAAGTGCTTCTTTGGTGAGACTGATGGTGGTCGGCTTGCAGGATTCGTCTATTCGCTGGACAGTAATAAGTTGCTGGATACAATCTGGTTGATCTCGAAGCTGGTAGTTGAATTGTTCCTCGCAGAGATACCATATAGTGGTCTTCGGACATTCTGTCTCTATGTACATGAAATCTTTCTCATGAATTGCTATGTAAGGGGATGTAGGAATAAGGGACTCGTGATTTTTATTGGGTACAATAGATAATTTATAAAGGGAATAGATTTTGGATACGACAATCGGTAACTTGAAGACTATGATAATTTCCTTGTTACTATAATATGAACCCATTTTTATGATATCGTAGTATTCTCTCAAATCAATATCTAGAAGTTCATCCTTCTTATATATGTCTCTTAACCTACGTAACATGTCCCTTAAACTAACTACGGTTAAAGCCGAATGATAGGTGCTCGATGCACGAATGAAGGCTAAAGTATTTTCTAACTTAATCAATTCTTCTGTTAAACTATCTATATTATCTCCTAAGATTAAAAGAAGCTGAGCCAAATGGGCATAGCTAACAAAATCAGCTGATTGGTAGCTCTCTCCTTTCATTACGCTATTAACTACGTCTTTAATTTTTTCTTGATTTTCTATGATACTGTTTAAAATAACTGAATGCTGGGACATCCATTCTTTACTGATTGTAATATGATTATTAATTTCTGAAGCTAGTTTATCTTCGTTATTCTGTAACACTTTAATAGCGTTGTTATAATAAGCAGCATCTGTGTAATCGAGATTTCCTGATATACTTTTGATAATAGACCCTAGACCATCAATGAGTCCTCTTTTGGCTCGACTGGGTTCGAAAGTTAATAATTGTTCAGTTACTTTACCTAGCTTATTACTGAGATAATCAAGGTGGGGCTCAAACAGAGATAAGGTCCTATTGTTAAGCTGAGGTCCAAAACTATCGATTTGGCTTTTAACTAAATCGACCTTAGAATGAATATCAGATAAATTTATACTTTGTACGAATGAGTGATAATGAGATATTACGCGGGTTGGTCCTAGTTTAAAGGGAAGCAGTCCAGGTCCTTCTTCTAAGGAGTCAAGTGTTATCTCTTGTGCGTGGGTCTGGTGAAGTAGCAGAATCAGTAGTGTCCTGCAACAATTGTGCACTATTAGGGACCCTTTTAAGGCGTGATTTTGCTACTGGGCCAGGCTTCTTTTTAGTATAGATATGAATGGGCAAATCAGCAAGGACTGTATCTTGAGTATAGCGAGCAGCTAGTTTCTGGCGAGCTGCTAATGGGTTTCGAATGAATATCTGCTGTTCGGGTAAAAGCTCTACTTCAGGCTCACGATCTTTATTTCGAGCTTCCGTTAGCTCGGTACGACGGCTAAGGGATGTCTCATTTATCAGCTCATAGACTTTAGACATTTTGCTACGATGTTCCTGGGTATACTGCTGGAGTAAGTGTTCGGAGAGATCTATATCGAGGGGATCACGAGGATCAAAGTGTCCTGTTATAATATCTAGGGGTCTACATTTAGTGAAACTATGGATTGAGCTGTTATAAGCTAGAATAGCATATGGCATGAGATTGACGACGGATTCGTTTTTCTGATTTAATTTTAAGATACGTAAGTGTTCTAGTATAGTTGAATGAAACCGTTCAACCATTCCATTTTCATTAGGGGCGTGTGCTAAGATCTTATGATGCTGTATTTTATGGAGTCTGATGAATTCGGAGAATAACTGGTTAGTAAACTCAGTACCACGATCTGTTACTGCTACCAGGGGCATACCGTGATGAGTACAGAAATTTAAGAGGGCCTGAATCACACTAACTGCGGTACCGTCTCTGAGATGATATGCTTGAGCATATTTCGAGAAAGCATCAACTATGGTAAGGTATTTCTCATTTTGAGCAGTGAAGAGGTCTAGATGAACAATCTCGAATGGTTTAGAAGAGGGTGGAACTACCTGAAAACGTTGCTTGATAGGACTGCGGTCATATTTAGCTTGACCACAGATAGTACATTCATTAATATACTTGGTTATGTGTTCTTTCATTTTTGGCCAGTAAAACTTATTAGACAGAGCTAAGTAACATTCAGCAATGCCACGATGGTTAGTTTTTCCTTCATGGTATTTCTGAATGATTTCCTGTTGACGTAAATGTTCCTTTACATTTTCATGTTCGACTTTAGTTAAGACCATATTCATTGCTGAACTTTTGAATTTTTGCTGTATGATGGGGATGATAGAATACATAGCCAAGGGTGGATGAATAATAAGACCGGTTTTAACTTTAGGGTTAACGAATTCCTTTATAGCATTAACTACATCTTCCTCAAGATTAGACTCTGAAATTTGAATAGTAGTCCGAGTATGTGTCTCGAAAGGCTTAGTTACTGTAGTACGACCTTTAATATCTCCGACTAATTTGAAACAAATCTGTCTATTGAACTTATTGAGGGGTTCATCAGTTATTGGGACTTCTAGAATGGGGTTTTCCTGGCTGGTGTGAGCTGTGGCTGTAGTTGAGCCAGAAATTGAAGGTGGTTTCTCGGATGGGTTAGCTACAATTGAACTAATTTCCTCATTATTAATTTCTATTCGGGATAATGCATCTGCATTCGTATTGGCTTTACCTTGCTTATACACAACTGTAAAGTTATAGTCACTTAATTTCATTTTCCATCGAGTTAAACGGGAATTTGGCTCTTTTAGCGACATGACCCACTGAAGAGGTTTATGGTCCGTTACAATTTGGAACTTGCGGCCGAATAAATAGGGACGAAAGTATTTTGTAGCCCATACAATGGCTAGAAGTTCTTTTTCGATGGTACTATAATTAATCTCACTACTGTTCAGTGTTCTAGATGCGTAAGAGATAGGTTTATCTGATCCTAGGGAACCTTGGGAGAGAATAGCACCAATGGCTAGATTTGAAGCATCAGTTGTTAAGATGAAATCTTTCGAGAAGTCCGGATATTGGAGAATCGGATCATTGATCAGAAGGGTTTTACACTTTTCAAAACAGGATACATAATTTTCATCTAGTCTAATTTTTGAACCTTTCTTCAGACATTGCGTGAGAGGTTTAGTTATCTTTGCGAAGTCTGGAATAAACTTTCTGTAATAACCGAGAAGTCCGAGGAATCGCTTAATTTCAGTAGGAGTTTTAGGAATGGGGTACTTCTCAATAGCTGCTAGTTTTTCAGGATTAGGCTTGATGCCATTTCGAGTTATTACATGACCTAAATAGGCTGTTTCAAGTTTTAAAAACTCAGATTTATCCATTTGTACCTTAAAATTCGATTCACGCAATCTCTGAAAAACTTTTTCTAAGTTAACAATATGCTCCTGAAGGGATGTGCTGAAAACAATGATATCATCAAGATATACCAGGCAGATGACGTTTTGGAGGCCTCTAAGTACATTATCCATCACTCGTTGGAAGGTAGAAGGACTATTTTTGAGACCCATGGGCATCCTCAAAAATTCAAAGTGCCCATGCTCCACATTGAAGGCTGTTTTTGGTATATCCTCGTCCTGCATTTCCACCTGATAAAATCCGCTGGCGAGATCTAGGGTGGTGAAGTATTGACAATTGCCTAATTTATCAAGGACATCCGTTATGTTAGGTATCGGGTATTTATCATCTATGGTCTTCTCGTTCACCTTCCGGAAGTCTACAACAATGCGCCATTTCGTTTTGCCAGACGCATCTGCCTTTTTGGGAACGACCCAGATTGGCGAGCTCCATGCGGAGTCTGAAGGACGAATTATTCCTTGTTCTAACATTTTCCCAATCTGGTTACTAACTTCCTCCTTATGAACAAACGGATATCGATAGCTTTTTGTGTAAACTGGGACCTCATCTGTAGTTCTAATGCAATGCTTGATTTTATTTGTGAATGTTAGCGATTCACCTTCGATATAAAATATATCGGCATACTGAGAACAAAGTGATTCTAAGTTAGCGCGTTCTTCCGCGTTCAAACGACTCGTCCGTAGGCGCGAAAGTACTTCTTTCGATCGCGGCGATATTTGCTGGGACCGTTCGCATTCGTTGTTATAAATTTCAGCATGAACGGGTTGATACATGGAAAAGATGACGTCATTTGGACTCGGGTTAGTTACTTCTAAAATACCGCGACGATTTTTAACTGATGTTAAACAATTACCTACAATACAATTTGATATTAATTGCTGCGAAATAATTGCATCACCGTCATGCATGTTAACCGGTATTCGCACCAATTTCGATGAATGCGCAGGAATGATATCTTCGTAGAGGTTCACGTTACATGAGTCGTACATGATAATGGGAATTTTTGTACTTTGTGTTTCCAGAACTTTATCTTTATAATTTATGTTACATTCCCAACTGGTCAGTAAATCTGATCCTATAAGACCGTCGAAATAATTATGAAATTTATATACGAAAAACGTGATATCATTGCTGTCATTGAATTCGGGGAAACTTGGCAGGGTTATAGAATAGTCATTGCGGCTAGTAGAATGCACATTAGTTACTTCGAATGGATCATAGTTCAGTGGAATGTGCTGAAAATATTTTTCAATACTTTCAGGACTTATAAACGACTGATTAGCACCAGTGTCTATTAATAACTTAAGTGGGGGGTTCGCGATCTGAATAAACGGTAATTGCCGTTGGGTCTGTAAATTAATTTCTATTTTTGTCTGTCTGACTTGGATGCTTTGGGAAAATCCTCAGGTACGAAGGATGAAGACTGTGGAGACATATCATCGTTATTGGAGTTTACCTCGGGGACAGGTTGATAAGAGTAACTTGACTCGGGCTCGCATGAGAGATAAGGATTATACTCATAGTACTCGCTGTTCTGTTCCGGGAAGTAATCTACGTCATAAGTGGGGCCATATTCATAGTCATCATAGCCATAGCACTCATTGAAGTTAGTCTCTCGCGATTTAAAATAATTATTCGGAGGTGGATTGCCATGTCGGGTCCAATCATGACCGGAGGGTGGCAATGGTTTCGGTACATACGGGACAACTCCACTCATAGGTTTTGGTGAATTATGGTTTGCACCAAAATTAGGGTTCCGCGGTTGCATTCGGAAGACATTACTGTGAGGGTTATAATTCGGTGGTGGCGCTCGGAATATTTGTTGCGTGCGCGTAGGCATATTAGCCATGCGTTGGGGTGGATTGAATTGGGGCTGAGAATTATTCGGTTTCCATAACGGCACGGTACCAGGGCGCTGTTGCCAATTGGGCAATGGGTTAGCGAAGTTGAATGGTCGGGACATCGGCATAGGCGGCACTGAAGGGGCACTATGGATAGGGCTCATTTTTATAATGGGCTGATAATGGGGATGTTTTCGATCAGATAGGGGCTCATTTCGATTTTGAAGGTACATGACGTTCACTTCCTCCTGTACATATTCTAAAGCCTTTTCGATAGTTGCGGGTCTCATACACCGAATACGGGAACCTAGCGGCTCTTTCAGTCCTCTGATGAAAGATTGCAATGCGAGTTTTTTATATAACTCCCGTTTCGCTTCAATCGTCGTGACGACACTCTCATGCAATGTTACATAGGTCATTATGGTACTAAAAAGACTTTGGCATCGCTCATAAAGATCTTGTGGGGTGCTTTGGCCTTGTGATAGGAGGGACATATCATTGTAAAGTGCGGTCTCGTCTCGCTGATCGGCAAAGTTATTGATAAGGGCACTTTTAATACCTATCCAACTATCTGGAATGCCATTGGAATTGATCGTTCGCGCTGCGGCACCGGTGATTTTATTTAAAATACCATTCAGCAGACATAAATTCGTTAACTCATTTTCAGGGCCTGGTTTCACGTATGCACTAACTAGCTGGTCGCATAACTGTATGAACCTAGTCAGTACATTGGGGTTACCGTCAAACTCGGGAAGGAGCCTTAAGGCCTTGTAAATGATATCTACGCCTGTGCTCTCCATACTTCTACGTGATCTATGACTTTGTACTTGTTCGTCTTCCTCCACTTCTTCTATTCGTCTGAGAAAATCTTGGGCTACTCTACGGTTCCCTACTACACTACTGGGGTAGTAAGTCGCCGATTGTCGTCGTTGAACGCGTGGGTGGAAAATTTTGGAAACTTAATATTATACAGGGTTAAAAATAGGATTAAACTAGGGGATGAGCAATCACAAGAAAGAATCAAGTGTACTCACATAAGCATCTTGGTATCTCTGGGCGTATCGATGTCTGGATACTCCTCCGCTGGCTGACCGACGTGATTTATTTGTAGGTTTCGGGATAGCTGACGACGTTTCCCGGGCCACAGGAACCAGGATTGGCAGGAACCAGGAAGCACTGACTCAACTATCCTACCGGCTGCGCCAATTACGTTTGGTCGCAACGAAGGATCCAAAAAAAACCAAAATGATTTTAACTTATTTTATTAATTATTTCTACAGAGTTGCGACTCTAATCGATGTGAGATATAAAGTGACTCTATTATAATGGAAAAAACCTAAATTCTAAAAACTGGCTACGTGACGGTATCTGCACCGTCAGCCGTCTTGGCTTACACGAGGCACGAAAAGCAGGTCATCGGAATGGTCGGCTGTATCCATGAGAGTACGTATGTAACACGCATGACGCTGCATGACGTCATAACAATGTAAACATCATCTGATTTATGCTGATTACTCATTTGGACATTGACATGTTTACTTATGCGTGACATCAAAGCCGAACGCCATGACACCCGAGAGCTTTTTTCGCGTACTATTACAAAATTTTATTATTTGGCTTTAAACTTCGTTTAACTTTAGTTTATTTCCGAAATAAAGTTTTTTTCTTAATATATGTGTACACCTACATTACGGAAGAGGATTTCAAAATCTTTCGTAATGCCTATTGATATGAGTTTCAGCTTGATACGTCTACGCGTTCTTTATATGAAGGTTGACACACGGACGAACGGACGGATAGACGGACAACAAAGTGATCCTATAAGGGTTCCTTTTTTTCCTTGTAAGGATCGGAACCCTAAAAAGGTAAAAATAGGTACGAGGTTGAAGGGAGAAGCAACGAAACATACCTGCACGTGACCATTTTAGGGGGAGAGGTTCTTCATAATACCACGTTCGTACAAAACACCAGTATAATTCCAATCTATCCATATAAATTAAAATCAGTTAGTGAGTTGTTAAAAATTGCAAATATTTTTGATATATTATCATGACATTGGAAGTCAAATTAAAATAACGATTTATTTCGCTTTTTGTGTTGTTTGGTCGATCTAATCACAATTTAATTACGGCTTTAAAAGGACGGATTACGAGAAAAAAGAGAGCCAAATCCAATATTCAGTGGTTTTCTTGAAACACGCTTCGGCTAAGTCCAAATACGCTTGAAGTTCAGGTGGGTTCCGTAGATTTGTATGGATATGTAATTTTAAATAAATAGTACAAATCAAAACCAAGTAAATAATTCAAGATCATCATGGTCATCTGCCAGGGAACCCACTGACGAGTAAACCTAAGATAACATAAGAATAAAACTTAATAGAATTATAATAAATAAATAAAGCCAATATATAAAATTAATAAGACTGCCTTGCCGTCGTGGTCGTCGTGCCAAAGTATTGACAATTCATAAATAGTAACAGTTTCGACGCACCATCCCAGACAAATATACCCATAAAAATGTGGGAAGAGTGACAGAATTCCTTTCATTAATTCATCAGACTTTACTTTGAGATGCAATTAGAAAATTGCGAATAATGGGACAGCACAGGACACTAACGAATGTAATAGCCTTATAATCGCCACCGCCTACGGAACCCTAGAACGTCTAAATAAATTGGTCTGTATTCAGAGGTCCCGTCATGCCTGCCCGCGCCGCGTCAATGAGAGCGACCCCCGTTTTTTGTGAAATTAGATTGGACCCTTTCAGCAGAACCCTTTACTTTAACTCCCCGGGGCCCTTTGAACCCTAATACGGGGATAGTGTGGGGAATTGTGTCTATAATTAAGTTTCGTTTGACAATACAAGGTCAGTAGTTCGTCCGATTGTTTTTGATGGACAGATTTAATTAGTAAACTGATGATATTTTGGCACAACCCTGCCCCTGTTATCCCGTATGGGAAAACGTACTGTTGAAAGTACAATTTATGAAACATTCGTTACTCCGTAGCTGCGGCGATGGGCTAGGCGCCTGTCATGCATAACGCAGTCATTGAGCAACTAGCTAAAAGTACAAGAGGTGCTTCGCCCCCCTTTTACCTCAGTAAAATTAGATAACATTTTGACCAAACTTGTACATTTAAAATTACTATGCGGGAACTTTTGGAATATGCTCGGAAACCTTCCAGGATGTCGCTCCCGAAAGTCCCAGGCCTTCCCTGGTGGGATAGCCGGGATATCCTGGAAATACTGGAATTTCAAGAAAATTTCTGGAGCGGGCTTAAATTCGTACCCCGTCGAACAGATTCTCGCCTTGTCGTGGCGGGGGGCTCAGGAGCCGTGGATTGGTGACTCACGGTCAATGCAAGAGGTAGCTACTGAGGGGTCGCGGAGGAAGAGGCGCGTGGGTATGTGAGGCCACTCGCCCTGCCCCCCGCGATCCTGCGGGGCCGTACCGCTATCGGTACGGCATCTAAATGTTGATGCTGATTTTTAACCGACTTCGCAAAGGAGGAGGTTTACAATTCGTCCAGGTGTTTTTTTATGTATGAGCCCCGATTGCACCTAGACGGATGGACCGATTTGAAAAATATTTTTTTTGTTTGAAAGGGTTTACCTTCCCATTGGTACTGTGGACCACCAGGTCAGGATCTGATGATGGGATCCTGGAGAAATCGAGGGAACTCTTCAAATATTATAGGCAGACCCCAGGCAGTTTGTATTAAACTCAATCTAATCAAATAGGGTTTGTGGAAGTCGGGGTTTTTCTAAAGTATACTTTTTGTTTCAATTATAATACGTTAGAGTAGATTGGTACACAAGGGACGTAAGAGAGCTATGTCGGACGATGATCCAATTTGGCGCTTTAATAACGATTTTAGGCACGCTCCAGGAATTTCCTTCAAATAGATAAGAGTCCCTAATTGGCCTAGGTATAAGTTATTTATTGTGCTGTACATTTTTTATATTGTGCTGTGGACTCAGTTCCCAAATAAAGAAATAAACAAATAAACAAATTCTAGTTTTTCTAGGATTTCCTGGCTATCCCACCAGGGAGGTCCTGGGACTTTTTTGAGCGTTATCCCAGAAGGTTTCCAAACATATCCCAAAAGGTCCCGTTCAGTAATGTACCAGTTAAAACGTAATTTTACTGTACTATTTGGGAAAAATGCGTGAGTGTTTTGATATGTCAGAAATAAATAAACGTCGAATTTCTTAGCGTTGCGAATGCATGCCCATCGCCCCTCTTTGGATTTCTGTGCGCTGCATGGTCTTTACCATCTCAGCGCAAAGAAATCCAAAGAGGGGCGATGGACTGAGTCAGTACGTCTCTCCTCGGTGTATTTCCTTAGACTTAAGTAGAAATACATAACATTGTATTTTTAAGGCTCTGATATTTTAAAAGAGGTACGGGGGAGGTTTCTTGCCCTTCTTTGCTCCATCCCTAAGCCCACAACTTCCGAACGGGCGGTAGTATACAAAAATATTAATATTATATTGACGTTGACTAAGTAATATGTATGATTTTATGGTCAATAAAAATTTTGAACTTGAACTTGAACTTGCGAATGATAAGTTTGCAAATGTATAGTCACTAAGGCGCGTCTACAGGGTATAGATATTATCCATGTCTTCAAACGTCTCCTTCTCCTATGCTCAAAGCTACACGAATCCACATGAATCCACTAGCCAGTTAATTCGCTTCCGTGCACGTGAATTATTTCCCAGATAATTCAGTACAATGATATACGGTCTGCAGACAAGTTGCTTCATTGGGTTATACTCGGAATACTGTATTTATGGCGACAAACGCCTTTGTATTTGCATTGTTGATGCAATTGCATATTATTATTTTGGTTGGATTTATGCGGGTGGGTTGCTAGGATTTGAACGCATTGAAAATGCTTTCTGCGAGTTTGGATGTACAACTATGTTATAATCACAGGCTTTTTTCTCGTCTTCGTAGTCTGATGTCGTCTGAGTCAAAAGACTGTCATGTCAAGCTCTTCTTCTTCTTTATATTAATGGCATCCTAACCTCTTTTGAGGTGGTCAGTTCTTCTTTTGAGAACCTGGAGATTAATGTCTTGAGATGATTTGATGATGATGATGGATGTTTTGTCGTTCGTTAGCAATACCCGGAGAGTACGTGAAGGGCTGTAGGTTCCAAGTAATTCCTTCGAACGTGAGCGACTGCCTCCCTCATGTGAAGCTCAATTCGGTGCAAGTTCCATGTCAAAAGTCAGTGCAGTGCTACTACCATGTTATCTGTAGAATGAGCGATGGCGCCACCATCTACTCCAACTCGGTAGTTTCTGATCTACAGATAAAATGGTGGCTCTGTAGTTTTAGTTTATTATTATTTCGAATACAAGCTGCAAGTGGCTAAATTGCACTTTTTAGCCACTTGTGTAACAGGCACTTCTTACACCCCGTATGGGAGAAGGCGAGACGGTATGTTATAATGTTAATTAATCCTGTCCATCCTAGGTTTGCTGGAAGAGATCTCTTATTAGAGTTAAGCTCGCCTTTGTATATTTTTTTTCATTATTAAGTGTCTGTATTCTGTTTTTGTGCAATTAAGTATCAAGTAAAGTAAAGTAATGTTATGTAAGCCAATATCTATCCTTAAGTTATGTTTTGACCAATCAGAACGCGATAATATTAATTCTGACAGAATAATAAATATTTTTCATTGTAGACGTCAAAAATGAATGGGTTTTGAAGTGTCAAAACTTAATCCACTGCTAGATTGTAGTTGGCCTCCAGAATAACAACAAAGCATCACAAACTATATTCAAACAACGTGTAACGGAATAAATTAAGACGTTGGTTGTACACGAAACACTATTGTTTTGAATGCACCCCGGCTGTCGGGAGACTTAGCCTAGTCCTGTCTAGAACTAGTACCGAGTTCTAGTCTAGGTAGCCTGGGTTAGGGCTGAGAGTGTAGTTACCTCACAAGAGTACATATACACTAACAAATTAGTTTCAGTTGAGCACGCGCCGTCTCTCTTGTTCAGGTACTGACAGAAGATCAGCGCCTGAGGAGTCTACTTCTCAGGCGCATGCTGAGTCAGAACCCTTTTGCAGATGCCACACCACCCTCAGTTCTAGTGTGATATGGGTACTTTGGTACCTATATCCTATCTATCTTAGTGCAAATTAAATCTAACGATATTTTCTATCTGTGTCTGTATGTTTTATGTTATTTTGTTTAGCGCTAAGTATCTTCTATGTTTTATGGTGTGTGTGTGTTGCGCTGATGCAAATAAATAGATAAATACAAAAAATACAAAATTCGTTTAAACTTTTTCATTTTTTTTTCTTTTGAGACATGGAAAAATATTTTTATTTTTTACCTATTAAGGTAGAGAATAGGATTGACTTATATTGTGGTAGGAGCAGAGTTGACCGACCTGTAGCGTACATACAATACAGAAACGTTTATAACCACTTCTAACCCCCACATTAGGGTAGGTACCATAAGTCTGTCTTGGAAAATACGTCACATCATTTCTTTATCAGGACATCCCAACCATCATATCACGCATAACCTCCATTAGTAGAGAAGCACACTAAGAAGAAGTTTTAGTTGCACGTGCGGTAATCTAACTAACAAGATACCCCCGGTCTAAGAAGAAGACATTAGCGAGAGGGATGGTCCTGTGAACAATGGTGCATGATGTGCAAATATGAACTGGATGCACTGTACGGAAGCAATGTGGCAAGGATGAATAACTGTGGTACTAAGGCAGCGCAGTGTATTGTACTGTATAGCCAATAAATTTAGTCATAGACTAAGTAGGAACACTGTATGGCCAATAAATTTATTCATAGACTAAGCAGACATCTAGTTACTAGTTAGTATTGGATATAAGGATGATGGGTTAGCCCCCTTGCAAGCAATATGGTGCACTGAGTAACTGGCTTAAAGATAAACCATGGAACAATCGGTCGTATACCGATTACATCAGTTTGGTCTTACAATCGAAAATCAATGAGAAACTCTAAATTCAAGATAAAATGTCATCATTTAAATATTTTTTCTTGAGTTTTGATTTTCTTAAAAAATAACGTCACATTACCTTCCTACACAACGCTATTCAGGGGTACCGCACCTTGAAACTCTTTGTTGATTAAAAGCAGACAAGACAATTTGTTTTATATTAATTAGTGGAACGTCTCCAAAAATTTCTGAAGCGGCTCGTTAAGATGTTAACTTGAAACTTGTAATTGGATGATTAATTAATACAGGAATGTTGTGGGTCGCCTCCTGTGGAAGATATGCGATATGGTGCTATATTTGACAGACTATTTGCTAACTGTGCTGAGGCGATGGGCTAAATAAAGCCTTGTAAAGTAAAATGGAGTACTGAATTACTATAGTAATTACTATAGCTTTAGTTGATACTTGATACCATTTAGAGGCAAAAAAATCCTGAGAATTGGGCGTCTGTGCGTTGTTGCTGCTTGACAAGTGTAAACTATCAATGACGAGACTGACATAGACACGTCTCCAGCTTCGTCTAAGTCTACATGGTTTTTTGTGGTTCTTGCAAATGAACATGTATTATATTTTGGTTTATATTATAATTTAAAAAATAAACGAATCTTCGTCTAATAAAGAAGGAAGCACTCTGAGGTCTTACCTCGTAACCAATACGTAACACAAAGATCGTATTAAATGGTGGTCCTTATTCACCCCCAATTTCTGAAAGAGCAATCAAATGTGACCAGCGATTAATCGAAGATTAAATTAAAAATAGCGGCACGTTATTGTCTGAAGTGATAAGAGTTGTCACAGCTAATTTTCCTTTTGGAGACCGGGCGTCAGTCTCTGAATGAGTCCCTTCTGAGGTGTGAATATCTATGGTTTATGTAGGTATAGGAAATAGCATCTTTTTGTTTCTTCCTATCGTCACCACCTAGAAAGTCTAGTCTAGATAACTTTGTAATAAAAACGATGCTATTTCCTTCAACTTATATCTGCCACGACAGCATCACCCTCAACCCAAAACGAATTAAGCCGTTTACCAGATTTGTTTTGTTCGAACCGTTTATTTATTACGAGATTAGCCGAGTTTAGCCGAAGTTGGCCGAGGCGGGGGATGACAAACGTCAGTTCTCGTTTAAAATGCTAAAATTTCACCCAAAGTTTTACAAGATCTGACTTGTTTAGCCAAACTTTTCGGCGTCTGTGAGCGGATTTGTATATATTTTTTTTTTATCGAAACTGTATTGTAATCTCAGATGATGTGACAAAAACACCGATATTCATAGACCTACCTATCTTAAATTCCAGTAAAAACCAGGGTCCCATTGAGATCAATGTCAAAACTACGCCTTCCATACTTCTATTGAATCCTTAAGTACCAGTATAAATAAACTAACAAATAAATAAATAGTTCCAAAGAATTCATTTTTTTTAATGGCATATCTGTAACGAATCGCCACAGGCATATCCATCGTTCCGAGAAATCAAATCAAACAATGTAAACTCAATCACGTTCAAAGCGATATCTCGGTTGTCGACACGAAAACTGTAGCAATTCCGCGAAATATTGGGAATATCGTCGAACGACAGTTGGCAACACACTTAAAACTTCACAGCCGTTGGGAGCCATAAGGGGCTAGTCCACACGAGCCAATAAAAGTTTCCGTTTTTCAGACGCGACTGGACTCGGAACGTTTCTACGGTCCTATTTCGTTGGGTAAGTGACGTCTCGGAGCTCGGAGCCGCGGATCGCCGCTCCAAGCGACGACGACGCTCCGAGCACCGAGATGTCACTTACCCATTTCGTTGTTTGTACAAATAAAAATCAGCGAAGTGCGAGTCGGACTCTCACACGGAGGGTCCCGCACCATCGTACCAATAAAGTACAAAAAAATTACGATTCTTGTATGGGGACACCTTTAATTTTTCAATATTTCTTGTAGTTCAGTATTTGACGCTGTAGCGGCAACAGATATGTTGTACACATTTTGTGAAAATTCAATTTTCGATCTATTACGGTTCGTGCGATAGTGCCGACGACGGACAGACGGACAGCGGAGGTTTAGTAATAGGGTACCGTTTGGCAACCTTCAGCTACAGAACCCTAAAAACTTTTATGCAAATACAATGTTTCTAGCCCCAAAGTAGGAATCCTAGTGCTTACATTCTGCTAGAATTTTTATTACGACATCTTGTTTTCACAAATCCATAAAAAGGCATAAGCATCTTTGGTGGTAAAAAAATGCAATCGAAGATCACCGAATCAAAGCTTTCAATACCCAGGACTTCACAGGACACGACTCGAACCGAACATTTCCGAAGTTTGCCGAAAGGACAGCTGCAGAAACTTCAGGACTCGTCACGTACATTGACGACATGTTTGTGAAGTCAGCATTAGGATAAATCCTTTGTCCTTCTGCTACTGTGCTATGAATTTCTAACATGTGAATATGGGACATTATGAGTTGCTGACATTTTCATAATAGTCCTCTGCTTCATGAAAGCATTTTTGCCACATTTCCTATATTACTTTTAAATATTATTTTAGCAACTGAGTGACCATTGTGTCCTTATGCTAGATAATAGGTAATCTATGCTATTTATTAGTTAACCATTAATTGACCAATAATATCAAATCTTCTCAGCTTGATAACCCCCCACGCAAAAATAGGGATGTTATTTAGAAAGTCTAGCGACTGTCTTCTGTACCATTGATCTCTCAATAGGTGGACTGATTTCAATGATATTTTTAATTTATGTTGAAAACATAATACCCTACTTGAAGCAAAGATTTGTCTCTCAAAAATCCAAATATTCAACATCATTGACAAAACTTATTAATACTAGAAATAAAAACTTAGCCTAACATAACTCAATCTTTAATAACTTATCCAATTAAGGTACGAATTTCGATTGTAACAATTACTAGAGAATGTTACGTCGTATTTAACTTTAAGGCATCTTTAAGACTGGCATTAAAGTTTGTCATTGCCTCGGTAAAATATCCATTAACCTCGCTTCAAGATGAGCACGTAAAATGGAAAGATAAAGGGTTTAAGTCGGAATAATAAAATGTGGGATTGTCGATAAAACGATTTGAGTAAAACTCAACTTAGCATTATGGAATATAACAACATACTCATAGAAATTCGAAGGAGCGCCCGCGGCCCAGCGTGCTCACATCGGAAACGATCACAGATATCGAGAGATAGGTTAAGGTGCGTGGCACGTGCGAACAAATCGAGCTCCGAATGGCTAGAAATTAATAATTGAAACAAAAAGTAAACTTTAGAAAAAACCGACTTCCACAAGCCCTATTTGATTAGATTGAGTTTAATACAAACTGTTACCCCTTATCCCCGCCCTCCCCCTTGGGGACTTAATTTTGTCAAATCCCATCTTAGTGCTACCCCACGCTACTAAGGAACCTCTATACAAAGTTTCATGGCTCTAGGTCCACCGGTTTAGGCTATGCGTTGCCTGCCCGTCAGCCACGCATTGTATTTGTACCTAGTATTGAGCAGTTCTGGTGGCCATATGTGGTCTTCATCAGCAGTTCCGCATCACAATATTATGCTTACCATGTGCATTTGCACGAGTTATTATGAAAAACACAAAAATCACTATAGGTATGCCTATAATATTTGAAGAGTTCCCTCGATTTTTCCAGGATCCCATCATCAGATCCTGACCTGGTGTCAATGGGACCAATGGGAAGGTAAACCCTTTCAAACAAAAAAAATAATTTCCAAATCGGTCCATCCGTCTAGGCGCTATCGGGGCACATACATAAAAAAAAAAACAAATATCCGGACGAATTGTAAACCTCCTCCTTTGGGAAGTCGGTTAAAAAATCTCAGCAGTCGCCGCCGGACGACCGCGGCGGCGAATTCATATCCGCTGTTTTTCGAAAATGCCGACTTGTACAATACTTACATGCAAAAATAAAAGCGGGAGTGTGAACTCCAAGAACGGCGGAGTAACATGTCACTTGTGAGTCTTATTGCAACTAATATTTCATCTTAAAACACAAGAAATAAACTCGATATCTGTGGAAACGATCGAACGACCCGCACTGAGCCAGCGTGGCGGAGTATGGCTCAATCATTCGTATCCGGGTAAAGGCCTGGTATAACGTAATTATTTGTTATATTTTATTATGTTCCATTTTAAATATGAATGGAATTTTATATTATTAATTAATATTAATGTATATTCTAATGTGTACTTGAACATACTGTTGTCTCGTCCGTATTTGGTCACAGATTCGTCTGTGACATTGCTGAGTCAGGGCCATTTCACAGTGATGCTTACCGTACCGACCCAATTTGATTGTTGCTTAAAATGATTATTTATTTGTAAATTGTTTTATTTAAATGTGTTTTTTTTTCTATGTTAATCCAGGTTTTATTCTATTTTTTTGAAATTATGTATCTGTGTGTGTACCTTTCAATGAATAAATGAATTTATCTATCTATCTATGTGTATTATTATATGTATATTTGAGGCCAGTGGTGGTGGTATTTAGTTTTAAATGGAAAGATATTTCTTCGTTGACCAAATCAGTAAAGTAAATCGTGACGAATCCATTTCAGTTGCATTCTTCTTCATGACTTCATTCCAAATCACAGTTTTAATATTTCTGATATACGACTACGAATAAATTCACGTCCCGTAGTCGATTAATCAGCCCAAGTTAAAAAAAAAAACTTAAAAAAAGAGTCTTCATTACTCCCATCAGCGAAATTAAAAAGTTAAAAGCGAACAAAACTGAATATCTTCAAACATCTGTTCTGTCCCAGAGACAGTGTTGAATTACTTGTTATTTTTCAGCTGAAAGTCGCCTTTAATAAAGAAAAGAGCTGTCAAAAGTTCTTCACCTGAAGAATACCCTTCAGTGCTAAGTTGGAGAGTTTGGTCCTTATTAATTAACAAAGTCCTGTAATCACGAGTTCAGGCTTTGCCGGTGACCCCCCAGTCGTTCGTAGAAAATTACTGTTTTCGAGTTTGTAAGATTTCATGGTGTCGGGTTTCGGAGAAAATTGCTGCTGATTTTAGATGAAATGTAGGAGAAGATTTTTAATTTTTGGGGATTGCAGATAGTACGTGAAAGTTACGATTAAATATGTGAACATAGCTGCGTAGAATTAGATATTCTAATTGTATGTCAACATAAATATATCTTACTCTGTTGACGAAACGTTTTCGATGGTAAATAGTACTCGTAGTATTGACGAGAGGACGTAAAGTGAAACAATCTGTAGACGAAGCGTTCTGTGGAGAAATTACTGTTGGTGTGTGTGATAAGGACGTAAGTGATATATTCAAGTTAGAGATAAGCCCGCCTTTTTAGACGTCTTTTCTATCATAAGTTATCTGTATAATTTCACGTGAGTACCTACAATAAATAAATTACGAAATTACGAGCTTTCCCATCAAGCTCCGAGTTAATCAATTGTGGCGATCGGAACTCCGAATCAAAGTAACGAATTTCGTGGTATACCACAACACTTCGTGCCCTCCAGCCCAATAGGCTGTGTCCTATTAGTCAAAATAGATAATTTTTAGGAACTATCATAACGGTACTTTTGTACTTGAGTTCCATGAAACAGCACTACGTGACGTCCTGTGGCGGGTGGCATCAAATGCTGTCTTATTTTGCACAAAATTGTCTTTATAAAATACAACTGCTGGAAATATACACACAATTACAAAACAAAAATAAAGTTTTTGAAGTAAAACTTCTTGGGGCACGGGGGTAAAATTTATTTAACCTCTCAACTGTGGGTTATTCATATATTTGCTTTTCAATTGTTACTAGCCGGGTGCTATCACGAGTGGCTAAGAAATGTAACGGAAATTGGAATCGGTGACGTCAGGGTCGGCTGAAGACTTTTAAAACCGCAACTATTTTCAATACGGTTTTTAACTAATCAGATAAGATAATAATACATTCGTACAATAAAGAATGTTAATTAGTGAGAGAAAAACCTGATGAAACGTTAACAAATAAAAATTATTTTAAGCATTCTTCCACGAGTTCTTGATTTCCGGTATGGCCAAGATGGCGCCGCCGCCGCCGCCGCCGCCGCCGCCGCTGGCTGGGACAAACAAAAAACCTCTTTGTTGGAACCGGAACTTATGTTTGACAGCTGTGCGATGCGATCCATACAGTTTGTAAGAAAAGAGTTTCATCAATGTCACACGGGTCGATATGGATTTCTAAAACAAGCAAAGCAATGCATACATTTGAGCGAGACGGCTTAAAGACGTGACGTCAGATGGTATATAATCTGAGCGAGATGCAAATAGTAGTGACACTATTGAATGAGTTAAGTATATCACCACGAGCGCGACAAATTGTAGATAAGGAATGGTGGGAAATAAATGACATGACGTATTAAAAGTAAGTACAAGTATAAAATAATTTCAAATAATCGGACGTCTGAAACTTAAAAGTAACTTGAAGCAGAGATTGGATCTCAAAATTGGAAATTTAAATCTCTTTTAGTATAGGTAGGTATAGGTGTATAGTATAGGTACCACTTAATGATCTAGCTACAGAAGTTTTACTTCTAACACGTGTACGGTGCTACACGCGTATATTTTTTTTTGACAATATCAGACTTGTTCCTAGATTTATGTGATTACCTTGGACACAACCCAATTCTGTTAGCAGAATGGCCGTTCCCTGACAATGACGCGACGATGACGCTCAACTTCAGTTCACCAGAATCCTTCAAGGATCCTATCCGCACACATTCCCATACCAGAACTCCCGAAGTATCTTCAACAGCCAGCACCAGCGTATCACATAATTGTAGAGTTATTCAAATTTCTGCGGCAACTATCCGCGCGATTGCTAAGTACCTGAGTATGCAGACTGGTGGGCTCTTCCGATTCCGACCATGTATTTCCGGCAACGAGAAAAATAATCGGTGGGCAAGTCGGACTCTCACACGAAGGGTTCTGCACCATCTCGAACCAAATCGTACAAAAAATAACGTTTTATGTTTTTTAATATTTCGTGTTCAATGTTTGTTGCTGTAACGGCAACAGATATACAGATTCTGTGAAAATTTCAACTCTAGCTATTCCGGTTCTTGCGTTAGAGCCGGACAAAGCGACAGACAGACGGACAGCGGCGGCTTAGTAATAGGGTCCCGTTTGGCGCCATTCGGATACGAACCCTAAAAACGTTCATTCAACTTGTTCCCATACTACATACACCGGCCGTGAGCGTTGAAGGTAGGAAGGTTAAGGTTTTCTCCAAGAACGAGAGTGAGAACTCCCAACAGGGTTTACTCGAAGAAATCTCTTATTAGAGATAAGCTCGCTTTCTATCTGTATACTATGTCATGCATGAGAGACACCTGCAATAAAGAAATTACAAATTACGAGAAAATAAGATTTAAGGTAAGATGAAAATTAAAGCTTCATAAAACCGATGCCAGCTCGTGTACTTGATAGGAAGAAACCGACGTAGTGCAAGGTGCAGTTGTGAACTAAGTTCAGTGTTCCGGTTATCTGCGCCTTTGTAGCACAATGTTGCGTTTTAATTTCAGTGTACACGAGTATAGAGAGACTTAGGTGTGATTCAGTAGGTGCACATTATACATTATGAATTGTAAGTAAAAAACGCAAAGAAACAGCCAAAAAAAATACTTTCAGATTACTATCGCTAGATCGCGTTCGCGTAGCTAACGCTCAATAAGCTTCTACTTTGATAAACACTCACCTCTTTGTTGGTAGCGGTTCCAATGTTTCACAATATTTCCCAGCTGTGCCATGCAATGTCAAGTACAGTGCCATCTCATCTGGAATATTAGCGATGGCGAGCATGGAACAGCATACACCATGCATACAAACTGACAGCGACGTGACGTTTTCATAGTGGCGTCAGTAGTTCCGCTTTGGGCGTACTCTAGTCTAGACAAATTGGTGGCTCTGATGTACCCAAAGAGTGTCTGTAAAAACGATGGACGAACAGTTTTGTGACTGGGAATGGCACTAATCAATCAATCAAAGAGCAGTACGGCCTCCTACGGAATACAAAAAACGCGATGCGAATCTACGCCACAGATAGCTAGTACTTCAATCATTATTATTTACTGATACCTAAATACACTTGGAACTTAAAGGAAATGCATGCTTTCTCCGTGATCGCACGTATGAGTTTCGTTTAAAATTACATTCGTAAACGCTGCCAGTTTGAGCGCAGTGTCCATTCCACGCTATTTACATTTACACATTTTTTATTTAACCATGTTGGGGTGTATATGAGACAACTCTTTCTTAATAGGATCGATTCGAGTATAAATCGGAAAATATAAACCCAGCAATTACAAGTCGGGCGCAAGTTTACCGATGACATTATGTATGATAGCACCGGCAGAGCTACGCGCAACTAACTTAATACTATCATCGGGCTACGAAAATAGGGCCTAAGCTTAGACGCTCATGTGCATGTGGTGCAGTTAGTAGTAGCGGCTAGTCGCAAGTGGGGCAGTAGCGGGTCTTTATTAAGTAACTACTATTTACAAGTAACTTTATTAGGCTTGTCACACCAAGAAGTCGGCGGGCGAGCCATTTGACCATAAAGAACAATGGGCAAACATGTATGAACCTTGGTTTAGGTAGCGACCACTGTCGAAACCTTTATCATTCGATTCGTCACAAAATAAGAAGCAAAAAATTGTATCACGTCATTACTGTAAGTTATTTAGGGGACGACACAATCTACTTTTAATATGACCATAATAAATAACCTACTTTTTGACAAGCTATAATTGAATGGGTGCCGCCTCGTATAAGGGTCTATGTGAAAATTATTTTTATGGAGATAATCACACTTTTAACTTTATTTGGGTCAAGTTTTACACAGACACAGACTCTTTTACGATTGAAATGTCAAAGTTTTGTATTGTGTTGCCAGAATCATTATGTTTTTAACACAGTTTGTTTTAGAATGAGATATAGGCCCTTATTCTGCTAAAAAAAAACACTTGATGTATGGTATGGACCCTTATACGAGGCACCCATTCAATTTATCCTTTCATTAACAATCATCCCGCTCACGACCTGCATTAAATCCTGTACAAACGTAACAAGTGTGCAACAGAACTCACCGCCCCAAGGCAAGTTGACAGCACGAATCACGTCTCCGCATCGCTATGCAGATTTCCCGGGAATCCCGGGAAATGAACACTCAGCCTCCATTAGTCTGCTGGTCGTGTATTTCTAGTGATATTCGAGCCGACTACGTTCGGAACCGAATAATGGATGCTTCTTGAGATACTGTTGTACTGTTCCGATATTCTCTATCTGGGAAATCAATCCCAAAAGCTTTCAAATTGATAAAGTATTGAGTCTCTTATGTATTGTGTCGATCGCTTTGAATGGCTGTGTTTGGCAGTCAGTCTCGCCCGCAACAAAATAGAGTCGCAGACAACTAAATATGACATTTTGCAGCCTCGGGAAGAAATGATAGACTTTGCTTTTCATTGGTTACAACTTCATTAAAATCTTTAGCCGCATGATAAGTCCATGGCCGCATGTCACAAAAGAAGACTATCAGAACGAAGAATTAAGAAGAAGATTGCCGGATACACAACCAAGACGGAATAGATGGCGTGGTAAAGAAGAAGCCTACACGCCGGCCGTGTGAACGTGGTTTGATTGACGATGATGATGATGATAAGACTGCAAAATCATCAGGCATCCGGTGCCACTGCCCATCCCTTATCAGGAGTACATAACATTCATTGCTTCTGGCCCCACACTACGATTTCCTGTGTCGTGGGAATCAGAAACAGTGACATCACAAACATGTAAACATCCAAGACCTGGGGTTTTTCTATTTCTTCCTCCCAAGTCAGGATCAGCGGACGACCAACCGACAAAGCATCGAGGAGGGCGTCTCGACCTCACTCGAGTGCAGCCCCGATCCAATCCAAATAGCCGGGCACAACCACTCAGCATCGACGACAATAATTGGCATCGACACAGGAAAACCTAATCGAAACTTCCGTAAACATATTAGAGTTTAATACGACAAACTCCGCAGTAAGCCCGGGCGACTGTGAAATCGTACACTAGGCGCACTCGAGATCCGATCCGGTGCCAGGGACCCAGCGGAAGCGGTGTAGGCAGGAAGCTGGAAACCTTCTAACCTCCTGATATTTTTCGAAATTTCGAGTATCCGCATTATGGCATGGTGCAGACGTCTGGATAAAGCCGGACATGGTTAGGCTTTTTAGATGACTGTCCGGCCAAATTTTAGTCTGTCCGGCCAGTCCGGATATTGTTAAGACGAAATTAATCACTGAGCGGTTCGCGCGAGTCGCGGGGCTCGCGCGAAACATCGTACAATATAGTGATTCATGTCTGTACCTGCTTATTTCTTCTTTCAAACGTTGGATTCGTTTATAGTGCTTAAATTTGTCGTCATGAGATGATGTAATTTAATTGAAGTCGCCTTTACTTTTTGAATGTCCGGCTTTTTCATTGAAAAGTCCGGCTAAACTGGGCGATAAGTCCGGTTTTCTGAATTTTACATCTGGCAACCCTAGGTGCAGCATACTTCGGACAAAATATTATTTTTAATGTTCCAAATTAAGGACATAATCACTCAGGAGGATAAGTGTACCTCTCCCGACAGCACTCCTGCTATCTTCTTTCGTATGCTCTGATGTGGCTGGCAAATCTGAACTTGCATTTAATTAGGCATATACAATGCTACTGGCAGATGGCACTAGGAAACCCTTTGCCGTGGGAACAAGCAACGACGTCACATACGGGGGTGGCACACGTGCAATGAGCCCAGAATCTATAGAACATCTTTATATCAAAATTAAGTTGGTTTCTATTTTGGATGTGTTTTATGTCTCCGTTAGTGTGCCTTGTGTATCATCTGTACTTTGTCTCATTTAAAAGCTATCCCTTATTCTAAATCCTTATAGAACATCTTTATATCAAAATTAAGTTGGTTTCTATTTTGGATGTGTTTTATGTCTCCGTTAGTGTGCCTTGTGTATCATCTGTACTTTGTCTCATTTAAAAGCTATCCCTAATTCTAAATCCTTATAGAACATCTTTATATCAAAATTAAGTTGGTTTCTATTTTGGATGTGTTTTATGTCTCCGTTAGTGTGCCTTGTGTATCATCTGTACTTTGTCTCATTTAAAAGCTATCCCTAATTCTAAATCCTTATAGAACATCTTTATATCAAAATTAAGTTGGTTTCTATTTTGGATGTGTTTTATGTCTCCGTTAGTGTGCCTTGTGTATCATCTGTACTTTGTCTCATTTAAAAGCTATCCCTAATTCTAAATCCTTATAGAACATCTTTATATCAAAATTAAGTTGGTTTGTATTTTGGATGTGTTTTATGTCTCCGTTAGTGTGCCTTGTGTATCATCTGTACTTTGTCTCATTTAAAAGCTATCCCTAATTCTAAATCCTTATAGAAAATCTTTATATCAAAATTAAGTTGGTTTCTATTTTGGATGTGTTTTATGTCTCCGTTAGTGTGCCTTGTGTATCATCTGTACTTTGTCTCATTTAAAAGCTATCCCTAATTCTAAATCCTTATAGAACATCTTTATATCAAAATTAAGTTGGTTTCTATTTTGGATGTGTTTTATGTCTCCGTTAGTGTGCCTTTTGTATCATCTGTACTTTGTCTCATTTAAAAGCTATCCCTAATTCTAAATCCTTATAGAACATCTTTATATCAAAATTAAGTTGGTTTCTATTTTGGATGTGTTTTATGTCTCCGTTAGTGTGCCTTGTGTATCATCTGTACTTTGTCTCATTTAAAAGCTATCCCTAATTCTAAATCCTTATAGAACATCTTTATATCAAAATTAAGTTGGTTTCTATTTTGGATGTGTTTTATGTCTCCGTTAGTGTGCCTTGTGTATCATCTGTACTTTGTCTCATTTAAAAGCTATCCCTAATTCTAAATCCTTCGCTAACTTCGATCTTGAATTGTGCAAACAAAAGTAAATAACAAAAAAAAAACGCGTGTAGCACCGTACACGTGTTAGAAGTAAAACTTCTGTAGCTAGATCATTAAGTGGTACCTATACTATACACCTATACCTACATATACTAAAAGAGATTTAAATTTCCAATTTTGAGATCCAATCTCTGCTTCAAGTTACTTTCAAGTTTCAGACGTCCGATTATTTGAAATTATTTTATACTTGTACTTACTTTTAATACGTCATGTCATTTATTTCCCACCATTCCTTATCTACAATTTGTCGCGCTCGTGGTGATATACTTAACTCATTCAATAGTGTCACTACTATTTGCATCTCGCTCAGATTATATACCATCTGACGTCACGTCTTTAAGCCGTCTCGCTCAAATGTATGCATTGCTTTGCTTGTTTTAGAAATCCATATCGACCCGTGTGACATTGATGAAACTCTTTTCTTACAAACTGTATGGATCGCATCGCACAGCTGTCAAACATAAGTTCCGGTTCCAACAAAGAGGTTGAACGAAGTAGTTTGAGTCATGCTAGTTGGTTTTGTTTGAAGTCCCAGCCAGCGGCGGCGGCGGCGGCGGCGGCGGCGCCATCTTGGCCATACCGGAAATCAAGAACTCGTGGAAGAATGCTTAAAATAATTTTTATTTGTTAACGTTTCATCAGGTTTTTCTCTCACTAATTAACATTCTTTATTGTACGAATGTATTATTATCTTATCTGATTAGTTAAAAACCGTATTGAAAATAGTTGCGGTTTTAAAAGTCTTCAGCCGACCCTGACGTCACCGATTCCAATTTCCGTTACATTTCTTAGCCACTCGTGATAGCACCCGGCTAGTAGCAATTGAAAAGCAAATATATGAATAACCCACAGTTGAGAGGTTAAATAAATTTTACCCCCATGCCCCAAGAAGTTTTACTTCAAAAACTGGTCTTGTGTTATATGTCCCAGTGAGAAATGTTTAAGATGTCAGGTTTTGTGTCATGTTGTAAGTCTATATTTTGTGCTATGTGTCGCCTGTCATTGTTTTTTCTCCAAATAAATAAAATAAAACACTAACATTTTTCAGTGTACAGGAATTTCGATTATCAGCAAGTCAGCAACTGATTCGTACCCGCATCTCCCACGTGAGAAACGAGCGTAAACCCACCAGACCACGGAGCTCTTCACTTTCCCGAAGGTTTTCGATCATACGCCATTCCCGCTAAAACTATGGCACCCATCGCATCGCTATAAGGGCGAGCGCACACGGAAACTTCCCGGATAAATCACACGGAGGCCGCGACGTGACCGGCCGGCCTATGTTGGCGTGCGACATGCCCCAAAGGGCGAAGCCTCATAATTTGTCTCATGAATCTTTTACAGGACGTCTCTGTAGCCGTGAAATTGGGCCAAGACTGCCGAATGCGGTCAGATTTCCTAATCGATTGGTAAGTGGGACTGTTCTCTTGGATCATGCCGGTTTGAAACTCTGACTCTGATTACACTCTGCCCCTCAAATCTGTGTCAGATTCTACGCAACTTGATGCGTCAACGCAACCTGTCACAAAGCGTTAATTCCACCTGTCACCGCAAGCCAAAATATCGTTGGAAAGCTTTAATTATAGAACCTTTTAACTGGTTCGCCGACACATCTTATATGACAATTGTTCGCCATTGTTCGGTCGTTCGAGCGGTGTGCTTCTGCGAGAGAAGGGGTTAAGAACTGTCAACAAGGATTGGACCCAGACCAGATTAGAGAGATCCATGCGACGACGCAGGTCACGCAGAAAAGATTTAGCAAGGCGACGAGTTTTGTTCGCCGCGCGAAATCTTTTCTGCGTGGCCTGCGTCGACTGCGTTTCAGCATACGCCGACACTGCAGACATGGTCTTAGGGTCGTATTCTAGAACGAATCTCAAGATCAGTATCAAGCTGAAATTACGTAAATCCGACTCAAATTTGAGTTTCACTCTCAAGCATCTCCTTTATTCTGAAACCTTACTCAAGAGTACATCGCTGTGAATCGAGTCTTGAGACATTCACAGAGTAATAAACTACTTTAGGCCTGTTTTCATTTACAATTGGGAGGGAGGGAGGGAGGGAGGGAGGGAGGGAGGGAGGGAGGGAGGGAGGGAGGGGGAGAGGGAGGGAGGGACGGGGAGAGGGAGGGAGGGACGGGGAGTGGGAGGGAGGGAGGGGGAGTGGGAGGGAGGGAGGGGGAGAGGGAGGGAGGGAGGGGGAGAGGGAGGGAGGGAGGGGGAGAGAGAGATAGAGAGAGAGAGAGAAGGAGAGAAAGAGAGAAAAGAGAGAGAGAGAAAGAAAGAGAGAGAGATGGAGAGAGAGAAAGAAAGAGAGAGAGAGAGAGAAAGAAAGAGAGAGAAAGTGGGAGAAAAAAGAGAGAGAATGAAAGATAGAGAGAAAGAAAGAGAGAGAAAGAAAGAGAGAGAAAGAAAGAGAGAGAGTAAGAAATAGAGAGAGAAAGAGAGAGAAAAAAGAGATATAATGAAAGAGAGAGAAAGAAAGAGAGAGAAAGAGAGAGGAAGAAAGGGAGAGAGAAAGAAAGAGATAGAAAGAGAGAGAGAGTTAGAAAGAAAGAGTGAGAGAAAGAGAGAGAGAGAGAGAGAAAGAGAGAGAAAAGAGAGAGAATGAAGGAGAGAGAGAAAGAAAGAGAGAGAAAGAAAGAGAGAGAGAAAGAGAGAGAGAGAAAGAGAGAGAGAGAAAGAGAGAGAAAAAGAGAGAGAATGAAAGAGAGAGAGAAAGAAAGAGAGAGAAAGAAAGAGAGAGAAAGAAAGAGAGAGAGAGAAAGAAAGAGAGAAAGAGAAAGAAGAAGAGAAAGAAAGAAAGAAAGAAGTGTTTATTTGCCACATTTTTTTTTTAATTATTTTATGTACTAATATCACTCTCAAGCGTGGTCGAGATACCGCTCAAGCAC
Organism: Argyresthia albistria; assembly: GCA_963457715.1. NCBI lineage: Eukaryota > Metazoa > Arthropoda > Insecta > Lepidoptera > Argyresthiidae > Argyresthia > Argyresthia albistria. Next base: position 6,821,084 of record OY735275.1, on the reverse strand, counting down.
AACAACACTGTCAAGAGAGGATCTCAACAAAAGTTTGACATCTGTAGTACAAAAAAGATTTTTTTATTTGAATCTTGTTCAAGAATTAGTAAAATCTCTACTCACATCTGAGATCACTCAGATGAATTATGATTTTTGATACTAGTCTCAAGCATCAATTAAGAATAAGCGCGTACTCTTAAGACTACTCTTGAGTAGATCTCAGATAAGAGATTCGTTCTAGAATACGACCCTTAGATGTGTGTGTATGACGTTATAGTCAAACGCTGTACTTCATTAACACAGGTTGAGTCCTTCCAAGTATAAGGAAGGTATTGCATGTTTGTGATGTCGCTGTTTCTGGTTTCCACGACACAGGGTATCCTAGTGTGGGGCCAGAAGCAATGTATGTGCCTGTATGTAAATAAAAAAAATAAAAAAAAAGTCATTTGACAGATGTTTCCGACTAATCCTGAGTTCACGAAACGATTTTGAAAAAAGTTTTCACTTAACTAATTTATCGGCGAGAATCTCACTGTCTGCGACAGCAATTTAAAACTGTCATATTTTATTATAGTTGAGAACATATTCCATTGAGTAGCACTTTAGTTTCGCGGTACCCGCATAAAATATATTACTTTCTTTCAAAATGACACTTTAATCCGTAAAAATACCAAGAAAAACCCAGAACTCGCACCAAGAGAGCCATTTTGCGCCGAACTGTCATACTTTTTAAAATGGCGTCGCCCTGCGCTTTTGTTGCACGCAGTTTTATCGGTCCTTCGAGCCGGGTTTACTGCGGACAATAACACCGCGGCAATAAACACTTGCACGCAATGCAATCTTAATTAGATTTTTTTAAATACCTCTTAAAAAACCGTAAACCGATGAACGGTTTCGGTTACAGGCTGCGTACGACGCTGTTCCGTGTATGAGTGAGTGAGTGTTATAATTGGAATGGGCGCGAGTGAGTTTTGTAATTGAAGTGCGAAATGGGGAAACATTTTATGGTCGTTTTATATCAAGGTACTCTTAATTGATTATTGCATACACGTGCGCCCGGATAAATTCAAAAGCTCGAATAATAAAGCTTGGAAGCTTTATTTCCGGAGGTGCTACCTGGTTGATATTTTTATCCGCGTTATAATTGGCCCCTAGCTCACCACCCCCGCATCTATCCGCACCGAGCCAGCGTGGTGGAGCATGGCTCGATCAAGTCGAATTTGGGTAATATTGGGCCCCTCGGTGGGGACGTTAATGGGCTATATTTATTATTACTTTATAATTCAAAAATCCCTGTAGTAACAACACTTTTTCTTTAGGTACGTTCGTCGTAAGATACAGAGTGAATTTAAGTCGGCCTTTTATGCCAATTTATTGCAAAACTAAAGAAGTCTCGCAAACTATGCTGAACCAAACACGTTATTTTCCAAATAACCAAATTGTCTTACGTTTTTTCAATTTCCTTGGCATATGAAAACATCGGCGAACAAAGCTCAAACTTGGCAAGTGGAAACATCGATCTCGAGTTAATGGTTCCGTAGATGTATTAATCCCATCACGGACCGAGTTGGGGCCCATTGTTTGTTACTGTTCGTTGTTAAGGAACACTATTCACTAGAAGCTATACTTTTTATACCAGTTATTGGATATCTGACAACACTTGGATGCAACTGTGACTGTGGCTATCAGAAAATATATATTTTTGGATACAAAACAGCATTTTACGTCTTTTTGCTTCTATACTAGGATTTCATAATTCGTGATTTCTTTATTGTACTAACACAAGAATGAAATACAGAAAACAGGATTTTGGTTGATTTCATACAAGACAAGCTGCCCGTGGCAACACGAACAGCTAGGGACAGACATATCTACAGACACAGAGGTGCTTCAAACTTATAAAACCCCCCTTTTTGGTCGAGGTTAAAAAGAATATTCCCGAGTCTTGGATGGTTATGTATATTGTTACTTCGCTGTTTCTGGTTCCCACGACCCTGATTATGAGTATCCTAGCATGGGGGCAGGAAGGAGCCTTTATATGGTACAGTACATACCAATGATACCTATAAGCAATCTATTAAAAAACACATACGGACGTCCCAATGGTTATGGAAAACAACATGAGGAAGGCTTCCATAGCTGCATCCCCTTTCACGTAAAATGGAGCTTGAATCTAGCTAAATGTGGGCACAATTGTGCCTCTGACACCCCATACGGGAAAACGCGTGACTTTATATCATGTTTATTATTATAGCACACCTAGCTCAACCTACACTGGAACGACGCCCCAAAAAGAGGAATTGTTTCGTTTCTTATTAACAATTGGCTCGCGGTAACAACTCATTCCTCCGGGACTTAGGAGCCCGAGAAACAGGAGCGCCGCAGTTATTGTTAGGGAATGAAAAGTTTTCATAACAGAGCAGGATTGCCTGATTGTTTGTAAATAGCCGAGGTGTTGATTGAGCTGGGTGGTGAACCGAGGCGGTGCAGTCATAACGCACTCTGAGTTAGTGTTAGCTGGAAGGTGAGTTAGCGCTGCACTCGAGTAAACTTTGATAATACAAATGCTCTATGGAGATTTAATTTAGAGTTCTAGCTAATAGCACTTAAAAGTACATAACTCTGAGTTATGCCCTTTGTTCACCGCCATATTATATAATTAATAACCGGTAAATTGGGGCAAGACATACAGTAAAACAAAGACGATCATTCGTCTGAACAATTTTATAAACGGAGACGAAATCTGGTTTGCTGGAAGAGATCTCTTTTTAGAGATAAGCTCGCCTTTGTACACTGTTTTTATTTACTTTTTGTCATTGCAATTAATTGTGTGCAATAAAGAAATTATGAATTATGAAATTATGAAATCTCACCTACATCGAATTTAAAATAGGTACTTTACTTTTTTAAATGCACCTATAACTTAAGTTCAGTTCAGTTCAGTTCAAAATTTTTATTGACCATAAAATCATACATATTACTTAGTCAACGTCAATATAATATTAATATTTTTGTATACTACCGCCCGTTCGGAAGTTGTGGGCTTAGGGATGGAGCAAAGAAGGGCAAGAAACCTCCCCCGTACCTCTTTTAAAATATCAGAGCCTTAAAAATACAATGTTATGTATTTCTACTTAAGTCTAAGGAAATACACCGAGGAGAGACGTACTGACTCAGTCCATCGCCCCTCTTTGGATTTCTGTTTGATTACTCCGTGCCTTATACCAAGTTCAAGAAAAGACAAATCAGGGAAAAGCTCTATCTCTAATTTTAATTATTTTTCTGTGTAATTCCTTACCCACCCTCCTTTCAAAAGCTTTGCTTCACGCTCAATTTAAGTACAAGGACACCAATTTTACGGTGAAAAAATTAAGAAAGAAAAGCTTTGAAGACATGTCCTAAATAATAAGAAAGAGAATTTTTAGAAATCTCGGCCGTAATATGTAATAGCAAAATACGACCGACATTTTAAGAAATTACGTTTAACTGTCACATGACAGCGACTTCGACATGTATGTCGAACCTTTCCAACTAGTTTTTTTCCAGTCATCACATCATTTAATAAGAAAATGGTAACCTATTTAATTTTGTTTCTTACACATATTGTGATATTACTACTCAATATAAAAATATTCCATGATCCATTTGTGGGACCGGGAGGTGTCCTGCCAATACAGATCGGCCGTAAACTCCTTTTATTTTCGTCTAAAAAAGGCTATAGTCAATCAGATCTAATAGTAGACTTTTGCAAAAAGATTTAGCGCCTTTTGCAAAAAGGGAGGTGTCAAAAGATTGCTGGGGTCAGAATGGTCCCTTAATGAAGGGAACGAAGAACCAATACGTTTGTGTCACGGGGTCGATTGGACCCTATGTCTGGGCATGTGCATGGGGCTTTTCTCTACCAATATACAATAGTCCTCGTTTGGGTTACAACCCTATTCGGGAATTTCACTAGGATTTTTTGTGACACTCAAAACCTTTGGAAAATCTCTTTGTTGTTGTAAAGTACTAGAATCTCTACAAGTAAGATTGGCTACATAAGCCACATACTAGCCCATGAACGAAGCCTTCAATGAATGAATGACCGAAATTAATCATCATCATTTAACATCAATTCAATAAACTTCAGTTCAACAGTGCCTCTGTCGAGCTACGTTTTATTTATGAGACCATTTGCGTAAAAAAATGCTTTATTTTGATGAGTACACCTTTCGAAAGACGTGACATTTTAGGTACGGTCGCCTGAGACTAAAAGCATACGGGCGGTCATATTATAAAGTGATTCCCGTTTATACTGCTTGTATACTTTTAGGCGCAGGTGACTGTACATAATTGTAAACTAGATTCCGAAGATAGTGCCTATAAAACAACGGATATAGTTACCGATCCACAATTCCACACAGAGAGAAGCCATCCAGCCGAATGAAACCAAACCCTGATACACCCCTCCCACACATTCCCGGTACACGTGACAGAAACACATTGCCCCTATTAATACACCCGGCACACTTCAACCTATCGCCATAAGGTGGAAGCCGCACGCGAGGAAAGAATTCGAGGTAGTCCGATTAATGGTTCGGTAATTATTGTAGCGCTAGGAGTGGGTAACGTTATAGTACCGTTTGATGGTCTGGAACGTGAAGACCGTTTCTTGATTTCAGTAAAACTAGTCTCATTTCAGAACCGGTTAGGGACTGAGTACGTACGCCAACCGAATGTCTTGTTTTGAGCGATACGTGACGCTATCTACTTTTATTTAAAGCTCGATACGTTAAAAGTAGCATCAAACAAAACCAGTCACAGACGAAACAATTTTCAAGACTAATTTTCGAATCGGGAATAACGGTTTCGTCTCGTCACCAAAAAATCGACTATTTTACCTAGTGCCAAGAAAAACGAGATAGAGGACAAGGAAGGTAGTCGTTTCAGAAAGTGGTCGTTTCAGGAAAGTGGTCATTTCGGACCGGGGGGAATTAGCGACGATTTGAGGGAACGCGAATGTTGAAAAGGTACCTGAGTACGACAAATAAATGTACTCGAAATACGACCTGTGAAAACGACTGCTGCTCAAATAAAGTGCCGCTTATATATTCATTAAACTTTATTTCACAAAACAATACATTTTACAATGGCAAATGGAGAAAACATGACAAAGGCGAGCTTATCTAGATATCATACAGTTGCTGAAATTAATTTGAGTACCGTCACTTTGAGTTGTCGCGGTTGTGCATCCGGCGATAATTTAGGTAATAGTATTAGCACTTTAGATTAGATTCAATTCCTCCAAGTTTACTTACAGAATTAGGAATTCGAAACCTACCTTCAAATTCCAGAATTTATGACTCAGAAAAACGCAAAACTCGTCAGTTAGATAGAAGTATAAATTACTGCTAACGCTGTGCCGCGAATACCGAAGTGGGCTGAAAATCTGAAGATATCCTTAAATATATCGATGACTGCGGATTGGGTGAATAAATCATGTTTCAAGCGCGGTTTTATGAATTTAAAATTCATGAAATATATGCTCGGCACACATTGATAGATAGAAGATATTCGGTATAATAAAATATTAGCAGGGAAAAGGCGTTATTTCTATATATAGCTGCCATATTTTATGAGAAAAGTCGTAATACTCAGTAATGTTAACAAAAAAATATAATATTACAGGGGAATCAATTTTAGATTTGACAAGGATTGTAAAAACATATATTTTTTAGAAGAAACATGTGACAGATATATTTTTAACCTTTAGCAACCTAGTTCTTAGCGCATAACGAAACCACCCCCAACTGACCCAAAATCAAACCAAAAAAATCCCCAAAAGCTTGCCAATTCCAAAAACACCCCGCCACAGAACTCCCCAGAATTTCACACTAAAATGTTGCCAGCAAATCCAGACATAAAGTTGAGAAATGTTTTCTGCGCAGCCCCTGACGTAAGACTGCATTAGTCCAGAGTCAAACTCACATTTGAATGAGATGAATGGGAAGACTTTAGGGCTTATACATGACGTATATTGGGAAGCCAGTGGGATATTTGTTTCCATAAAGTCGTCGCCTTCTGGGACTCGGTATTACTTCCCGTTTGGCGTACTTGGTTATATTAGATCGCTTCGTGGGTGTGCAGACTGCACAACTTTTTATATAATCTTACTTTTTCTACGTATTCTGGATTTTATGGTTTTGATACGTTCCTTTTGTCTATTTTTTCTCACACAAACCAGTGCCTTTATTATTACAGTCCATAATAGTGGGGGTACTAAATAGGTACCCTGCTCGCATGAATGCCAGCATCACGCACAAACCTCCGTGGTTTATGTGATGTAAATATACTTAAGACTGTTACCTCCATTTGTTAAATAAATAAAATAAAAAGGTGGGTTTGAAAGTAGGGCACCGATTGTAAAGTATGCAACATGATGCAAAATGAAAAAAAAAGCGTCTTAAACGGTTAAACACTAACTAAACTATACATGTTACAAAGAAGGGGAATTGTTGCTCACGTCCGTAGTAGGAAATATTTGGATCCCAATATCTAAGTGCTAAGAGCAACAAACAAAACACTCTCAAAATGTTAAATTCCAGACAATCTTTGACCAAATTGTGATATTTTAAATACACTTGACACTGCCAAGATTAACCTACAAAAAAGTTAGCAACCCTTATAAAAAAGAACAAGAATAAGTAGAAAGAAGTAGTGGAGCCTAGAGACTTAAAATTTTGTAAAAGCTTGCAAGCATTTTGTAAAATCGTAACATTTTGCTCGTCTCTTTTGTGAAAACCCACCAAGTTCTAGGTGTCTGTGGTTCGGTGCATCCATCCATAAATAATGTGATACTTATGTAGACTGTAAAGTAGGAGACGACCTCTGTGGGCTAGCGGTTGAGATTCTGCCTCTCACGTGAAAAGTCCCGGGTTCGCTTCCCGGCCGGAGAATAAGAAAAGATCCTCGGGCAGTAGATGTGGTTTATTTCAATGTTACGTCGCCACAGCAGAATGTCAGTATAGTATGAAAATAATACATTTTTGACGTTCACTCATAACATTTTTAGAGGCTAGTATTTTTTGGTCATTCCAACGGCTCTAGCAAAACATCGAGAGAAACTTCTACAGCTGCGCTGCGGTGGCGACGGGCTAGCCCCTTATAATATAAAAAAAATAATTACTGGCTACACGTGAGCACAAATAGTGCATCTACCACACCGTAAACGAAAACATAAACATTTACATACACGCACATACATTACTTTTTGCCCCACTCTAGGACACCCTGTGTCGTGGGACCCAGTAACAGCGACATCACCAACACGTACACATCCAAGTCCTGTATTTTTTTGTTTTCTTTATCCCCAGCCGGGAATCGAACTCAGGACCTCTCGCATGGTAGGCAGAACCACAACCGCTGCGCCACAGAGGTCGTCTATGTAGCTTTACATGAAAAAAGCGTGAAGTTTTATTCGTCCATGTTTCTCTTTCCGTATTAGGTAAGTAAGTATTAACCTGTATCAGTGCAACAGTGCCCATACATAAGTAATGCTACTTATGTAGACTGTAGTAGACTGTGAATTCTCTGAGCACTTCTCACGGCAAAAAGAAAACTGGCTATTTACTATCGCATTCGCCCAGTCACGTTTCCAGTTGCAAAACAACTCACTCTAACCCAGTTATACTGATATAGTGCAGACGCCTGAGGCACATTTGATTGAAATTTAACTGCCTCTGTAGCGGCGTTGTGGTCCAGGTTGTGCTTCTCAAGATAGTGGTGCCGGTTTCGAATCTCCGCTGAGGAGGTAGAGCTCTGGTGTTGGGTGTTTACATATTTTGTGATGTCGTTGTTTCTGGTTCTCTCGACAAAGGGTATGGAGAAGCTATGTATGTATGTACCTCTATCTATGAAATAATACACTGAAATGCAATGTTAAAATATAAATTATATACAATAGTTGTTATAAATGACACTGGTGTGGATTTAAATTGTTGTTATAACATTCTAGATGTTATGCTATCATGTGTGAATGTTACTAAAAACCGTAATCCGTCGCAGGTCTGAAGGTCTATCTCATAAAATTATTGTCATTTATAAAATTCATGAATACAGGAATAAAGAATAAAGAAAATACATAGAAGTACAAACAACATACAAAGCCGACCTCATCTCTAACAAGAATCTTCTCCCAACAATTGATGGACAAAAACCGATCCGATAAAAAACTCGTCCGTTTTTCAAGCGACATCGCGCGCGGCGTCTACACTACTTCACACAGTAACTGCCCGCTGCCAAGAACTTCGCCCGTCCACAAAGTCTTTGTTGTCCAGCTGCTATGATACCATTGTAGCATACTATGGCACTATTATGGCAGGATAGTGCCATCCGCTTGTATACTGCCTCTGAACGGAATGGTCAGAAAATCTTTTAAAATGAATTGCAGTTGTTTTGTAACCGTATTTTTATCCGACTAGGGTTATGATTTTGACCTGCGCCCGTAGCATGCCGAGTGAGGGGGAGGTTTTGTCGCGGAAGGTGAGGGACAGATACATTAAAGCGCGTGCTCTTCCTTCACTCACTCGCGCCGCGACCCCGCGGGCAGGCATGCTACGGAAGCTGCAGGGTTACCATGAGGCACGCCACTCACCTCAGTCACGCATTTTGTCACAATTTAATGTCAAAATCAATGCTCGCAAGTATGGAGAAACGTCATTGAGTCGCAAAAGAACATTGGGAACATTACTATGGAAAAATGAATTATTCCCTTTACCTCGCTCCCCCGATTACCCACGGCGTACAGATATGAATTATGCCTTATTAATACTTATTATACAGCCTGAGACTTGTTATGGGCTAAAGTGCATTATTGTGGGTAATGGGAATCTTGAGATATAATGGCCCAACAGTTTCATACAAACGTATCAGAATATACTGGTTTAGCTTTCGAAATTCATCACATAAACGTACCTATTTTTTTTCAACATTCCAATGAAATACGAAAGAAAAATTGCAGCATTTTAAAGGACGTTAAATTATCTTATAACCACCATAATTTTCATTGGTAACCGCAAATATTCATGTGTTTGGGTCATTCACTATGGAAAAATTACCCACAGCGGTCGACGAAATTCATCACATAAACGTAATTTTCTCATGAGCATTCTCATGAAAAGTTTTGGACAATTTTAAAGGAAGTTTTATTGTCTAACAACTACCACAGGATTCATTCGTGTACGCAAAATTCAGGTTTCGGGTCAGAAACTTTCCAATGTCATTTGACATTTATATGCGCGACTGAGATGAGTGGCGTGCCTCATGGTAGCCCTGCTGGGCTTCGATTCCCGTAGCACAGTGACGGCTCAAGTGATATTGACCCGACGACAACTTCAAACTTTAGATGACCATTATCTTGCGTTTGGGAGTGTCTTTGTATCGTTTGAGTAAATATTGAGGTAATTGGTAATTAATCAATATCTACCATTCGGTTTCATACTATTTAGAACGCGATGTTTCAGGTTTCAATAGTCGGGGTTTTAATGAATTCTTTTAATTTTTTTAGGGATCGGATTAAGTGAAGGGAGGGAGAGCCCTTGCCCCAGCAGTGGCAACACAAGCCTCACAATGACATTAAAGGTACGAGTTGGATCCCGGCAGCAGGCAGCAGCAGCCGACAGCAACAGCCGACAGCAATACTGGTTTCTATGCATTTCTATGAAATACCCTAGAAACCCGGCAGCATTCAGCTCGGCGACATGCTGCCGGGCAGCCGACTGCATGCTGCCCGACCGCAGACTAGTAGTGCCCGTCAGCAGACAACAACTGCATTAAACTTAACTGGATTAAACTGAATATAAAACCGAACTGTGCATTATTTAAACGACAATACTTTCTGAACTCTTTCATATCGCTTTTCAAATGTTTATTGATCAGTATTGAATAAGTTCCCTCGCTTTATCTGCTTTTAAGCATAGGACGTGTGGCTTTTCGTCTTTTTCTGTATAGTAAAAATAAGTCATCATCGTCTTCCTCTTCTAATAAAAGATATAATAAATCACAATTTTCGAACGCGTCAGACATCTTGTTTCACGGAACACTCGGAACCAACTGAATGCAGTCGGCTGTTGCTGTCGGCAGTTGCTGTCGGCAGTCGGGTTCCAAATCATAACCTCGGCAGCATGTCGCCGCGTCATGCTGCCGGGTGCTGCTGCTGTCGGCTGCTGCTGCCTGCTGCCGGGTTCCAACTCGTACCTTAACCACACCTCGGACACTCCATAGAACGCTCGTAAAATAATAACCTATTACTACTACATGATCAAATGATGTTTGTATACGTGCAAATGTGTGCGTAAATATTGCTAGGGCTGGTAGCGCGGCAAATGCAGCGATTTGCGTCGGGCGAACCGAAAGACGACGACCGACGACGGCGCGACCCGAACACAAGCGTACCTACCTACTTTTCAACTCGAAGTGCTTCGTTCGCGTTGTTGAATCGCACCAACAACGAATAGCACGAAATTAATACCTATAATAAATGTACTTAATTCATAATTATGTATTACGGAAGGTTTAGTACTAGGTATCTTAGAAAATAAAATATGAAAGAGAACCTTTAGAGAACCTCTCCTTTTTTGAAGTCGGTCAAACATAAAATATTACGACACTGACTTATTTATCAATTATCGTTGTCAGTAGCTAGTAATTACTACAACATATAACTCTGTCTCTGTCTCGCACAAAGTCTGTCCTTGTGAGAGAGCGAGACACACACAGCAAACGCTGACCAAGTTACATTCCGGGAGTTAAGGTATTAGAATTTATTTCTCAAAAGAACAACAATAGAGTTGCTGTTGCTTACCTTCTTTCATCAGTCGGGAACTGAAAGAATCTCCTGTCTTTGGTGTTTCTAGTTGACGACAGACAACCAAATAATGCACAAAACTTCACCATTACCGGTTAATATTCACCGTATACGCGCGGTCACTCGTCAGGCGTTCAACCGCGTCTATTGATATTTCAACCAGTCCCTAGACGCCAGGGGTGGGGTGCGGTATCTGAATCAGCGCGGGGAAGGGAGTGGCCGTTCTGTACGGAGTACTATTATCTCTTCTGTGCCTTAACACCTCTTTTGCTGGGGATCATTTTGAGGCATCGCGATTTTGAACCTCAGGCATTAGAATTCCAAGCCTATAGTGGAACAAATTTCAGATCTAGCTGACGGTCAGCTGTCATAGGTTCAGCTGCTGACCGCAGTAAATAATAATAATTGACCACTAGAGTGAAATAAGCGCCACTTCATTTGAGAAGCCCTCTGTGCATATGCATCGGAGTTCCGCGGGCGTTTTGAGTAAACCAATTTGGTTCTGTTTGAACTCAACGCCAACACTTCCGAATGTTTACTATCCGTCAGTATGGGTTGTTTATTACTATTACTATACTCTGTTCTTTCCTTTATTTAACTTTTGACGGTTCCTTAGATATTAAGTTAATAATTATTATTAAGTTATTTAGAATGCTGCATGGTGCGATGGGCTAGCCCCCTGTCACGAAAAATGGAGTAGGTATTGAATAACCGGCTAAAAGTTGGCACAACTGTGCCTCTGCCACCCCGTACGGGAAAAGCCGTGACGCTAAGTTATGTTATGACAGAGGCTGAGTTGTGCCCACGTTTCGCCATCCTGTTATTTAATACTGTATTTTGTCTGAAAACATATCTAAAATTTGGGAACTAGGACAAGACTCGTGAAAAACCATTGTAGAGCCAGAACCCGGACAGTCTTTATTAAACATACTCAGTGTAATAAAAAACAGTTAAAAATGTCATAAATCACCTTTTAATTTATTTTCAGACCTTAAATTTTAATTTAGTAATCTTATTACAGTTTGTTACTGATTGTTTTAATAAAATCATTTCTTTTACTCTAAGTAAGATAACAAATCTTACCAGGCCGCCCCGGAAATTTCCCATGACTAGCAAGTCCAATATCGAGAACTTCACATAAACTCAGAGGTGGCGTCAGCCGCCCCATAAATTTCCCATGGCCAGCAAGTCGAGTAAGGACAACTGTATAAGAACACATAGGGCGGTGATAGCCGCCCCGAAAAAATCACATGGCATGTCGAATACATTTTTGTTTGATCTGACTATGCTGTGTAAAATTGCACCTGGTGCGTCGCGGGCGGCCCAAGACTTTAAATTTTTAAACCCGGACAACAATTTATTCCCCGCCCGGACGCTCCCCGGACGCCCTCTAAACTAGGACAAATCCGGGGACAGTTGGCAACCCTAGACAGAGGCTAGTCCTCGCCGCTGCCATGAAGAAATTTCCTCAGGTTGTTTGAAACTGAATTACCGACCTAATTAACTGATTAACCTAATTAAGACCAGTGCGAGTGACAGTGATACTAGAATTTGATTTGACTATGAGAAGTAGCGCGATTAGCTCGATGTTCTAATTGATACCTGAATTGACACGACATTTTTTTATTTACATTAAAAAGACGGTATTTTTTAAATCAACCAACAAGATTCAAAGAGTAAATAAACTGTGGTTACAAGTTTAAATTGAAAATTACTTACTCAACAAACACAACACACACAAACAAATTTCGACAAACTTAAACAAAGAGCGGTACAAACAACAGGCATAAGATTAATGTTTGTTGTGATAACATTGGTATCAATTCTGGGAAGCTGCTTCATGTAATCACAGGCTTTATTTCGGTGTTGGTCATTATCAGTGATCGGAATAGGTAGAGTGATTTTTGGTACTTACGTCATGAAAGTCATAACATGGATATGCCTTTTTTTCGGAAGGTTCGAGATTAAACGAATTAGAATTAAAATTGTGTTTAAGTATCTTGAAAAAAAAAAAGCATTGTTCACACAAACAGGTTAACGATGGGTGGCACATCTTGGAGACTGTACTCTGATTGGTCACGAAGTCGCAAACTTTGCATTGTGCCGATGGTGCTGCTTTTATGTTGTAAATCTTGCTCATATTGATTCATTTCGATTCGCACTTTATACCTGATTCCACGTGATGATTTTGAATTTCCGAAAAAAAACATAGGTAATCAAAACCCGGAGTCTCTGAGGCATATCCATGTTAATAATAACGTTTGAGGTCACTCACCCCAAATCACTCTACCTACTCTGATCACTGGTCATTATCAACTTGCCCTACCCTCTATACTATAAATGTTCGACACTTCAACGAAAACCAATATCTACGAGTATATATATTTACTTATATATAAATATATTTATAGAATATTGCGTAGGTAGTGATTTCATAGCGTTAAGCTTTTTTAAAAGCAATTATGCAATATTTATTTTGGAGTATCGCACCGAAAACATGTCTGTGATTCCAAGCTGACCTATTTCTTTTACGTCGTGCATTACCATCGATCGTTTAAACCTTAAACCATGAACGTGTAATAAAATTGTATTTAAAATGTATTTAAACTACAGAATTCTTCAATGCCCTCAATTCTTCCCGCCCCATATTACCAAACATTTTTGGGTAATCCTTGGTACGATTTGGATTAAGAGAGCTGTGATTGGTCAGCCGCTGCGAAACTATCTGGCGGCCGGTCATCGTACGGATGCTACGTTGAATACAACTAAAGTTTGGCGAGCCGCATTCCCCCGCAGGCGCAGTCAATTGGATATATAGTCTCTGATATTATGGCATCTAGTATGTAAGCAAATCGAGCCATCAGTAAGATAGTGCAATATACAGGCTAACCTAAGGTTTTACCAGCATCATGTCTAATATTATTGTGTGTCGTTAACCCCTTCACTGTCAGAAGCACACCGCTCGAACGACCGAACAATGGCGAACTATTGTTATATAAGATGTGTCGGCGAACCATTTAATAATAAAAATAAACAAAATAGCACTAACCTCCATCTTCCGGGATATTGAGCAGCTTCTTGGCCCCAGGACTAGGGCCACGCACCGCCGACAGCGCCCTCTGCAACGTTTCACTCATCTGCTTGCCACTGACACCACTGCACACAAACAGCACTAACACTAACAGAACACTTGACACTTTGACCACTTGGCCCCTTTTGGCCGGGTGGCCCTTTTTGACCGATTGGCTCCTTTCGGCTATTTGGCATTTAGCACGTGCCATTCTGCGCCAACTGGAGTCTTGCTTGTCCATGTCGATGGTGGGAGACATTTTGGAGGGGACTAGGCGCGCCATTGTGCGGTCTACATGGCTGTGGTCAGCTCAATAGTGGCGCCATCTGCGAAGGAAAAATTATAAACATTAGTCAACGAAATTGTACCTGGAAAACTTCTTAGATTTCCTTGGCCAATAGCCCGCCACCACTCCATCATAGTTCACTCCTCAAATTTGAGTATAGGCCAGTGAAACTCTGTGAGGACTTAAGTAAATGTAGCCCATTAATGTCCCCACCGAGGGGCACAGGCCTTTACCCGGATCCGAGTAAGATTGAGCCATACTCCACCACGCTGGCTCAGTGCGGGTTGGTGGAGGGGTTTTACGACTACTACATACTACGAAGTAGTGAGAGTAGCCGGGACCTACAGCTTAACGTGCCATCCGAAACACGGAGTGTCCGATAATGTACTTAAGACAAATTAATCATCTCATTGGTACATGGTCAGCACCGGGATTCGAACCTGCATCTCCTGCGTGAGAAGAAAGGTGAAACCCCTTTACCACGGACCACGGAGCACTTTAAGGTGAGGACTTACTGGAATTTATTTATTTTATAAACGAAATTGCCAGATGTGAGTGACTAGTTGGCTCTGGTTTTGGACGGACTAGCACCCTACCGTAGAGGGAAAGAGAATAACAATGGGTCAACGTTGTTACCCCAACGAAATTTCTCCTAATACGTATAGATTTTTTACTTCGTTGATGGAGTATAAATATAAACTGTTAGCTGTAAAATTAAAATATATTTTGGAAATATCGAGTTGCCTACATAATTATTGCCTGCATTAATTGGCTGATGCAAGGTAACTTTAATAAATTCATCATAATTCGGTATTTGAAAATGTCGCCTAAAATATATAAGCTTAGTAATATGGTCCCGTTTGGCAGCCCTCGGGTACGGAACCCTAAAATCATGCCTGAACTTCAGAGTCTGACGTAAAAGCATAATTACAAATACTCGACAATAAAACATAAACATTTACATACATGTATGTGCCATACATTGCTTCTGGTCCCACACTAGGATACCCTGTGTCGTGGGAATAATTGTATCTTTCTACTAAATTAATCCTCTGCCACCCCATATTTGATAATTCTGGTATCTATGTACGTACGTAGTAGGTAGGTAGGTAGGTTTGTATGTAGGTAGTTATTTTATTTTACTTAAGTATTTGATGTTGTACCTTGGATCTACCCAGTCTACCAATTGCTGATATATTTCTCCTTTTCATCCTGGGTTTGCTGGAAGAAATCTCTTGATAGAGATAAGCTCGCCTTTGCACATGTTATTTCCATTTTTAATTGTCATAATGTATTGTTTTTGTGAGCAATAAAGTTTACTGTATTGTAAGCCATGACTTCATGTTATCTTACTAAACTGCTCTCTTAAACAAAGTCTTCAGACTAGAAGCTTCCTCCACAGAATTAATATAAGCTCAATCTAAATGAATTTATTCACTGAAGAGCGTCATTTCTCCATCCAGCAACGTTTACCCTGCTCAATATTAAACTCTCGTCTTTGATGATGTTATCTACATTTAATTACTTCGCCATTTCGAAGGGAACGTGGGGAATAAAAAGGCAAATCTTGACATGAAAGAGGAAATCGTTGGCGAACGTGTGAACCTTTCTTATATGTCAGCGATTTTCTAGAGAAAAATATTGAGTCTTACCATCACGTTCTGAAAGAGTGGTCAAATGTAGCAGGCGATTAATCAGAGAATAATTCGAAATAGCGGCACGTGATTGGCTGAAATGAGTTTGACATGAGTTTAATAGTCTGTTTCATTTGAGGCGCTAGTTTTGGGTGCATGCAACCGAAAGGAACACTCAATACTCAATACTCAATAGTTTATTTGCATTCCATAATGGTACATTTGGTCTTAATAATTATATTAAATTGTCTCACATTATGGACCCTTACGGGCACAGCAACACAGGGAGGGAGAAGGCAGCTAATTTATTTTTGTAGGCTATCACTTAAATAATCTAATAAAGTATAGTAGCTTTTATTTATTAACATCAGTTTTAGTTTTTTAAAGAAAATGCTATCTTTTGTTTCATTTGGGGTTCACCCAACACCCAAGTCATATGGGGTTATTGATGACGTCATAACACAATTAAATAGATATTAATGTTCACTTGTCCATTTTTAGGTCGAGTGGCCAACCTGTGGAGCCTGTACTGTATCCTGTTCAAAAGAAAAAAGTGAAACTGTAATTTAAATAATTCCGACAAACACGTGAGTACTTCGTAATTTCGTAATTTCTTTATTGTACTTGAATGATGACAAACAGATATCAAGAAAACTGTGTACTTCTGTCATTCGGTACAGATTTATAGTCGTATTCATTTGTAAATAAAAACCTGTATTGATCATTTCTAAAAGACAGCCTTTGCACAACATCTACGGAAAGAAACATCATTTCCTACTACAATTAGATTCGCAAACGCAAGCCTGCCTCGGTCGGAAACTTATTTCCTTTTTATTTACGTTTGATGCAGAAAATGGAGCGGCTCTCACATTTATTGCTTCACGGGCCTTACCACAAAGCCGATCAAATATAGATTTCTAATATATCATAGTGTCAATACCAACAAGGCAACCAGTATCATTCTAATGCTCCATGATGAGCTTTATTCAAAGACTTGTTTTAAGGTGATCGTGGTAATTTTTCGGATGAAATTAGATACCTAATATGAATCGCTAAATTAGTTGTGGTAACACCAGGCCGATTTTATCTTTGTGCGTCTGTCAGTACCGAGGCAGCGGAGTGTCTAGCCGGTATATCTTGTGAGAGGGATAACAATATCTCTTCTTCCTCAAATCTGTGACACGTAATAATAAAGCGCTCTCAGCTCTGAGTGTTTGTTTCAGCTACATGACCTTTTTAGGGTACCGTACCCAAAGGGTGCCAAACGGGACCCTATTACTAAGGCTCCGCTGTCCGTCTGCCCGTCCGTCCGTCAGCGGGTCCTAGAGCACGAACCGTAATAGCTAGAAAGTTGAAATTTTCTCAGAATGTGTATATCTGTTGCCGCAACAACAACAAATACTGAAATACGAGAGATATTACAAATTAAAGGGGGTCCCCATACAAGAGACGTGCTTTTAAGTTTATTTTTGTTTTTGTTTTATTGTTTTGAGTGCTTAAGTTGTGTTGAACGATGGTACGGTACCCTTCTTGTGCGATCCGACTCACACTTGACCGATTTTATTTGCACTTGAGATAGCTTTTGGAGCTGGGTTTATTTTTAAGGGGCCTAAGAATCCCGAATATGAAATAAAATTTATTTATTGTGTTGTTTTCTCACTTCCTAATTATAATGGTGGCTGTAACTCCCAAACCAGGGCGACCTGTGTGAATAAGAACAGCTGATGCGCTAGGCGAAGAACAGAGAGGAGTATAAAGAGCTGACCGTCAACTTCCAGTAGTGGAGAGGTAGATAGTATAAGAAGAAGAAGAAGAAGACGGAGAAGAAGAAGAAGACTTTCTCTACCATATTACATTTAAGTACTTTTATTTAGGTATATTTGTCTAACATATTTATATCTATAAGTCTGGTATTTATGTACGTGTATTGTTAAGTAGTTTATTGATTTAACTTGTAGTGCACTTGGGTCTACCTGTTGTTCAATTATTTCCTGTCCATCCTGGGTTTGCTGGAAGAAATATCTAATACAGACAAGCTCGCCTTTGTCATGTGTTGTCCACTTTCCATTGTAAAATGTATTATTTTGCGCAATAAAGTATATGAAAGAAGAAGAAGATTCACGTACTGAGTAACGTCTATTTGTAAACGGAGGATGATTCGAAATAGACCAAACATGGAATTTTTCCCTTTCCAATACGGGTTAGCAGAGGCACAAATGTGTCCACGGTAAGCTATTCAATAGTCCATTGGTCCAAGGTACTTGCTTAACACCGCAACTATCGTGTCATGAAAGTGATGATAAACAGATGTTCTAGGTACTAGAGCAACTAGAGGGACGTACTTACTTACTCTATTCTGTTCCGGAGCTGCCGGAATTGTTTCGTATTTTCGTATATATTTATTGCACATATCAGAAAAAAACACAAACAATACAGAAAAGGCATGAACAAAGGCAAGCTTATCTCTAAAAAGAGATTTCTTCCAGCAAACCCAGGATGGACAGGATACATTTTAAAACTCAAAACGGGTAGGCCTATATGTTGTTTATTTGTTATTGATAGGCAAGTCCAGTTAAAAATACAGAGCCCAGTGGCAAGGAAGAAAGCTACTCACTTTAAGCTTTTGAGTTTAAGTTAGGAAGGTTTAGCTAATCTTATAAGTAGATAGATACGTATGATATAGATACAATTATCTAGATAAACATAATTTCTAAATATACGGGACAAGTTTCACAAAAGCACATGGATATTAATGAAATAGACGCTTTTGTAACTCGAAAATGCCAAAAAAAACTCAAAGGCTAGGTCTAGTCCCTAATTCCATTTCATTCGCAATATAAATGTTTAAACGTAATGAATATTAAATTTCCTTCCTCTGAGATGTTTAAGAGCTTTTTTCTTTTCTTGGGAAATTACGTTGAGTCTAACATCAAATAGTACCGGCGTAATTTATCCCTTGAATATCTTAACAGATGTAATAATACGACCTCTTTGTTCTAAGCCAAATTAGATAAAGAAAGAAATTCCAAACACGGTACGAAAGCTCTTAAAATGGCTCCTAAAATCACGTACGGTCATAGAACAACACTATCTCAAAAAATACTATTGATCATCATTGAAACATAGATTCCAGCGAAAACACCCACATATTAAACCGAAATGATTAAAATACTTATCTAAAATCATCAACCATACCTTGGACACGTGAAGTAAATCCAAAAACACACAGAAACACACACTTATCGTCTTAAAAACCACTAAAAACTATTAAAAACAAACGCGTAAACTCAGACGCATCATTCGAGGACGCCATTGAACGAAAACTAACCTAAAAATGCAGGCCCGTTCCGTTCCCCAATACTGCCGGCCATAATGTTATGGGCGCCAATAAAAATTTATGTTCCCAAATTCAACAAGTCCAGCGGGAGTTCGCCTGAACTACGCCATGAGATGTTACCCTACCGAATCAATGGATATGGATAAAATAGCCCCTATTGTAAAGAACCACGAGGTAGCTGCCGTTAGGAGTTTTGTATTTATCCGGGTTGTACTTTCACAATTTTGGGAGAACGGAACGCATCCTTTTGTGATCGGATTCTCTACCTGCATCTGTTTTTTTTTTGTTTCCTTTTTTTGTGTAGTTTGAAGATGGGATTTGGAGTTTTGGACCATGTGTATTTAATATTGCAAGGGACTGGTTTTTTTGTTCGGTGCGTCAGTACTTAGAAGGTGTAGGCAAAATTATGGGGGCTAAGAATTTCTCAAAGGAATCAAAGAGATTCTCTGACCAAGCGTGTAATTATTGTGTGCTGTCCAACCGAATAACAGTCATTGCTAGGATCAAACTTTATTCATTAAAGTCAAAATTCGTGACACATTTTCGAAGAATGTCCTATTCCTATCCAGTCCAGTTTATATTTATAAACTTTTATCTTATTTCCTATCTATGGTAGCTAACTAACTAGAGCGTTTTTAGGCTTCCATATCCGAAGGGTGCTAAACGGTACCCAATTATTAAGGCCTCGCTGTCCGTCTGTCTGTCAGTCAGCTAGCTGTATCTCACCGTAATAGATAGTTGTTCACAGAAGGTACAATTACACGCACAGACGGAACCCTTCGTGTTTGAGACCGACTCTTACTTGCACTTTATTTAATTATTTCTCATCACAAAATGGAGAATTTCACTACAGGCTAGCAACGGTGCCTCTGCCACCCCGTATAGGAAATGGCGTGATGCTGTTTTATTTCTGTGTAGTGAAAAAATCGAGTTACCTAACTTTAGAATCATCTTTAAAACTCACTGCAGCTATTATTATGACTTTTATGACTCTCCTTTATGTTTATGTGTGAGTGTGACACAGATTTTTATTGGTAGCCATTTTAAATAATTTAAAGAAGCAGTCTCTACATTCTTAACAGTTGTCCTAATGGCTATTTCTCGTAGACGCGTGTCATGTTTATTGTGGCCAGTGATTTATAATGAGGCTAAATTATTACTTTTGACTACTATGTCCACGGCGATGGATGGACGCTAAGGAATTTGGAATGTCTGGTAAGAAGTGGGCGGGAATGTGCGCCTCTGCTGCTCTAAATGATATGGGAATTGGAAAATAACATAACGTTTACATACAGGCACATACATTGCTTCTGGACCCACACTAGGGCGCGACCGTGACATCGCCGTCAGCGCCAAAGTCGATTACAGCGTCTACGATGCCATCGTTTTGTATCGCCAAAACTGACTCGGAACGGCTACGTAGACGCTGTAATCGATTTTGGCGTGACTCGGAACAAGGGATAGGATACCCTGTGACGTAGGAATATAAACAACAACGTCACAAAAGTATTCGTCCAAGACCTGGGTATTTTTTTTATGCCTCCCGCCCGGGACCTATCCTTGACCGCAACACCACAGAACAAGGCGTCGTCGTTTTTTAATATAGAAATATCTTTGTACCGGATCGACATTTTTAGACATATACTTCATATATTCACGTAGTATTTAGATTTATCGATAAGACATGTCGATCGGCACAGATAAGGTATTTTTATATTTTTACATTTTATTTTATTTTATTTTATTTGGGACATCAACAGCACATAGACAAACAAATTACAAAGAGCAAAGATACAGAATGAAAGTATTATCACGTAGTGTCGTAGTAAGTAATAAGCTAAGTATTTATAATAATAAACCGGTTTAGTATCTGAGCACAGCTCAAGCCTTTTACTCTACTCCCGAAGAAGTCGATCATCATATAATTGCCCCTGGCAAAATCTTAGACTTAGAGCGACTACATCGAACGCGTGGTTACACTAAACGATTTAACTTTGACAACTCCATACAAAATCTGGTTAGTGATCAGATTGCGAACAACTTCTCAATTGACCAGTGTGACCAAATGAACATAATTTTTCGGATACATTCTGTATAACACGTATATTAGGGATAGAAACGAGTTTTCCGCAACATTGCACCAAACCCAGTTACCGTATCGGTTATATGAATTCGGCTCGTTCCCAAATGGATAAACTATTTTAATACCGTCACCGTACCATACGTAATTATTTAAATCAAAATCCAATGCAAAAGACTAACCTAAAAGTACGAATACTTTCCGTCTGTTGTGTTTTCACACCTACACGGCTGAACCAATTTTGTTGAATTTATAGCTACTTGCCATTATGCTTTATATGCGGTCATGAGGTCAATGTAGCCAATTCTTTTTCGTATATATTTATTGCACATATCAGAAAAAAACCCAAACAATACAGAAAAGGCATAAACAAAGGCAAGCTTATCTCTAAAAAGAGATTTCTTCCAGCAAGCCCAGGATGGACAGGATACATTTTAAATCTCAAAACGGGTAGGCCTATGTGCTAAAGTAAAAAATAAAATATAAATAAATTATATTACTAAACTTCTGAATATACTAAATACCTAAGTACCTACATGAATACATATTAATCATATTACATCTTAACATAAATAAACCAAATACATATTTAATACCTACTAACTTTATAAAAGAGAAAGATAATGCTCCTTTACACGATTTCTGAAAATGATTTCTTTTCCTATTGACATGTGATTTATCTAGCCTAGCGATACAACGAGTATACTATACAAAACAAACATGGGCGGGCCTCTGTGTAATCTTTAAAGAAATTTATTTATCAGCCTTTGATTTTGCTTACTTAAATACTTGTCTGCTCAATGGAGAAGAAAAAAACTAGTTGACATCGCATCCGCAGATCGCTGACTGATAGAGACGGGTGTCGCTCGTGATTTTCTACTATTGCCATATTTGGAAATTGCGTCGGCATAGAATGGCACTTCAAAGATGGCGGTCGTAGTTCTGAATTTTGAAATTTCGCAGATAACTTGGCAGGTCTGTAAGAAGGGCCGTTAAAGGAAGCGTCCACAAGACCGCGGTCAGACAACTGCGACACTAATCCAACTTGGATTCGATTAAAGTTGCTCCGTGTAGAACGACCTTTATCGATGTTGAACAACACTGTAAGGGTAGTGTTAAAGCTACTTTTAGACTAATTTGGCGCGGTATCGCTCCTTTTGTGACCGGGTTATTTTTATTGTGAAGCTTCACGTTTAGGATTCGGGGAACACCATTTATTATTTAGTGTTTGGTCGCTGTCGAGGGAACAAACATAATCCCGGCGAATGCCAAATTAAAAATCTAGGAATACCGTCAGTACATTCAATTAGTATACCGGTAGTTTTTCTGACCGTGTTTTTTGGTAAATAAATAAACTAATAATAATAAACTTGTTATTGTGCACTGCCTACCCTTTCATTATATAATTTTTCTTTTCACGCCTGGTTTGCTGGAAGAGATCTGAGCACAGCTCAAGCCTTTTACTCTACTCCCGAAGAAGTCGATCATCATATAATTGCCCCTGGCAAAATCTTAGACTTAGAGCGACTACATCGAACGCGTGGTTACACTAAACGATTTAACTTTGACAACTCCATACAAAATCTGGTTAGTGATCAGATTGCGAACAACTTCTCAATTGACCAGTGTGACCAAATGAACATAATTTTTCGGATACATTCTGTATAACACGTATATTAGGGATAGAAACGAGTTTTCCGCAACATTGCACCAAACCCAGTTACCGTATCGGCTATATGAATTCGGCTCGTTCCCAAATGGATAAACTATTTTAATACCGTCACCGTACCATACGTAATTATTTAAATCAAAATCCAATGCAAAAGACTAACCTAAAAGTACGAATACTTTCCGTCTGTTGTGTTTTCACACCTACACGGCTGAACCAATTTTGTTGAATTTATAGCTACTTGCCATTATGCTTTATATGCGGTCATGAGGTCAATGTAGCCAATTCTTTTTCGTATATATTTATTGCACATATCAGAAAAAAACCCAAACAATACAGAAAAGGCATAAACAAAGGCAAGCTTATCTCTAAAAAGGGATTTCTTCCAGCAAGCCCAGGATGGACAGGATACATTTTAAATCTCAAAACGGGTAGGCCTATGTGCTAAAGTAAAAAATAAAATATAAATAAATTATATTACTAAACTTCTGAATATACTAAATACCTAAGTACCTACATGAATACATATTAATCATATTACATCTTAACATAAATAAACCAAATACATATTTAATACCTACTAACTTTATAAAAGAGAAAGATAATGCTCCTTTACACGATTTCTGAAAATGATTTCTTTTCCTATTGACATGTGATTTATCTAGCCTAGCGATACAACGAGTATACTATACAAAACAAACATGGGCGGGCCTCTGTGTAATCTTTAAAGAAATTTATTTATCAGCCTTTGATTTTGCTTACTTAAATACTTGTCTGCTCAATGGAGAAGAAAAAAACTAGTTGACATCGCATCCGCAGATCGCTGACTGATAGAGACGGGTGTCGCTCGTGATTTTCTACTATTGCCATATTTGGAAATTGCGTCGGCATAGAATGGCACTTCAAAGATGGCGGTCGTAGTTCTGAATTTTGAAATTTCGCAGATAACTTGGCAGGTCTGTAAGAAGGGCCGTTAAAGGAAGCGTCCACAAGACCGCGGTCAGACAACTGCGACACTAATCCAACTTGGATTCGATTAAAGTTGCTCCGTGTAGAACGACCTTTATCGATGTTGAACAACACTGTAAGGGTAGTGTTAAAGCTACTTTTAGACTAATTTGGCGCGGTATCGCTCCTTTTGTGACCGGGTTATTTTTATTGTGAAGCTTCACGTTTAGGATTCGGGGAACACCATTTATTATTTAGTGTTTGGTCGCTGTCGAGGGAACAAACATAATCCCGGCGAATGCCAAATTAAAAATCTAGGAATACCGTCAGTACATTCAATTAGTATACCGGTAGTTTTTCTGACCGTGTTTTTTGGTAAATAAATAAACTAATAATAATAAACTTGTTATTGTGCACTGCCTACCCTTTCATTATATAATTTTTCTTTTCACGCCTGGTTTGCTGGAAGAGATCTGAGCACAGCTCAAGCCTTTTACTCTACTCCCGAAGAAGTCGATCATCATATAATTGCCCCTGGCAAAATCTTAGACTTAGAGCGACTACATCGAACGCGTGGTTACACTAAACGATTTAACTTTGACAACTCCATACAAAATCTGGTTAGTGATCAGATTGCGAACAACTTCTCAATTGACCAGTGTGACCAAATGAACATAATTTTTCGGATACATTCTGTATAACACGTATATTAGGGATAGAAACGAGTTTTCCGCAACATTGCACCAAACCCAGTTACCGTATCGGCTATATGAATTCGGCTCGTTCCCAAATGGATAAACTATTTTAATACCGTCACCGTACCATACGTAATTATTTAAATCAAAATCCAATGCAAAAGACTAACCTAAAAGTACGAATACTTTCCGTCTGTTGTGTTTTCACACCTACACGGCTGAACCAATTTTGTTGAATTTATAGCTACTTGCCATTATGCTTTATATGCGGTCATGAGGTCAATGTAGCCAATTCTTTTTCGTATATATTTATTGCACATATCAGAAAAAAACCCAAACAATACAGAAAAGGCATAAACAAAGGCAAGCTTATCTCTAAAAAGGGATTTCTTCCAGCAAGCCCAGGATGGACAGGATACATTTTAAATCTCAAAACGGGTAGGCCTATGTGCTAAAGTAAAAAATAAAATATAAATAAATTATATTACTAAACTTCTGAATATACTAAATACCTAAGTACCTACATGAATACATATTAATCATATTACATCTTAACATAAATAAACCAAATACATATTTAATACCTACTAACTTTATAAAAGAGAAAGATAATGCTCCTTTACACGATTTCTGAAAATGATTTCTTTTCCTATTGACATGTGATTTATCTAGCCTAGCGATACAACGAGTATACTATACAAAACAAACATGGGCGGGCCTCTGTGTAATCTTTAAAGAAATTTATTTATCAGCCTTTGATTTTGCTTACTTAAATACTTGTCTGCTCAATGGAGAAGAAAAAAACTAGTTGACATCGCATCCGCAGATCGCTGACTGATAGAGACGGGTGTCGCTCGTGATTTTCTACTATTGCCATATTTGGAAATTGCGTCGGCATAGAATGGCACTTCAAAGATGGCGGTCGTAGTTCTGAATTTTGAAATTTCGCAGATAACTTGGCAGGTCTGTAAGAAGGGCCGTTAAAGGAAGCGTCCACAAGACCGCGGTCAGACAACTGCGACACTAATCCAACTTGGATTCGATTAAAGTTGCTCCGTGTAGAACGACCTTTATCGATGTTGAACAACACTGTAAGGGTAGTGTTAAAGCTACTTTTAGACTAATTTGGCGCGGTATCGCTCCTTTTGTGACCGGGTTATTTTTATTGTGAAGCTTCACGTTTAGGATTCGGGGAACACCATTTATTATTTAGTGTTTGGTCGCTGTCGAGGGAACAAACATAATCCCGGCGAATGCCAAATTAAAAATCTAGGAATACCGTCAGTACATTCAATTAGTATACCGGTAGTTTTTCTGACCGTGTTTTTTGGTAAATAAATAAACTAATAATAATAAACTTGTTATTGTGCACTGCCTACCCTTTCATTATATATTTTTTCTTTTCACGCCTGGTTTGCTGGAAGAGATCTGAGCACAGCTCAAGCCTTTTACTCTACTCCCGAAGAAGTCGATCATCATATAATTGCCCCTGGCAAAATCTTAGACTTAGAGCGACTACATCGAACGCGTGGTTACACTAAACGATTTAACTTTGACAACTCCATACAAAATCTGGTTAGTGATCAGATTGCGAACAACTTCTCAATTGACCAGTGTGACCAAATGAACATAATTTTTCGGATACATTCTGTATAACACGTATATTAGGGATAGAAACGAGTTTTCCGCAACATTGCACCAAACCCAGTTACCGTATCGGCTATATGAATTCGGCTCGTTCCCAAATGGATAAACTATTTTAATACCGTCACCGTACCATACGTAATTATTTAAATCAAAATCCAATGCAAAAGACTAACCTAAAAGTACGAATACTTTCCGTCTGTTGTGTTTTCACACCTACACGGCTGAACCAATTTTGTTGAATTTATAGCTACTTGCCATTATGCTTTATATGCGGTCATGAGGTCAATGTAGCCAATTCTTTTTCGTATATATTTATTGCACATATCAGAAAAAAACCCAAACAATACAGAAAAGGCATAAACAAAGGCAAGCTTATCTCTAAAAAGAGATTTCTTCCAGCAAGCCCAGGATGGACAGGATACATTTTAAATCTCAAAACGGGTAGGCCTATGTGCTAAAGTAAAAAATAAAATATAAATAAATTATATTACTAAACTTCTGAATATACTAAATACCTAAGTACCTACATGAATACATATTAATCATATTACATCTTAACATAAATAAACCAAATACATATTTAATACCTACTAACTTTATAAAAGAGAAAGATAATGCTCCTTTACACGATTTCTGAAAATGATTTCTTTTCCTATTGACATGTGATTTATCTAGCCTAGCGATACAACGAGTATACTATACAAAACAAACATGGGCGGGCCTCTGTGTAATCTTTAAAGAAATTTATTTATCAGCCTTTGATTTTGCTTACTTAAATACTTGTCTGCTCAATGGAGAAGAAAAAAACTAGTTGACATCGCATCCGCAGATCGCTGACTGATAGAGACGGGTGTCGCTCGTGATTTTCTACTATTGCCATATTTGGAAATTGCGTCGGCATAGAATGGCACTTCAAAGATGGCGGTCGTAGTTCTGAATTTTGAAATTTCGCAGATAACTTGGCAGGTCTGTAAGAAGGGCCGTTAAAGGAAGCGTCCACAAGACCGCGGTCAGACAACTGCGACACTAATCCAACTTGGATTCGATTAAAGTTGCTCCGTGTAGAACGACCTTTATCGATGTTGAACAACACTGTAAGGGTAGTGTTAAAGCTACTTTTAGACTAATTTGGCGCGGTATCGCTCCTTTTGTGACCGGGTTATTTTTATTGTGAAGCTTCACGTTTAGGATTCGGGGAACACCATTTATTATTTAGTGTTTGGTCGCTGTCGAGGGAACAAACATAATCCCGGCGAATGCCAAATTAAAAATCTAGGAATACCGTCAGTACATTCAATTAGTATACCGGTAGTTTTTCTGACCGTGTTTTTTGGTAAATAAATAAACTAATAATAATAAACTTGTTATTGTGCACTGCCTACCCTTTCATTATATAATTTTTCTTTTCACGCCTGGTTTGCTGGAAGAGATCTCTTTTTAGAGATAAGCTCGCCTTTGTACATGTGTTTTCTTTTAATGTAACTGTTTAAATTAGTGTGTGCAATAAAGAATTTTGAATTGTGAATTGTGAATAAATATTATCATTATTAAACAAAGGAAGATATTGAATAATAAAGTTTAGTTAGATAACTGTCTTTTTACTCTTCTATCTTTGAACTCAAACTCTGAATAAGTACAAGTATAAACATGTACTTTATTAGGGATTATTTCGGAAGATAAATAAATTATTCAAATTTATTCACCACCGTTTTAATATCCACCCTTTAATGAAGTGGTGTCGAAAAGTTAAGATGCCATTTTGTATACAAATTGTGTGATTAGTCGCATTAGCATCCAAATGAGTCTATTCTGGAGTAAACTATTTATTAATACAGACTCCTGAGCGTATCCGGGATATTAACAGAATAGGCTTTGTGCCTCTGCCACTGTGTACGGTAAAATGGGTGACGTAATGAGAAAATTTAATTTGTGAATATGCGGTCAAGTGTGAGTAGGACTCGCGCACCGAGGAGGGTTCCGAACAGAACACACTTGTAGATTTTCCTTGTGTCAATGCTACACATTATTTAATTCAGGCTTCACAATTTGTCCAAACAATTCCGGGATTTCGATAAATAATTCAGCCCGATCGAGTATTCCGCATTAGTTAAAGCCCCGAGTCGCGGTGCACTCGGCGTTTCAGTACATTTGCATTCTGCCCGGGCAGGCTGTTTGTGGACTACTCGAAAAAGCAACTTCTTAACGCTGCAGCTGGGGCTTCGATTCTGTTAAACACCCAATAATTGGGTTAAAACGGTGTGAGCTTTAAATAATATAAAAAATATTTTTCACAAACACTATCGTTTGAAAAAAATAGGGAAATACGTAGCTCGACGCAGCATAAAAGTAAGATGCAAGATTGTAGAAAGTGGAGGTCTTCAGTCTCTTTGCTTACACTTTTTCCGGAAAATAGGGGTGAGCTTAAGTATGTAAAACAACCAAACTAATACTGAGTTGATCAAAACATTAAAAAAATAGTGATGATCAGTGATTCGGATGCATATTTACCTGAAGTTTGTTTTTTGCCTTAAAAGTATGGAAGCGGCAACTTAAAATTTAACTAAAAAACCGGGTAAAAGGTATCCTGATATTGTGTAACTTATCGGATTCATATTTATTTAGTGATCCCTGATGCAAATATGTGTGTGTAAGGGTACAGAGGGTGTGTATTTGAAAGAAAAAACAAATGAATTTGAAAAAATTAAAAAAAATAAATTATGTTTCCATACGTATTTGTAGAGTTACTACTATTTAAATCACTATTTATCACTATGATTTGGTCACTTAAATCGAGATTTTTTCGATAGCAAAGTGCATTCCATATTAGCCAACACCTGAACTTTAGGTAAATATGCATCCGAATATCCGATCACTGGTGATGATTGAACTAGAATCGCAAGAATTGCTTGTGTTCTTGTCATTTAGCTAAACCACCAATAAAAAATGTCACATATCGAAATGAGCAGTTAAAGCAAAACATAAGCAGAATAGCGGTCCGGCCTCATCCTACTAAACTGTAAATTGCATTGCAACAGTTGCCTAGTTGCGGTGTAGGCGAAGCATCGCGAAGTTTCCAGAAATATTCAAGACAAAAGTGGGACAACTCTGTCCACGCTACTTAAGTTTAGCTTTTACTTGATTACTTATTTTTGAATAAGTTTCGAGACGCTAGAATTCCGCGTCTTGCAAATACGGTATTATCCAAGGTAGTGAAATAAATCTACCAACAAATCATTAAAACGTTAATTTGAGGCACACAATTAATACTATGATTAAGTAAGATTGTATGTCTGTAGATTGGTATAATAAATAAAAATAATAAACGGTCAAGTGAGAGTAGGACTCGCGCACCAAGGGTTCCGATCACATTTGGAGAGCGACATGTGTTAGTAAGGTTTCATCCATGTGAACCAAATTAAATATTTTTGTAGAATGACAGAAATTTGTAGTTTTCAGATTGTTCCCTTTACTTGTGTTATAAGACCTTGCTTCGTGCCAAATTTCATGATTAGGATTAGGTAGGCCTACGGGAAGTACCATAAAGGTTTTGTGTCATTACATGAAAATCCAACATTTTTAAAACATAAGTGGTCGTAGCGTTCGATTGCGTTAACCAAGAAGGCTGATTTTTTCACAGCTATCAATAAATAGATTCTTCCATGAACTTACGCAGATAAGACTCATCCCCTCGTCCCATACACATTACACGCACTATACACTGCATCGCCTTCAGACACTCACAACACTCACATCTTCTCTCCACACTCACTATAGGGATACACTCCACATAACAACCCCAATTTAATCTTACTTAAAAATTATTTGCTTATAATAATATTTGTTTTAAATTTTAATACATTACTTCAGTTACTTAACAAAATTTATTATTATTTTATTATTATTACGAGCCTGTAATGTCCCACTGCTGGGCAAAGGCCTCTCTCCCCCTCTTCCACTCCATTCGATCCTGAGCGGTCTCCTTCAAAATTTAAAATACTTTAATATTTTATTTTACTAATTTAAAAAGTCTTCTTCTTGTTTGTCATACTTAATAAATTAAAGTATTTATGAAATTAAAGTAAACACAGGGAATTGCGGGGTTCTTGTAATACAGATTTATACAGATAACTCTAGTACAAGGCCCCATTTATATTTTGTAATGGAAAGAATTTTATTGAATAAATGATTTTGTATTTTTTGTATTTTTTTTAGCTTCATGCGACCACAGACCTTAACAATTGATATACAGCTTGATACGTCCGTGCGTTGTGACACACGGACAGACAGACGGACGGACGGACGGACAACAAAGTGATAAGGGTTCCTTTTTTTCCTTTTAAGGATCGGAACCCTAAAAACATACAAAATCTACTAACCATTCACAATCCCTACACCATCCAACCACCTCACGAACCCAAACTCACAGGCGTTCAGTAACCCGCCACCTAAACACCAGCCAGATACATTAGACTTAACAAATTAGATGACGAGTCGGCTCTGGCTTAGTAACTAAGCTTTATTAGTGGTACACTGTACAACAAGCCCCGAACTAGACACCTTTAGCTGCTGCCACTGTAGGGGATAGTTAGATTAGAGCGAAGCGTAGTAGATTTACGTACGGCGCAATGTACTTAGGGGAACAAGAAGTTAAGATACTGCTTGACGGGATTATGAAAGCTGAAATCTAATTTACCGCGTGTACATATTTTTGGGATTTTCTTCTTAGTTATGTTATTTAATATGGGATGTCAATGAACCACTATCAGCTCTGAGAGCATCTCAAGCGCTTACAATCGATTAAACTTAGACAACTCTATAACAAATTAGTCGTCAAAGTTCTAATTTTGTGTTAACTAAGCTAAAGCTACATATAACTATATCAGTTAACTAAGAGATAAGAGCTGTTCTTATCTTAGTTTCGATTCGTCTGTCGTTATTCTCATAAGGACATAGGCCGAACAAACTTACAATCTAGAAAATCGTTTGACGTCGTACGTAGACGTCGGAGCGAGAGGGGACGACTCGAGATTTCCATATAACTCTTCAATCTTGTATTTCTACATCACACAGAGCAATCTGTCGTTGTTATTAAATTTATTATTAGAGATAAGCTTGCCTTTGCCTTTGTCTTTTCTACTTGTTAGGGTTTCGTACCCGAAGGGTGCCAAACGGAACCCTATTACTGAGACTTTGCTGTCCGTCCGTCCGTCCGTCCGTTCGTCTGTCACCAAGCTGTATCTCATGAACCGTGGTAGCTAGACAGTTGAAATTTTCACAAACAATGTATTTCTGTAGCCGCTATATTAACAAATACTAAAAAACTAAATAAATTCAATATTAAGGGGGGCTCCCATACAACAAACGTGTTTTTTTTCCTCATTTTTGCTCGATATTGATAATGGTAGCAGGCAGACGCTTAAAATGTTCACAATATATTGAGTATATTATTTACATAAAAAATATTAATTAAATTAAATATTTAAGGGGGCTCCCATACAACAAAAGTTTTTTTTATATATAATGGTACGGAACCCTTCGTTCGTGCGCGAGTCCGACTCACACTTGGCCGGTTTTTTTATTTGATTTGCCATATGCAATGAAGATTATTAAGATATCCGAATGACATATTCCCAGCATTTAGCTAGGGACCCAATAAATACCTCGTGAATATTTATACTGTATCCGATATTTCCACATAGGACATTAGACACTAGTCCCTATGGAACTGCTGAGTACACACTGCTTTGCATTTAACACCGTCTTTCAATTAGACCGGGGTTTTAATAAAAGTGGTCTATTAAGATTGGTTTGTTTATTTGCGCAAGGGTAGATACCAGAGACTATATATCCAATTGACTACGCCTGCGGGGGAATGCGGCTCGCCAAACATTAGCTGTATTCAACGTATGCAACCTATGTACGATGACCAATCACAGCAGTTTCGCAGCGGCTGACCAATCACAGCTCTCATTCTCGTAACCTTGGTGAGTTGTGTTCATCATGCAATGATCCCCACTCCCTTCGCCATTTTAATACGAGTTTCATCGTAATCTATATATATAAAAATGAATTGCTGTTCGTTAGTCTCACTAAAACTCGAGAACGGCTGAACGGATGTATCTTATCTTAGTCTTGAAATGTTCGTGGAGGCCTAGGGAAGGTTTAAAAGGCGAGAAAAAATCGAATAATTTCCGGGAAAACCCTAAAAACAGCCCTCTTCTATTTCCCATACAAACGTTTTCTAGAGTCAATTTGAACTTTATTTCTATTCAATAAAGTTCATATTAAATTGAGGCAGTACGAAGTCTGCCGGGTCAGCTAGTAATAATTAAAATATTAACACGAACCAAAATTGTAAGGTGTGTTGACAGTTGATAGATATGGGAAAACGCGTGACATTCTGTTTACTTTGTAATGATTTCAGCAACGTATACTAATCTTCCCCTTACAGGATACCTTACACTTTCCGTGATTTCCCCCAGGCCTCGTCCGCAGAAGCACCCTATACGCACTATAGGCCTCGTCCGCAGAAGCACCCTATTCTCACTATAGGCCTCGTCGTCCGCAGAAGCACCCTATTCTCACTATAGGCCTCGTCCGCAGAAGCACCCTATTCGCACTATAGGCCTCGTCCGCAGAAGCACCCTATTCTCACTATAGGCATCGTCCGCAGAAGCACCCTATTCGCACTATAGGCCTCGTCCGCAGAAGCACCCTATCCTCACTATAGGCCTCGTCCGCAGAAGCACCCTATTCACACTGTAGCGTAAAATTCGCAGCTTTAAAACCGAGACGCCTTGAACGAGAACAATTTACTGCCCCCATACATCTCAGCTGGGAATCGAACCCAGGACAAAACGCTGAACCGCTTTACACCTGTTACGGGGGCGTAAAATATCCAGGTGATCTGTTCAGCTGTAACAAATGGTGGAGTTCTAAGAATCGGGGAATTCTAAACGGTTTGTAGGAGTGAGTAAAGGAAATATATGTTTTCTGGAGTGGAGTCTACAGTGTTAAGTACACTATTGAACAAAACATTACTTTTCTTCTATACAGATACTGTTGCAACTCCTTTCTTGTTTTGTTACAAAATGTTAGTCGTTTTAAACCGTACTTGAGAGATTTAACTCTAAGGCTGTGTTCTCATTACGAGTGGCAGTCAAAACATCCATATTTTGAGATACCGCAAACTAGCGATGTGTCTTTATACGGAAGCGAAACAGACGAAGCTGACTGTTTGCCGTAATAAGAACAAATGTAGTAGTCAAATTGATTCTATAAGGCTCGCTTGCATCCACCACCGGCGTACGCTTAGTATGCGACACTCGAGAAAGACCCTTGTCTATGCACAAATGTCATTTCCCTGTTCGAGCCCGAAATGTCTCGACATGTCTAGCTTTCGCCGCGACGCGGGAGAGGGAGACGGACGACCATTGCAAGTACTTGTAAGTCTCTCTCTCGACGTGGAGATAGAGTAAAAAGTGCCATGCTAAGCGTACAGTGCTGCTTTCCAACGTACTTTTGGCGCGCGGTGACAGGTGGCACTACAGTTTGCTTCATGACCAATGAGGAATGAAAGATCTGTGTTGACGACAGGTACGTTTAAGTTGCATTTACTCAAACAAAGCGAGTAATGTGCTCATTATTTTGACAACCTTCTTTGGTCTCGGCCTTTATTCCAGCTTGTCCATCAAAGGTTTCAATGCTGACCGCTAAATCTCCAGATCGCGGATGTTTATTTATTTGTGACGTCATTGTTTCTGGTTCCCACGACACAAGGTGTTCTAGTGTGAGACCAAAAATAATGTATGTGCGGTAAATGTTATGTTATGTAAATAAGTACACATCCACATTTTTACCGAGACCAACTCTATTCTATTTTCAAATACAGAACCCAAAAAGTGTCGCCTAACTGTGTCACTGCATTACAATAATTTCATCCGGTCCTTCCTTCTGTCCCTTGCATGATAAATATTCAGCAGAACCGACATGGCGGCGACAGGCTGTTGTGAGGCCGAATTTATAATTATTAGAGAAAACAAACACGCCTACTGATGTCTCGGGGGAATTGGGAGGCTTTTTGGCTCAAGAAACCGCTTAACCACGACGGTTTTAAGTTTTTACCGTTTCATAAATCTATCTAAAATCGCCACCGACCGCAGCGATATACCGCAGCAGCGTTTTGAGATCAACCCCACGTTTTCAAAAGATTAGGCAACTGTTACAGGTAATTAATCGAAATGAATTCGAAATAGCGGGACTAAAATGACTGAAATGAGTTTACTCATTATTATAGAAGGCTGAGATTTCTCTAACTCCCTGTCTCACAAACACTTTAAATGGGAAAGACAGCGAAAAACTATTTTTACGGCATTTTAGTTAAAATGAAAAATTGGTCGTTTAAGGGCTTCAAACTCAGTAGATGTACTTTACTAGCTTTAGTCGATCGACCTACATACACTCAAGTGTGCCAGTGCTGAGATTCTCTTAAATCTCAGATTCACAAGACAAAAGTCGAACTCCTAATAGCTCCCAACAACTTGCTGGCGACTCATTAAAACTCCTTTTGACCATGATGTGACAAAATTAGGTTGGCACATTAGGATGGAGGATGATTACGCCTCGCTCGCCTTTGTACACTATTCCTAAGTATTTCTTGTCCTGTGTAAGTGTAAAGTTTGCGTGCAATAAGGAAACAATGAAGATTTACAATACGACTACCAAATAAACACGACCGTACAAAAAAAATACAATAATCTGTATCAGCGAAAAAGGAGATAAATTCATATATGTCTTATTTCCTTGATTTTGTACAGCTAAATAGAACATTTCGTTATTTCCTTGATTTTGTACAGCTAAATAGAATGTTCGATGATTTCAATTCAATTATAATTTAAGAAATTCCTATACAAAATCAGAACCTGAAAATGATATTGTTGATTTGTTACTCGTCTACCCAGGAGAGACGTAAATGGATGTAGGTTCCAAGAATTTCCATCAGTTTATTGGAACTTCTTTGAGCCATAAACCTCATTTTCGTTTACCTTGCCCACAGCAACTTCGAGAGTCTTTTTCGTCAAAGACTTGGCAACTATTATAAAACCCAAGACTGTAGACTCGGCTAGCCACCAACACTGCGGGTTTGTGCTAAGCGCGCTCAAGTTTGCAAATCAATTACGTAATTATAAGTTGCAACGGTCTAAGAACCTGCACTAGGGTTGGGGCGATTGTGATGGTTAAAGAGATGAAAGATATTCAGTGTGTGAATCGCTGCTTCACGTTTTATCGAGACAGAGTCCAACGTAGTCAATCCAGTGGTTCAACATAGGGAGCAGGCAAGAAATGATGTGATCTAAGCGGGTGGGTATACGGATTATGTGAAGTTGGTTTGCTGGAAGATATCTGTTATAAGAGATAAGCTCGCCTTTGTATGCAATTATTAAGCCTCTGCCACACCATACGAGAAATGTTTAGATTACTAAGACAAAAAAATACAAGTCCGGGCGAATCCGAATGATTAACTTGTATTTCGGTCAATGGAACAAGTGGGATAAACTAGTACCAGTTGTACTATCAATAGAACTGTTCAATGGAACTCTGGTCCAGCGGGGTTCTAAGAGGTAAAAGTTTTTGTAAATATCTACAGAAATAAATAGAGTTTGAATTTGAGGGAGGATCTTAGTGTGGGGCCAAACGCATAGTCTGGACCCACACTAAGATGAGCCTTTCCTGTACACAAATAATACTAAAGTAGTAGTAAAGCAGTTGTCGCAAAGACCGCTAGGCTGAAGTGGGACTGGGCCGGACACGTGTGCCGCATGCACCCCCAAAAAATGGGCCAAACTGACCACCGAATGGGTGCCCACTGATGGTCATCGGAATAGAGGCAGGCCGAGACGTCGATGGCGGGACGACCTGGACAGGTATTTGTCGGACTGGGTGGAAGCAGCACAGCACAGGGAGGAATGGTCTGAGATAGGGGAGGCCTTTGCCCAGTAGTGGGACACTAAGCTGGCTAAATAAAAAAATTAAAAAAAGTAGTAAAGCTATATGTTGTTCAAAGATTGATTTTATGTAGCCGATATACCTAGTGCCCCACTGTTTGGCAAGACCTTTACCGCCTTTTAAAGTATCTTTCTAAAAATATGCGGGCACAAACGTACCTCTGTCACCCCGTATGGTAAACTGTGTGACGCTATTCAAACACATTATTTGAACTATGTAGTTTCCCAAATCTTATCCCCCATAGTTTTGACATTAGTTTTGTTACGCGTTGAGCCAAACCGCCGACACTAACCCAACACTAAACTCGCTTGAATAGTTGCTAACTTGCGGGTTAACCTGTTTGAACTCACCCTATGAACTTGGTGGAAGTGGCCCTCGGTGCTTTTGTTTTGTGACATCACAACTCAGCACAACTTTGCGATAGATACAGGCATACTAAGGATTGGATTTTACCAACGAAAGAGTAACTTTTACTCGAGAGTATCTTCTACTTTTTCATAGACACTAGTGACACCCAGATCAGATCACTCATTTTGAACTGTCATTGTCATACAAGTTATCCCCGAAATAGTTATTCTCGTATAACTTTTTGTTGGTGGAATCCAGCCAAACTCAGTTTGCTTAGCAGTTTTTGAAAAGATATGCCTGAAACATATGATGATGAGACCTTAGGAGAAGTAGATTGCGTAATCTTTTGACTGTGGCTGACCCCACACATTACTTTACTAACCAAGGCCCAAACAAAGTTAAGTTGTGCTCAGAACGTTGCAGCACCATGACATATAAGTAGCCCTTTATTTTAGCATTAGTTTTTGCATTCGGCTGCAATTATCGCGATTTAGCTTTGGGGGTATTTTGAGTACTTGCAAACTTTCCTTGTGGCCCTGCAAGCCCTGTCAAGAGCAGAAGGGATTTGTACGAAGATGGGTTTCGCTGCGGGCGAGGTTGCTGAAACGTTCAGGTTTATTATGTTTCTGTTTTGTTGGTTTCCATTCGCATCCTTTGTATGTGAACCGTTTATGGAAATTGTGTGTTTTAGTTCAAATTTGTTCTGTTTAGGATTACTGTCAGAGGCACGATTATTATGTTGTGCTTGTGCACACTTATCTAAGGGAAAATTATCAAGATTTGAAAACGTAATTTTATTAGGATTATGTACCTGAAGAATACCAATCGGGACCCTATTGCGGCTCCGCGGTCCGTCCGTCTGTCCGTCAGCGGGCACGATCTCATGAACTATAATAAGTAGAGACTTGAAAATTTCACAGAATGTGTTGTCTGTTGACATACAGAAGCGATGAGCGAAGTCAATCCAGAACATTCCAAAGGTGGTTTAAATTACGACATAAAAAATCCTCCTCGGATATCGATGTATAAGTACCTAATACAAAGCTATGTTAATTTAAGTAACAATGTTAAGTATTCTATATCTTATCATTAAAATTAAGGCATGCGTGAGACGTCGAATCAGTTAACCTTTCCGGTGGCGGCGCCCGATCGATCAACGTCCCCGTCTCACTCGGAGATGGTCGATCAAACTCGTGCGGCAGGTGATGGTTTAAATTAAACTTATAGTTACACTTATTGGGAACTCGGTCAAGAGGAATATCCTAGGAGAGTATTCACCATGGTTTATTATACTTTAAATATTTAAATATGGAAAAAATGTACAAAAGGCGAGCTTATCTCGAATAAGAGATCTCTGTCAGCAAACCTAGGATGGTCAGGATCAAAGTAACTTTATTCTTTACTCCTCAATACAAACCAGCTCATAGCCCGGCTTAAAACATATGGAAAATTGAAAAATAAAATCGCTCTGACCAAATCGGTTTCGTTGTGAAAGTTGTTCAAAACGATATACCTAAAAACTCCCTAAAATATGACCCCTTTCTGTTACACACTCTATATCGACCTGGATCCTCGATCCTATCGTCTCCCGAACGGTCGGTATACGACCTCAGCCGACCTTTGAAGAAGGTTTCTGTGCGCATAATACGACCTCAGCCGACCTTTGAAGAAGGTTTCTGTGCGCATAATATGACCTCAGCCGACCTTTGAAGAAGGTTTCTGTGCGCATAATACGACTTCAGCCGACCTTTGAAGAAGGTTTCTGTGCGCATAATACGACCTCAGCCGACCTTTGAAGCAGGTTTCTGTGCGCATAATACGACTTCAGCCGACCTTTGAAGAAGGTTTCTGTGCGCATAATACGACTTCAGCCGACCTTTGAAGAAGGTCTCTGTGCGCATAATACGACCTCAGCCGACCTTTGAAGAAGGTTTCTGTGCGCATAATACGACCTCAGCCGACCTTTGAAGAAGGTTTCTGTGCGCATAATACGACCTCAGCCGACCTTTGAAGAAGGTTTCTGTGCGCATAATATGACCTCAGCCGACCTTTGAAGAAGGTTTCTGTGCGCATGATTACTTCTGGAGAACTGTACCTAAAAGTATTTCCGTAACATCAATCTAAAGACCCAACCACGTCAGAGCCTATTTACGGTCCCTATTATCTTTGTACCACTGTCGCAGTATCTAAGAGCCCTGGGGTACTCATCACACAGTACTGAGATAGCATCTAAACTAAACTGTTTCCTTCGCTGATACCCGGTTTCCGAAACACGAATTAGACGTAGGTATTAGTATTAGGGACGGGCTGTAAGATACGTCAGTCCACAAAGCGATGATTTCTTAACCGAGGTGATAATATTACCACATATATTAGTAAGCAGTTCAAGAAACGTGTGGGTCGAAACTGTGCCATCGCTACCCCTTATGGACAAAAGCTTTACTTACGGACAAAAGCTTAATTTGAGCAGCGTCGTTCTAAGGCCCGCTTCATCGAATGTGAGTTATCACTATTCTCTGAATAACTCTGACGATAGACTATTTACTTAAGTTAGAACTACAGTCTATTCGTGATTATGCTCGTACCTCGTCCTTCAGGATTAGTAAGGAGAATATTTATGATACACATGTAGTAACACGTATTGTGCACCGCTCTGCACTTTAGTTGAGATTTTTTTTTTTTTTTGTAGGGTAGACAGATATTTGCCTGGCCGTCAGCGCCCATCAGTCTCGTGCTTCATACACGTTTTAGTGCTCCGCCGCTCAAGTCATTTCCCACGATAAACGTTTTTCAAAAAGTGTAAAAATGCCGAAACGTAGGCGTTCGCGATCTTACGACGACGAAATCGACGACGAAATCGACAAGTATCGGCGAAAACTGAGAAAATTGGAGCGAAAAAAGCGCAGGCGGGAAAAATCTCCTACCTTGCGATCCCGAAATTCTCGACGCAATAATGATGACCAAGGTATTTATCTTCCTTGTTTTTTGAAATAAGATGTGACTTATAAAAGGTGGCTCCGTAGGCATGCCTACGAAGAAATGCTCGAAATAATCATTGGGGTTATTTCACCGCATTTAAAAACAGTTGGCGTGCTTTCCGTTGGGGACTGTACCTAACTAAATCTTTGAAGATATCTGTGATTATCAAATGCTCAAGTTAGGTTAATATTACAACAGTTGGCGTGCTTTCCGTTGGGGACTGTACCTAACTAAATATTACTACAGTTGGCGTGCTTTCCATTGGGGACTGTACCTAACTAAATCTTTGAAGATAACTGTTGTTATCAAGTGCTCAAGTTAGGTTATTATTACCACAGTTGGCGTGCTTTCCGTTGGGGACTGTACCTAACTAAATATTACTACAGTTGGCGTGCTTTCCATTGGGGACTGTACCTAACTAAATATTACTACAGTTGGCGTGCTTTCCGTTGGGGACTGTACCTAACTAAATCTTTGAAGATAACTGTTGTTATCAAGTGCTCATAAATGTTTTATTACTGATTCTTATAAAAATAGGCACCTACTTATTTCAAGTACTTAGGTTTTCTCGGTGCCTTGCAGTCTCACCACCATACTACGCGTCCGACGCTGAACCAATGTACGTCTCCGACGATGACTTCTCGGAGGGCTCTGAACACCAAGTAAACATGCCGCCTAATGAGCTACCCCCTAGTCCAAACCCTCCGACTGCTGAACCGCAACCGGGACCAAGCTCGGCACCTGATGAATCGCAGCCGGGGCCAAGCACGGTGCCCGACACACCACAGGCCGGCCCAAGCGCAGCGCCGCCCGGCCCGGACCCGGGACCAAGCGCGTCCATCAATGAGCCGCAGCAGGGGGATAGCCCCCTTATAGAATTAGACCCTGAGATTATGGAAATTCTCGGCGCTGATCCATCTTCTACAGTTCAGTATGGACCTGAAATACGAAAAGAATTAGCCACCCGTCTTCAACACGTTGCTACAGAGGGTCTGGAAAAAGATGCTAGGAAGGACTTAATTGCAAAATACCTCATACCGGCCAATTGTACCTACATTGACGCGCCGAAGGTCAATGCTCAAATAAAATTCTTTGCTGACGCCAACGCTAAGCGCGATAGGGGCATTGAGACAAAACAGAAGCAGATGGCCAGTGCCATCTCATGCTTAAGTGGCGTTATCGACAACCAGCTGAATTCAAAAACTAAAAATAACGAGATTTTGCAAAAGCTGATGGACGCATGTCGTTTATTATGCGACCTCCAACATAACGATTCGGTAACGAGAAGAAATTTCATAATGTTCTGTGTTAAAAAAGATATGGGTGAACACCTTTCGAAAACAAAAGTCGACTCACACCTGTTCGGGCAGGGGCTGTCAGATATACTGAAGTCCGCAAAAGAGGTGAACAAGTCAGCATCCGAATTAAAACCTGACACCTATAGCAATAAAGGCTCGTCCAAGCGCTCAAGACCCCCGACAGCAAAACAGCCTTTAAACCGGAGAGCTCCTCCCCCGGCGCGCAGGCAGCCGGGGCCGCCACCGCCGCCCCCGAGGAGCCGCCGCGAGCCTGTCGCGCACCGCGCATCACATCTCCCGCCGCCGCCCGGCTACTGGTCGAGACCGTCGCCGCATCTGCTGCCGCCGCCGCCGCCACCGCCACCACCGCCGCCACACAGGCGCCGCTACTACTAGATACTGTGAGTACAGTTAAGTACGGGGGGAGATTAGCACAATTTCGTGAACAATGGTCATTAATAACAAATGACCGCACTATTCTCGATTGGATTAATGGTTACGAAATTAAGTTCTCAAGTCCCGTTATCCAACATTTGGTTCCCCATCCACCGATGCATACAAATCAAGAAAAACTACTTTATAATGAGTGTGTTGACCATTTGTTAAAAATAGGCGCCATATCAGAGTGCGAACCGTGTGAAGGGCAATTTATATCCACTACTTTTCTCACACCAAAACCGAATGGTAAGATGAGATTTATCCTCAATCTCAAAAAACTCAACAAATTTATAACAACAAGTCATTTTAAGTTGGAAGATTTACGTACAGCTGTAAAACTGGTCACAAAAGACTGCCAAATGGTTACAATTGACCTTAAAGACGCATATTTCTTAGTAAGCATACATAGGCGTTCCCGTAAATACCTAAGATTTGTTTTTGATGGTCGTTTGTTCGAATTTCACGTCTTACCATTCGGTCTTAATACGGCGCCGTTCATATTTACAAAAATAACTAAACCAATAGTGAAACTACTTCGCAGCGCGGGCTTAGTCTCGACCCTGTACCTCGACGACTGGCTATTGTTTGGAAATACCTACCTGGATTATATGACAAATATCTCTATGACAAAAAGCTTGCTAACTTCCCTAGGTTTTTTAATAAACGAGGAAAAAAGTTCTTGTGACCCATCAACCACTTGCAAATTTCTGGGAGTAATTATCGATTCGCACAATTTACAGCTCAGTCTCCCTATCGAAAAGAAGCTACGAATAAAATCTGAATTAGAACTATTCATTAAATTAAAAAGATGTAAATTGAGGAAATTTGCGCGCATTGTGGGATTACTAGTCTCATGTTGCCCAGCCGTAGCATACGGCTGGCTTTACACGAAAGAAATGGAACGACACAAATACTTAAACCTAAGGCACGATGAGGACTATAATAAATCTATAAGTATTCCTGACTCCCTTCAAGCCGACCTGCAGTGGTGGCTTAGGGCTGTTGATGAATCGGTGCATCGAATTACCAACGACGTGTACCAGAAAGAGATAATTTCTGACGCCTCAACAACGGGGTGGGGGGCAATGTGCGAGGGTCAAAGGGCAAGCGGACAGTGGT
The DNA here is from genome assembly GCA_963457715.1 of Argyresthia albistria. Classification (NCBI taxonomy): domain Eukaryota; kingdom Metazoa; phylum Arthropoda; class Insecta; order Lepidoptera; family Argyresthiidae; genus Argyresthia; species Argyresthia albistria. The sequence goes on along the minus strand of OY735275.1, from coordinate 6,778,706 downwards.
CGGCCACAGAACAAACTCGTCATATTAATTACCTCGAACTGTTAGCCGCTTTTCTTGCTTTAAAGACGTTCGCTCGTGACCTATACGATTGCCAAGTACTTATGCGCATAGACAATACGACCGCGATTTCCTATATAAATCGTATGGGGGGCGTACAATACCCACATCTGACACATATAACTAAGCAGATCTGGCAATGGTGTGAGCAAAGAAAATTGTACATATTCGCATCATACATAAAATCAAGTGAAAACACTATTGCTGATGCCGAATCGAGGAAAAATCACCCAGATATTGAGTGGGAGTTAGCCGACTGGGCCTTTGATTCCGTGACGAGTTCGTTCGGTGTGCCGGACATTGACTTATTTGCAAGTCGAGTAAATCATAAATGCCCGAGATATGCCGCTTGGCACCGGGACCCGGACGCCTTCGCTGTCGATGCTTTTACCTTCTCATGGAGATCGTTTTATTTCTACGCATTCCCTCCATTCTCGATAATTCTGAAAACCCTTAGAAAAATCATTGCAGATAAAGCAGAAGGCATTATGGTCGTACCCCAGTGGCCCACTCAGCCATGGTACCCTGTTTTCAACGACCTCCTCAAATCTCAACCTGTTACATTCGGACCATACAGTAACTGCCTGATCTCTCATTCCAGCTCCCGCCAGGTGCACAGGTCGATTACCCTGGTTGCAGCAGTGTTGTCCGCCAGGCGCTGTCAAATAGGGGCCTCTCGAACTCAGCCTTAAATATAATGGTAGCTTCGTTAGCGCCAAATACAATAAAACAATATGATGTATGCCTCAAAAAGTGGTGGATTTTCTGCAACCAGCGCTCACTCAACCATTTCAGTGTGCCTGTACATGTAGTTGTGGATTTCCTTACCCAACAATACGAGAACGGTAGTCAATATGGGACCCTTAATTCATGTCGTTCAGCCCTATCCTTAATAATAGGACCAACTATATCTAATAATGACATTTTACAACGATTTTTCAAGGGGGTTTACCGACTTCGCCCACCATTACCTAGATACGACATTACATGGGACACAAATATAGTGTTAGATCATCTCAGTGTTTCCTATCCAAATGAAGACCTTTGCTTGGAACAATTGTCAAAGAAGACAATCACTCTTTTAGCTTTGGCAACAGCACACAGAGTGCAAACGTTTTCTAAAATTAAAACAATAAATATAGAAAAACAAACCGATCAAATAATAATTAAGATACCAGACATTATAAAGACGTCTAGGCCTGGTAGTAAGCAACCTATCCTTATCATACCCCATTTCAAAGAAAAGCCCACTATATGTCCAGCAGCAGTCTTACTCGCCTATATCGAAAAAACAAGTTCTCTCAGAAAGTCTGAAACCCTCTTTATAGGTTTCAAAAAACCACACAATGCCGTAGGCCCTCAGAGCTTAAGTCGCTGGATCAAGCGCACGCTCAGAGATAGCGGGCTGGACACTTCGGTGTTCTCTGCGCACTCGACGCGGCACGCTGCTACATCCAGGGCTAGGTCTCTTGGTGTCAGTATTGACACCATTCGTAACACCGCAGGATGGAGTGGCAACTCCAATACCTTTGCCAAATTTTACAATAGGGCTATATCAACCACTAACAATGTTTCGTTAGCGACATCTGTTTTTGATTAAGTCGTACGTTATAATATAAGTCATAGTTCCTATTGTTGTTATACATATATGTAAACATTATCTAATTATATTGCAAAAATTGTAATCACTTAATGTTAAAAGGATTTTTGTTGCGTTAACTTAAATAAAAGCTGATTATATACTTAGTAAGAAAAACTATGGTTTATAGTTTATTATTTCTAAATAATAATACTTACTGGATAGATACCATATATAAAAATATGATCATTGATGAAAAATCCTGAGTGCTCTCAAAATCTACATGTGTATCATAAATATTCTCCTTACTAATCCTGAAGGACGAGGTACGAGCATAATTTATGATTAAACGAACTTACCTTAAGTGAAGTTCTATCAAAATTATGCGAAGTACCTCGTCCGAAGAGATTAGTAACTCCCTCCCAACCCAAGCTATTCGCGCCCTTATTTATTAGCCAGGATTTTATCATCAAATAAGTTGCTGATTGGACTCTAAACTAAATGAAGCACGAGACTGATGGGCGCTGACGGCCAGGCAAATATCTGTCTACCCTACAAAAAAAAAAAAAAATCTCAACTAAAGTGCAGAGCGGTGCACAATACGTGTTACTACATGTGTATCATAAATATTCTCCTTACTAATCTCTTCGGACGAGGTACTTCGCATAATTTTGATAGAACTTCACTTAAGGTAAGTTCGTTTAATCATAAATAAGAGAGCAGTGAAATTTATATTTAAATCTGTTAAAACACACTCACAGGACAGGACACAACCTTCGCGTTCGAAAGTTTGCCTTCAACTGGTCACTGTGAACTTGGCTTGATAATTGGAAACGATTTGATTGGTTACGGGGCGTATCTAGCTAGGCCGGCGGACAGTGATGACTTTACTGCATTCTTATCACGAATAGACTATAGTTGTTCTCGCCATTAGTTAATGAGTAAAAATTGACAATTCCATATAAAATTGTATGGAGTAATAAAACTTGATTCACGTTCTAGCTAGAGGCACTTAGCATCAGTATGCGAGTAAGCTGCACTTCATTCGAACAGCGTTCTATGCAGCCCCTTAAACATGGTTACACATAACGAAAATGCAGAACAGCAATCCGTAGCGCAAGACAACCTCCCAAATTCATTACGTCTACTTAACCATACCCGTTTCACATTACCCAAGCCTGCACTAAGCAAAGAGACATTTGCGTATGAGACTCCGGCCAAATGTATTTGGCCCTCGCCCAATACGACTGCTCTGGCCCAGCTCGTCCCGAGATGCGATTTAAGCTTTGAAGGCACGATGTTATCCTCGGTACGTGCGACAGCTGATGTATTGGGATTACGAAGGCTTCCAAGCAATCGAGTTATAATGACTGGTTTTCTATATTAGCCTTTAGATACAGGCACATACATTGCTTCTCGCGTCATACTAGGTTGTAACGTAGGAACCAGACACTGCGGGGCATCGCAAACATGTAAATATCCAAGACCTGGGGATTTCTATTTTTGACATCTGCAATGCTTATCAATGCTTTACAGAGCCACCAACTTAGCTGTTCAGGTGGGAAAAATTGGTACTACGGACTTGTCATCCGTCATCAAAGAGAATAAATACTATACTACTATGTCCGCTATTATGACGACTACTATGACACTAGCGACCGCTATCAACTGAACAGCTAAGTAGGTGGCACTGTACAATGATCTTTTGGCGCGCCGTGACAGGTGGAATTAACGTTTAATGACCAATGAGGAATGAAAGGTCTGGGATGATGACAGGCTCGTTGCATTAAGTTGCTTAAAGCTGGCGCCCCCTGTAAATGTCACTCATCGTCATCATCAGCCAAAAGACCGTTGGAAGACATTACGTAATACGGAAATGTCAAAAGATAATCGGTTACTCATTAGCTTCGGGTTAAGACGGCGCCCTAGGCAAAAACAGCCTTTAGCAAAACACAAATCGCTCGGAATGTTGAATATTATTGCTGTACGTTTTTTCACTAGCTTGTTTATCACGAGTGTCACGGACACTTCGCTTTCCCATAAACGTAATTTTATTAATTTTGCTCGATAGAAAAGTCTCCTGAAGTTGCCAGAAAATCTGTTTGTCACAATGTTTTATTTTACAATTTCGCACCGCATCTGAATTTGTGTTCTTGTTCTTTATCTAATCATTATAACAATGGCACAGTATGTTCCTCTGTTAGACTTAGCTGGGCATTTTTATTTTATTTAATTTTCTCTAAAAATAAGTTAAGGATGAAATTCTAAGTTCTGATTGCATAGGGCCCACCCTTAACGCAATAGTGCAACTTGCCTCAATTAGATTTGGATCATCTTACTCCTGAAGTACATTACAGACCAAAGGTCCCATATCCTCAAGCCTCACGTGTCAGGGGCTAGCCCACCGTAAATTTAAACCTCCATAGAACAAAGAGAAATGGAAAGGACGGTATCTTCAAGCTGTCTGCTCCGCGGAGGGGCTGTCTAGGATGATAACATCTAAATTGTTTCCCTCCCCGAGATGGTTTAGAGAGGCTTGGGTCGGTTCCAACCCATTTAGCTTACAATCATGGTATAGTTTGTAAGTTATTATGTTTATTCCGGAGTGTTATAATGTGCACATCATTTTGGTGTGCCCTTTAGGGCAGGGCAGATAACGAGGAATATGTCTGGCATATTGATATAAATTTTATAAGGTCTTTTCTTCTATTTTTAAAGCTCGCCATTGCACACTGTTTTTAACCGACTACAAAAAAGGAGGGGGTTCTCAATTCGGTTGTGTATTATTTTTTTATCTTTTTTTTATGTGTGTTACCTCGAAATTGGTATTATTTGTGAACCTAATTCAAAAATTCATTTTTTATATGAAAGAATGGACCTTCAGGTTGGTCCCTTTTTTTGAAAATCAGGAATCGGTCCAGTACTTAGGTTTCTACATAGAAAATACTGTCATCCAGGTATCCAAAATTACATATTTTTGCCTTTCTGTGACTGTGTGGTAGATGAATTCTGGCTGTAAGGGCCGATATTCGTTTATTTTGTGTAATATTGTGAATTCTTAGAAGTTATTCGCATTCCACGCGGACACAACTAAGTAAAAGATGATGAAGTCGGTTTTTTCGAGTTTTCAACTCACTGAGTTATTATGTAACTACTTGTAGTTTTATCATTTCTGTGCATGATAAATTATGAAGATTCGTAATTTATTTATTACTAAGACATACAACAAACCTCAGCAATATACGTAGATAGAATAAGTACGAATCCGTATAAGATCTTCGGATGACTTATAAATACTCGTATGAATGCGTTTTAACCATTCGTCATATCCACGGGGGCTTGACAGAGCGCACACATAAAAAATTGTATGTCCAACAAGTTATCTACACAACCATAATTGAATACAAATAGTACAAAATATTAAAAGTGCGATGAAATTAATTGCAACACCAGAGGCGCTCCATCATACAGTAAAATATATTGAAATGGTTTTTAAATACAGTGAAGTACATACCCATGCCAAATGTATTTGGGTTCCGTGATATGAGAGACAACGACAATCGGAGTATTTCTCAATCTTGTTGAAAGGCGATTGCCCCTCAGTGAGGACTTTTTTTTTAAAACATTGTTTATAAAACTTACGCAGGTACCTTCTTAGTTTTACTATTATCTCAAAAAGCAGACAACTCAAAGCTCTATAAGAATACAAATCTGAATATTCAATACATTTTTCTGTCGTGGCTTCTCATACCGTCCTATTCAACCCCAATAAAAACACTTTGCACTAAAGGAATCAAAAGAATCAGCCTCAGAACCCGTAAATAGAACCGATTCAACTCTCGCGCAGCACATGTCAGCAGGTTGTTGCAGACTTGTAATGCAACATACGGACAGACGGACAGACGGACGGCCTTGTCAATTAACTATATAAAGAATGTTGTGTGTAAACATACGGGTAAAATACACGGTATCGAGTTCGAGTTGGCTTGACTAGCGAAAATTGGACTTAATTGTGCCACGCTATGTTTATCGAATTATTATTTTTTTACTATTATTTTATAAGATATAAGAAAACAAATAAGATATTTATTCATAATTGTCATTACATGTCAAGGGAATACATTGTTTAGCTCAATCAATCTTATTGAATAAAATCATAATAAAAATGTCAGGGATCAATACTATGTCCACAACAGAAAATAAAGTATCACTTGTACATAGTACAATAGTGTCAGAAGCTAAGATTCAATAAATGATAAAAATTTACAATAAAATTGACAAATATATAAGTATCTTAGGCATGACAGATCATATACAAGTGACATAAGAAAGTCTTGACTGCCTGCTCCCGTTTCTTAAAACTGGCGTGAATATAATGTATGCAGTTCAATGAACAGTCTCCTTTAGCATACAGACGTGTCGATGCACCGCTGTATGTAGATTATGTTAATATGTACAGGTAAGTACCAGTGGTTCTTAAACTTGCCTCACACTGACAATAATAATGTTATCATATCACACACACATACACACATACACAATTATTTATTTCACACTATTATTTAGCTGGTTCGCCGACAAATCTTATACAGGGTGACCTTTAATTAGCTGACTTATTTTGGGGAATGATAGTAGTCATTATGAATTCCCCAAGAAACAAATCCATCAGCCTGTTTAACAATAGTTCGCCATTGTTCGGCCGTTCGAGCGGTGTGCTTCTGAGAGTGAAGGGGTACAGATACATTAAAATAATGTTTTATTTTTAGGCGAGCTTATCTCTGTAGAGGTTTCTTCCAGCAAACCATGAAAAAAAAATAATGTAGCCCAATAAAATCCCCAAAACGGAGTCATAAAGAACTGGCTAAAAGTGGGGACAAATGTGCCTTTGTAGCCCATTTGGGAAAAGGCGTGACGCTAGTTAAGTTCGTGATATCTTCACCCAAGGGGCACGGGCCTTTACCCGGATACGAGAAAGATTGAGCCATACTCCACCAGGATGGCTCAGGGCGGGCGGGTCGATGCATCGTGGCCAACCCGACTGTCACTAGTTATCAAGCTATGGAGTTGAAGGTTTCGTTTATTTTAAGCGAAAAATACAAATGCTTTGATACTTCCACGTTGACGTATAACTTCTATCTACATCTCAAAAATATAATCTCGGAAAAATATGAAATTACAAAAATAAAAAACATTACGTTTATTTTACGTCCCCGCCCCACTCTTCTCGAGTGCCTGACATAACAATCTGTTCAGAGAACAAATAAGCATAAGACGAGAGTTGAGAGCCACTGGACCTTAAAAGGGATTATTTAAATAATACGAGTTTTATTCTGCAATTCTCATTTGCGCTGATACCGGCACAGAGCTTCGGTTATACGGTTTGCATTTTAAAAAGAAGCCATTTTGTTTTATTTTATTTCGAGACTCTCCATTGAATTGTTTTGTATTATAAAATGGGAATCTAGTACCTATCCCGTATAAACATAGCATTGCATTAGTCTGTAATGAATGTTGTACAATTTAATTTGAACAATAAATAATAACCGGCCAAGTGCGAGGCGGACTCGCGCACAAAGGTTTCCGTACTATTATCTATAAAAAAACGGACGGACGGACGGACGGACGGACGGACGGACGGACGCATTTTCCCATACTGGGAGGCAGAGGCACCGTTGTGCCCATGTTTAGCTGTTTAGCCTCGTTACTCAGTTCATTTTACGTGACAGGCCTATCGCCGCTAACATGGATCCATGAAGGTTTCCTAACAACATTTTCATCGTTAGTTAGTACATCGAATACCAAAAACAAACTCACGCTATTTCTCTTCGTTTAAAAAGCACACCTCCATAGTAAACAAAATATTGACATTTCATCAGGCACAAGTGACGTCACAACCGATTCCAGAGGCGTCATAACTTAGCTAAGTAAACTAATAAAAATACGTGTTTGAAATTAAAACAGACTGAAAACTATTTTTTATTTTATATGCCTGAAATATAAAATGCTGTTTCATGTAGCTATCAGTTAATTTCGTTTAGTTAGTTCGTTTATACGCCTACAGAATTGCGCCCGCTAACTCGCAAGGAATACAAGCGACGACAGACTTTCAATGTTTGATCTGATAATAACCTCCTTGATTGGGCAAACTATACGGCCTTCTTGAAGGAACCGTGAGCAATATGAGACTTTAGGCGGGCGAGAAAAGAACGGTTTTCCTTTGGCACTAAGATGGGCGGTTCTTATTTGATTGGGGAGGGTATGTACATAATATATACAGCGTCTTTTTTCCCATAAGGGGTGGCAGAAGCACTCTGCCCACGTTTAGCCAATAGGCTTGTGGCCAAGGTAATCCAATAAATCTAGGAACAAGTCTTAAGTTGAACCATTATGTACAAAATGGCTTGACATTCTCAGAATTGTATATTTACAGGAGATATATTTTATAAAGTCAATTTTGTGCAAAAAAAGACAGCATTTGATGGCACTTTTACATATGTTAGTGAACATGGCGTCATTCTGTTGTTATTTCATAGAACTCAGGAACAAAAGTTTCGTTTTGACAGTTCATAAAAAGTATCTATTTTGACTTGACAGGCCACAAGCGTATTATTAAATACCCCGCATGGGAAAAGGCGTGACGCTATATTATTATTATTATTATTATTAAATACTCCATTTTAGGTGATAGGGCTAGCCCATCGCCGCAGATAAGTTATAGTAGGTGGGAGTGAGAGAACAGTATTTTAATTCTTAATAATTTTTGGATGACCAAATAAAATTTTAATAGGTCCTGACCAACCTTCTCCAAAATATTGATGGCAACATTGTGAAACCATGTGTTTATTTTTGACGTGACAACGTCTTATAAATTGGTTTGCCGGGTGACACTTCAAGAAACTGCGTTACGCTCCGCTCACGTTATGCGCTCACAATGAGAGCGAGTGAGAGGCACGCGTCCCTTCCACTCGGGCATGGTTAGCCCGCCTAAGAGCGAGAGAGACAGACATAAAAAGTGAAAGGCACGCGTCCCTTCCACTCGAGCACTATAATTCTTTGTATAAATAAATGTTTTAAATTGTTACTATTATTTCATCCTTCTTCCTACTATACGAATGAATATTCACATTAAAATTATTTTACCACTCAAAGTCGTTGTCACGTAAAACTTTCGCCCGTATACCGACTTTACAGGCAACCAATTTTTTTCAAAAGGTTGTTAACAAATATAAGTACTAGAAAATGGCGAGAAGTAATCTTCTTCGGTATTCTCTGGGAAATTCTAAACCACCCCAATAAAACTACATCAAACGGGAACAGCCCAACCAACTATTCTTAACGCACCCCATTTTCGACCTAACCCATCGTAACTTACACTACAATTTCCCTCGCCACCCCATTTTGGTATTATACCTTTTCGCGGTATACTCCCAACACATACACATCCCATTAATTATTTCGAAGTACTTAAATATTTCCGTTACAACCTTACACATTTCAATTCAATAAAATATTATGTAACAAAATCGTATTTTAACTGTTATATTTTAAATGCTCAATCGTCCAACGACCCCAAAGGAACCAAATCTTTATATTTGTTGTTTACGTTGTTTACAACAACATTTAATTCAATATATTATGATTATGGCGTATCAAGACTGACAAGCAAGTTCTTAAGTTCTAAATAATCTTTTTTGACTTTACATTATGGCCGAAAACGAAAAATATTTGACATTAAAATTAGAGGAAATTGAGTTTTCATCCGCTTGCAATAGTCAATAATTGACGTGTTATTGTATGGATAGTCTGCTTGTGGGCGCGGGAGGGTTAAACGAGATTGATTGTAAATGTATCAATTTGTTTGTAAGATCTCTTACTCGCCTTGCGATAAGCTCGCCTTGCGATAAGCTCGCCTTTCCATTTATATTATATCTATTAGAAACGATCTGTATGTTTTCAATTAAAACGTTTCGATTTTAGAAAATATTTTCACTTGGGAATAACCCTCTCACAGGTGTATTAGTCGCCTCCTTAATATACCTTGACGTAATTTGGCAACTGGTTAGGGAATCATATCGCCTTACAAAGGCGCGGTTCGTTAGCGTTTAAGGGTTAATAGTATAGGGTGGGTTAAGAAAATGGCGTAAGACATGTTTATAGGGAGGGGCGCGTTGTTTGGTTAGAGAAATTAAGTTTGCTTAGAGGAAATGCTTAGATTCTACTGCCTTTTACGTCCTTGATGGTAGTAGTAACTAAAGTCTTCACAAAATAAAAGGCCCGTTTTTAAAGTTCACGCCCATGAAGTTTTAACCCCTAACGCGTAGGCAACAGAAGCGGTTTTTAGGTGCAACTTGTACGCTTTGTAGGTCGTCAGGGAAAAGGGCTGTACCTCGGATGACATTCGTGGGCTACACTTATTAAGTGATCCCTAATGACACCTGCGGGCTCTATCATCAGATGGCTGTCATTCCGCTATTTACCTTACAATACATTGATCATTCAAAGATGTCTACTGTCTTAAAAATAGAGGTACCCTTGCATAAATTCCCAGGAAGCTGAAAATTTTGCATGAACGCTAGGGACACCATTAAAATGAAATTATGAAAAGACCCCCCCTGCGATCCCAGTGTGCAAAAAAAATTTTTTGTACTTTGACCTTGAATAAAACATTTTGCACTTATGGGATCGATGGGGACTTTTCACAATTTCATTATTACGTTCATGCAAATTTTCAGCTCTTGGAACTTATGCAGGGATAATTAATAAATTAATAATCCCCTATTTTTAAGCTTAACATGAGTGGACTACCATTTCGGATCATTGAATGGTCAGTTAATTGTAATGTAAATAGCGGAATGACCCCATGGCTCTATGACACCATATTGTATTAACGTCACATACCAAGTTCCATAGAAATAGAAGGACTAGAAGTGAGCAAAATATGCATTCTTAGATTTGTTACACACATTAATTTAGCTTCAAGTCAAACCAATAAAATGGTGTTAAAAAAACATAAGTACCACCAAAAACATCAAAGCGCCAACATTAACGGTTTTAATGAAAAATCCCCGTTTTACGAGTATTTAGTATTTACGATGGGAAAATTAACATTCGGAATAAAAAGCAGCTCCAGTCATTTATTTACCATCAAGACAACCGCAGCCTTCCTGAGATACAGAGGAGGTACAGTATACAATACAGGTACAGTGTACAGTACTGGCTATTATCTCTTCTGTGGTACTGGTACTTCCACCAGTATGCTTAGTCGTTTGCTTGACAGTTCCTTGACTTGATTGTACTACTTAGGGCCGAAAAGTGTCGTCGTTGATTCGCGCGAATTTAAGTCGTACCTACGAATCCGCGATCAAACATAATATGCAGAATAAGTGTCCTAATTGTTATTCGCGCGATGCGATGCGATATCTATGAATTCGTACGACTAAAATTCACTCGCGGTAATCGCGTAGCCAACGACAACGCCTTAATCTGATAATAAATCGTAAGTATAAAGCTGATAATGTTTATCTCCGTCTCACCTAACCTAACTGTACCTCCATTTGCAGCTGCAAAGCGTATGTAAATTCTGGCAGCCCCTCTCGTCGACGATTAACCTGGATGTTTGTTTGGCGCGGTGTTAACGTAAATATTGGCGTCGGTGGAGCCCGGCCGGTGATGAGATGCGAGTGGGGCGAACGGGAGTGGACCGTCGCGTAATGGCAGGGCGGAATTACGGGAATCATTTTGAGAAATCTCTTATTAGATCTCTCTCTCTATCTCTATATCACTCGCCTTTGTACATGATAGAAAATATATATTTTTGTCATCATGTGAGTACAATAAAGAATTTACGAATTACGAGTAAGTGACGTCTCGGAGCTCGGAGCGTCGGACCGCCCCACCGCTCCAAATACTCCGAAATTGCGGCGAGGCGGGGCGAACGCTCCGAGCTCCGAGATGTCACTTACCCATCATTTTGGTATTTGAAAAACAAACGCTGATGGAAAACATCGTGAGGAAACCTTCATTACTCCATAGCTGCGGCGATGGGCTAGCCCCCTGTCATGCAAAATGGAGTGTTGAATAACTGGCTAAAAGTGGGCACAGTTGTGCCTCTGCCACCCCGTATGGGAAAAGGCGTGACATGGTGTGTTGTTAATGAACTTATTTGTTGTTGTGCACATAGGTATACCTGTTGTCAAATTATATGTACATATTCGTGTATTAGTGTTTTCCTAGTGAGGCCAGAAGTAATGTATGTGCCTGTATGTAAAAAATATATTAAATTTAACCTATTATAATACACCAAGCGTCCAACGACCCTAAAAGAACCAAGAACTCAAAATGTCACCTTCAGCTTACTTTTAGAGAAACAGTCTATTCAGCGGGTCTAGAAAGAGAAATGATTCGCTCTCAATCGCCCCGTCTTTGGCTGTCAAACGAACAATTTCGACTGTCAAATTTACTGGGTTTGACAGTCGAATTCGTTCGTTTGACAGTCAAAGACGGGACGATTGAGAGTGAATCGTTTCTCTTTCTAGACCCGCAGAACAGTCTATTCATATAAAGGCCACAATAAATGTGCCACGAATTTCATTTCATTCTGGCAAGTGTAGTTCCCATTATGGCCACCGGATTAGTTGAAATAGTGACTCCAGCTACTAATTAGTGAAGCTAATAAAAGCAGGTCGTATTGAAAGCACATGTGACAGGCACGTGCTAATAATCACAAGCACAACAAAATTAGCTACCAATTAACTAACACACACACAAACACTACAACACACACGCACTAAATATGTCAACCTCAACTCGGCTGTACCGGAGCATGAGTTAATGTATGACATATGACTTCCTTTAGACGCTGGTACATTCGCTGACAGATCCGAGTGTCTCAATACGAAAGGGTAGTATTTAATAATTGAAACAAAAAGTAAACTTTAGAAAAAACCGACTTCCACAAACCCTATTTGATTAGATTTGAGTTTAGTACAAACTGTAACCCCTTATCCCCCCCCCTCTTGGGGTATTAATTTTGTCAAATCCCATATCAGTGCTACCCCACGCTACTAAGGAACCCCTCTACAAAGTTTCATGGCTCTAGGTCCACCGGTTTAGGCTATGCGTTGCCTGCCCGTCAGCCACGCATTGTATTTGTACCTAGTATTGAGCAGTTCTGGTGGCCATATGTGGTCTTCATCAGCACTTCCGCATCACAATATTATGCTTACCATGTGCATATGCATGAGTTATTATGAAAAACACAAAAATCACTATAGGTCTGCCTATAATATTTGAAGAGTTCTCTCGATTTCTCCAGGATCCCATCATCAGATCCTGACCTGGTGTCAATGGGACCACCCTTGAGGTATTACCTATACGCCGAAAAAAGATTTGTTCAAATCGGTTCATAATTGGCGGAGTTATCGCGTAACAAACAAAGAAAAAAAAAAAAAAAAACATACGGGTCGAATTGAGAACCTCCTCCTTTTTTTGAAGTCGGTTGAAAAGCAGTATTATTGTCAATCAAAACCTAGTGGTTGACAAAAATACTGGTTTTGGCTGAGTAAATAACAGATTTCGCCAAGAAAGAAGGACTAAGGTCCATTTGATAATCACAATTAAGTTTGACACAATTCATACATTTTGACAGCTGCTGCTGAATAGAATTAGGACGCTAATCGTAATTAAGTTTTTGGTGCAAATGGCCCTAGAAGTTTTAAAAACAGAATCATGAAAACCTCATTTCGGATAGATAGAATGAAATACAAACCGAGCGTTTGGTTGGATTTTGATGTTCTTAAGTTCAACCTAACACGGAACATTAATAAACTGTGCACGGAAAGAGAAAGGGGATGATAGTGAACAAATTAAATACTGAATAAATTAAAGTAGGTCAGGGTAACAGGACTACTTATTTCTTGCATCCTAAGGACTTAGCCATAGCTTTGGCTAATATAAGTCGACTGGTTCATTCATATTTTTTATTGCACGAAAAATATAATAAAATAAAACTATAAATTTTATTTTGCTTGTAACTGTACTAAGGTATGCACGACTAAGTAAGATTGACTTGTTGGTCGCGAATAGGTTTCAAAATACAGATTTACGTTTGTATGTTTTCGTGTACGATAATTGTATGTTTATGTCGGTGAAGCCGTGGCTGATGAGAAGCTGCTTGGATTTGGCGTCGCGAAATAGAGATTAGCCTGATTAGAGCTACGGTAAGGGACGATTGTTCCCACAGTAGCCCAAAGTAGAGAATAGGCAATATAGTACGTGTTATACGTTCTGAAGAAATATAGTCATTTGGACTTTGACTTTGATGCTGACAGATGTGCCTGTTTACAAAGAACATAGAACGAATTTGACATACGATAACTGTAGGCAGTGTGTAGGTAGAGTATATCATGTCCCAAACTTTAGGACGTAAATAATATAGTTAAACTAGTATTTCACACAATTTTCTAACTAGTTTAATGAACTGCCTCGTTAAAACCTTCAAGCCCTATTGTGCTGTTTCATGGCTGTTTCAATACTTATCTTCCATTACTATTATGAAACCAGTTTCAAATCCAACCGAATCTAGTCACAGAAAAAGCACACTAATACGAAAACAGTGTTAAAAACAAAAGCAAATGTATCTCTTCTTACTCCACTGAACATGCCCACCTAAGTACAAACATTTTGTATGCTAAACCGACCCTTACAGCTTAAGGAATTGGGGGGATAATGGCGTGGCAGGATTTTTAGTTAGGTTATAGATTAGGTCGTGCTTGAAATAAAGTAAAAAGGGATCGTCTGTTGCGGTGTTGTATTCTTATTTTGTCTTACCCTTGACAGGCGATGGCTAGTGATGGGAAAAGTATCGAGTATCGATAGCTGGTAATTCTAACATCGATAGCTAGTAATAGCAATGTCGATAACTGATAATGATAATATCGATAGCTAGTAGTATAGTAATATCGACTGATAGTAATAGTAATAGCTTGACCTGCTATTATAAGATAAGTCATCGTTACAACGTAAGTCACGCCGTTTCCTATGAGTGGCGATGTATTATGAAACATCACTGTTAAATCTGGGCGAAATTTTAGCCTAGTTTAGTTGTAGTTTAGGTTTAATTATAAGTAGTTAATAATTTCTTACGTAAATATTTAGTGTTAACTAGTTTTATGTCTAAATGAGCAAGTAAACTAAGAGCTTCAGATTATTTTTGTTGAGTATTGAATCGCTGGCTAAAAGAGGGCACAATTGTGCCTCTGCCAACCGGTATGGGAAAGGGTGTGACGCTATGTTATGTTGTTGAAACATATCACTGTTGTGATATATAGTACCAAAACGTACATATACGGATTAAACACAATATGATTGACTGGCTCTCAGTCGCACAAAGTCAAGCAAACATGTTACAGCGAAATCAAATCCTAAATCATAATAATAGGCTTGTGGCCAAGATAATCCAATAAATCTAGGAACAAGTCTTAAGTTGAAGCATATGTACAAAATGGCTTGACATTCTCAGAATTGTATATTTCCAGCAGATATATTTTAAAGACAGCATTTGATGGCACGTTTACATGACGTCATTCTGTTGTTATTTCATAGAACTCAGGAAAAAAAGTTCCGTTTTGACAGTTCATAAAAATTATCTATTTTGACTTGACAGGCCACAAGCCTATTGTCGCAGCCGTTTCTTTAAATCAGGCATCTAAGCAAAATACTGAGCTTGTTAGTTTAAGACTTTTGCCGTTTGGTTTGAAATCAAATGCCTAGCCGACCTGACCGAAAGTCAGGCTTTTGTTATTTTTCAAGATGGCGTCAAAGCAACAGCTGATTTCATTAAGAGTCAACTTAGCCGATCGATATTAATTTCGAAACACTGATCACTGATTTAAGTACTTTAGATTTAAACCTTTAGATTAGATTAAGTCAGGGTGTTGATGTGCAATCACGGGAGCGGGCGAAGGGAAATACAAACTTTATGAATAAAAAATATTCATTTGCCGAGAGACTATTAGGCTAATCGAACGTTTCGTTTCACTTCTTGCCCAAAGAATTTTTCATAAATGCCACCTCTTATTTCATGACCCGGTCTTTGGACAAAATGCCTAATCCATCCAAATGACGGCGACATAATCAAGCAACGAAATCACGCGAAATTGCCAAAACCCCAGCTAATGCTGCAAGCCATTGGGATCAGACATTCAGACTGTGCAGCTGATGTGGTATGCAGATTACTTCACTCGTCGCGATGCAACGTGCGACAGGTTGATTTGCATTGGGTTTGTACTGCACGAGATGACGTCTAAACACTACCCTCCTTCTAGCTCAGTCAGGTAAAAATAACCTGTTAGAATCCCGTAATAAGATAACACAGCGTCACCCCTTTTTTCATACAAGTGCAACTTTTTTTTAGCCAGTGATTCATTAGGTACTCCATTTAATCCCATACTTTTTATTATTTATGAATATTATTTCTAGCCTATATCATCCATTACAAAAAAGATTAATAGAATACACGATTTAATTAGGTACCTACGTACGCTAATCGGTCATTAGCATACCGAAAAAGTACGTACGGGTTTATTTGTTCATAATAGTAAATAATTGTATGTATTCGGCAAAGTCTCACAAACTAAGATTGATGGAGATGCATGTTTCTGAGTATCGCGAGTCGCGGAATTGAACCCGTGCCTGTAGGTAATTAAGATTCGACATTGACATGCTTTACCTTCTACGCATTGGTAGAAGCCAAAGTTCCCGAATTCGAGTTCGTATTCTCTTACCGGTATTGATGGATTTGACACGATCGGCGAAATTAATTTGCATTGAGGAAATTCGGTATTGATGGATCTGATGCGAATCGCGAAATAAATTAAATCAAATTCAAAAAACAAACAAGATATCCAGTAAAATTATCTTGGCTCCCATACTGGACGATGCGTCAGCTCCAGCATCTCTGTTTTTTTGCTGACTTGTTTATGATGCTGGCCAGATGAATAATCCAAGTTTGTGACTGGAGGTCCGAACGCAACCTTGTCAAAAATCGAAAAAACCGCGAAAATTTCGCCTTTATTACAAATTTTGGCGAGTTTCAGCCCAAAGGACCAGGTTTTTCGAATACCTACCAAGGACATTTTCAAAGAAGACTAAATTATCTACAACATGAATCTAGAATTGTTACTGTAGACCCAAAGCGGCTGAGAAAAAGCCTTCCAAAAGTTATATTTTTTTCTAGGTCTTTGAATACCAACTTTATTTGTATCTTTGGACTATAGATATGAGCTATATCCTGATAAGGCTTTGAAAAAACATGGAAGTTAATTTTCTGCTTTGGTTGGTAGGTATTCGAAGCCTTGAAAGGATATCGTCCGATAAACTTTGGGACCCAAACACGCAGTAGGTACTCCTCTACCAGATGCCATGACAGGACAGGAGTGGCCCTGTAGGACCTGGATATAGCTCGTATCAATAGTGCAAAGATGCAAATAAAGTTGGTATTCTAAGACCTAGAAAAAATATTACGTTTGGAGGGCTTTTTCTCAGCCAATATTGGATCTACAGTAACAATTCAAGATTCATGTTGTAGATAATTTAGTTTTCTTTAAAAATGTTCTTTGTAGGTATTCGACAAACCTGGTCCTTTAGGCTGAACTCACCAAAATTTGAAATAAAGGCGACATTTTCGCGGTTTTTTCGATTTTTGACAAGGTTGCGTTCGGACCTCGAAGTAACAAACTTAGGTTATTAATGTGGCCAGCGTCATAAACAAGTCAGCAAAAATCAAAGATGCCGGAGCTAACGCAAGCCTGAGCTACAGTTTTAATGTACTAAGGGTCGATTTCACCAACAAAAAGTTATACGAGAATAACTATCCCGGGATAACTTGTATCACAATGACAGTTCAAAATGAGGTGATCTGATCTGGGTGTCACGAGTGTCTATGAAAAAGTAGAAGATACTCTCGAGTAAAAGTTACTCCTTCGTTGATAAAATCTAGCCTAAGAGAGTAACAACAAATAATAAGACTAATTGGCCCCATTGTTAGATTATATTTGGCTTTCGTTTCAATAACAATTCGATCTTTCATCATCGTCGATCTCGCGCGGACTCTATTCTCACCACTCCACGTCACAATACTGTCTCTTCCGAATGAGGGCTATTTCTCTATGGAACGCGCTTCCCTGCGCCATCAGGGACAGTCCATCTTTCTTTTTATTCAAGAATCGGTTGAAGGAGCATTATCTCTCTCTATCATAAATATAGAAGGTATTTTAATATGTATTAGTTTATTTATGTTAGATTTATATAATTTTATTTTATGTAATATTCATGTACTTTTATGTAGTATATTCAGTTGATTAGTAATATTATGATTTATTTATGTTTTATTTTTCTCTTAACTGAGCACATAGGCCTACCTGTTCTGTATTTTATTTTTCTCTGTCCATCCTGGGTTTGCTGGAAGAGATCTCTCTTTAGAGATAAGCTTACCTTTGTAAATTACTTCTCTGTATTTTCTGTTTTTTTGTCTTTTGTGTGCAATAAATATATACGATATATACGATCTTTAGACAATTTTACATATCGGATATCCCGGGATTTCTCAATACACAAAAAGACCGATAATTTTATTTTAACTTATCTTGATATTTCAGGTACGTATTAAATATTTATTTCCTCAGATAAATAGACAGATAAATATTATCTGAGGATTGAAAAATCGGTCGTTAGTATGATTCAGCTAACTTGAAATAAATATGTCGTTTATTGATACGGTACGGTTGTTATTGTGTTGATGTTTATGTATATATAATATTCATGTACTTCTTTATGTAGTATATTCAGTAGATTAGTAATATGATTTATTTATTTTAATTTTTCACTTATTTAAGCACGTAGGCCTACCTGTTCTGTATTTTAATATTCTCTGTCCATCCTGGGTTTGCTGGAAGAGATCTCTTTTTAGATATAAGCTTGCCTTTGTACATTCCTTCTCTGTATCTTTTTGTGTTTTGTCTTTTATGTGTAATAAATATATACGAAATGTTTATGTTGATTAAATATGCTTTTTGTATCGATACCTCAGCCCCATCACCACAGCGCATCGTGTCCACGACACAGACTGATGCATGTACTACGTTAAGACCGCGCATTATTGTTAAGTCCGTACAAGTTAGTCAGGTACCAACATAGCCTGGTCCCTGGCATACAGGCTGACTTTGCATTAGCTGACCATGTTTTGAGGAATGATAGTACCCATTAAAATGAAAAACTTTCGTATGGATGTATATATCATTTTAGTAGGCTGACCATGGGGAATGACAGTACTATTATTAAAAATAATGTAATATTTACCTAATTTAATTTAAACTCTCCGACATAAACAATGAAAACTTTAGTCCAAAACTTGTTTCTTTGCTTGAGCTGATAAATTTCCAACCACTAAAACTATTTTGAATAAAACTTTATCTAAAAACCATCATAGGCAAGTCTACTACCATTTACAAAGACCCAAACGCAAAGGCATAACCAAAGATTTGTTTAGGAAACTTGTCCCTAAAAATGGGTACTATTATTCCCCGTAACATGGTCAGGTTATAAAATCGCATCCTGTACATGAGTCAGCTATCAGCACTGCGTGGTCCGTGGCTAAACTAATTTCCTTGAGTGTGCCACTTCGCCGGTATTTCCAGGTGAATCTGAATAAATCTCAGGTCTACACGGTCAACCTTATTTGTGCACCTGCACCTGCAACAACCTTAAAGTACAGGTTAAATAGTGCTGGGCTCCACGCTTTATACTTTTATTTTATTTTGACATTTATTCATAATTCATAATTTCTTTATTGCACACAATTAATTGCAATGACAAAAAATAAATAAAAACAGTGTACAAAGGCGAGCTTATCTCTAAAAAGAGATCTCTTCCAGCAAACCAAGTTCCGATGAGAGAGTTTGATATATCAGCTAGGGTAGACCTTTGTGTACAACAATATACCTACGAGTACAAAGCTAGAATATACTTACATCCAAATACATCCTAAAATTAACTACCAAAATATTAAAGATATAATACTATTATTCAAATGGACTGTAAACATTCGTAGGCTTAAACACTATTTAAATCAGCGGTCAAGTGCGATTCGGTCTGCCACACGAAAGATGCCACACCAACTTATATTAGGGGGTTATTCTTGTTTCTTACCCGTACTGAGCCAGACATTACAATTACATCATAAAGAATCATGAAAGTCATAATATTAATCATTTACAGAAAACCGCATTAAAATCCGTCCACTCGTTTGGCCGCTAGTGACACAAACATGAAAAAAAAACACGTCAATTTGTGTTTTTTTTTCAGCTTCAAGCTAATAACACCTCTCTTTCGAGTATAGGGTATTTCAACACAGTACGCCATGTTTTGCGATGTGGTAAGAGCAAAAATAGCCATACTATAAAAAAAACATACAAATAAACGTGGATACAGACGTGTACTCATGACCAAGGATTAAAAGGTATAGTTTCACCAAAGTGATAACCACCGGTTTAACTAAACCATTGAATATCAAGATGAAAATTATACAGGTACTCATAAAATTTTATGGACATGTCAAAGTTTACTCCAGTTATCGGTATAAGGACATAGGCCGAACAAACTTACAATGGAGAACAATAGATGTCGGAGCGAGAGGGTTAAGCGTTAACTCATCTTCTAGCTAGTAGCCCTAAAAAACGTTGATTATATTTAACAATATAATTCATGTTTTGTTTTCGTTACTTCACTCAATGCTAGGTTAAGAGATTGTAAGGAATATAAAATCGGCCAAGTGCGAGTCGGACTCACACCAAGCGGAACCATCGTACCAAAAAGTACAAAAATCACGGTCCTTGGATGGAAACACCTTTATATTTTCAAAAATGTTGTATAGTTTGCTGTAGCGGCAACAGATACACACATTCTGTGAAAATTTCAACTCACCCACGGTAGCGTAAGGACAAAAGAGTCCTTGGAACAATATTGACATTAAAATTATAAAAAATAAAAAAATGACATTAAAATTATTTTGACAGTGGGTACCAAGACGTCAATGAATGTCTAATTTTTGACGTTGGTACCCACTAAACTAATTTTAATGTTTTTTTTTATAATTTTGGAGAATGTCAATGGCTCGAGCCTGCGTGTTAAAATGCGGTCAGTCTGTAAACTCCGATTAACTAATATTAGTGAAACCAGCCCGTAGACTATCAGCTCCACACACATAGTGATCGATTAACCCAGATCCGGCGATTTGATGTCTGTCTATAAACACGTTCTGGGGCTGGCTAAATATTTGTACAGGCGATCCGACACATTACGGGTTATGGTGGAATCGGCCCTGGCATCAGATTCTACTATTTATTAACCGACTACGAAAACTAGCAGTTTCTTAAGTCGTCGTTTTTTTGTGTGCTTTTAATTTGTTTTTAGTAATTTCATAAGACGCAAGGTAGGCTAGTGGTAAGAATAGCTTTTTCTTGTTTTTGATAGAGATTTCGGTATCTCAAAATCGATATTTCGACCATGGACATGATCTCGCTAGCGCCAGAATCACCCCGCTGACCATGTACCAATGAGATGATTAATTTGTTATCGGACACTCCGTGTTTCGGGCCCCCCCGGCTACTCGTAGAATGTAGTAGTCGTAAAACCCCTCCACCAACCCGCACTGAGCCAGCGTGGTGGAGTATGGCTCAATCTTACTCGGGTCCGGGTAAAGGCCTGTGCCCCTCGGTGGGGACATTAATGGCTACATTTACTTTTACTTTTTTACTTTTACATTAGTAGAACCGGGCTGTTCCGCTTAGGGCCCATATTCTCTTATGCGTCATGTCGGTCAGTAAACAGCGTGTTACTGACATGAAACCCGGCAAGATGGAAATCAACGCGAGAAATACCTTTTCCCAAGCTGGTTGGCTAACGTATGTTTGAGGCATTTATCGAGTTACAAATACCTATTGCATTTTGCCTGAAAGTGGTCCAGAGTAAAGTAGATATTTGGAGTTGGAGTACCTATGTTACGTAGAGTAAGAGACTATATATCCAGTTGACTGCGCCTGCGGGAGAATGCGGCTCGCCAAACATTAGTTGTATGCAACCTATGTACGATGAAGGGCTGCCATTGCTTTAGTGACAGTTTTCAGCTGCCTCCCCGCAGCAGCTGACCAATCACAGCTCTTTAAGTTACCTCGTCCCCCGCCGTAAATTGGTGAGTTGTGTTTGAAAGGAAAATGTATCTATACGCTCTCTCTCTCCACTGGATAAGTGCTCCCTGCGTAGAGTACATAAAAAAGATACATTATGATACCCTGGAAACATCAAACGCACAATTTTATTATTATTATTATTATGAGCCTGTAATATCCCACTGCTGGGCAAAGGCCTCTCTCCCCCTCTTCCACTCCATTCGATCCTCAGCGGTCTCCTTCCACTCTTTATCCCATAGAGCCAACTCATCACTCCATCTCTTCCTGGGTCGGCCACGCTTTCTCTTAAGGGTTTTAATTAATGAATTTATTTACTATTTATTTATTTAAGTGAAATACGCTTGTTAGCAATAACAAGAAAAACAATCAACAATCCAACTGTTTACTGTCACTTACATGACAATAAAACGGACAAAAATGTTCAATTTAGTAAAATACTAAAAGGTCGTTTGCGTACATTAAAATATTTAATTAAATAAAAAAGACTTAATGTAAATACTAAATAATTAAGGCGGGCCGTAAATTTGCGATCAGCATGGGGCTTGGGCGTGGGTTAATGGCACTGGAGCTAATTCTCGCAATGTCACGCCACGATGTAGTCCAAGTATCATAAAATAGTTTAAATGTTGATACAGATTCTGACTGGGGACGAAAATCTTGACTGAAATAATTTTACGATTTATGCAAAATATGAATATATTTTTTAATTTTTTATTGCTGTGAATTGATTGAAGGACAGATACTACTTAGCGTTACTTACTTTTAGTGCTACACGCATATAAACACGCCCGTAATTTAACAAATATTGAATTTATATAGCTCCTTATTTCCATAGATCGAGCCCAGTCACGCCAACTGGCAAAACTGTGCCTTTAACACATTCTATGGAAAAAGTTAATGACATTTTTTTTCTTTAGTATAACAGCATGTCATCCAGCCTGCTGTAGCTTCACTCTACACCCGCCTGGGATCGAACTGAGTCTGGTGCATAATTCTGTTCTCAACATGGGGCATAACCCTGATGCGCGGACTTGGTGGTCGCAGCGTCAACCAATGACATCTTTATAGCTATTTAAAAACGGCCATAAAAATAATAACCGGTGGTCGAATGCGTTTGCGTGTTTATTTCGATTTTAATAAGCATTGGGACATAAAACATGAGTTGGCTCTGGCCCCACACTAGTATATTCCGTGGGAACCGAAAATAGATAGGTAAAATAAGTAAAAAAAAATATTTTGGTAATTTTTTGGTCGTGGGGAAACCTTCATCCCCATAGCTGCGGCGATGGGCTAGCCCCCTGAGTGTTTCTATACTCCATTTTGCGTGACCAGGGGCCACTTATTCTCTGACTAAAAGTGGGCACAAATTGTGCCTCTGCTACCCCGTATGAGAAAAGGCTTGACGATATATTACGTTATGTAATTTTGGCAAATATTAATAGGTGATATATTAGATTAGATCAATAGGTAAAATCTGATATTTCCGTCAATTTTTTTTTTTTTCATTTTCTGACTTGTATTGAGTAATATGTATATACAATTAACTTACTACTAAAAACAATTAAATTAAATAAAAAATATCCTTAAGGTCACCGCCGCCGTCGAGTGGCAGGGTGCCCAACATGCTGGCACCATTACCTCGCTGTATCGCTATGCTAATTCGCTGAGCGAGGTAGGTGCCAGCTCTAGAATCACCTGACGCTTCGACGAGTCTCTTTGCAACCTCCTTAAAGACTCGCCGAGCGTCGGTTCCCCACGACCCGAGCGTCTCTACGCCAAACGGCACAAATATGTAGCCCTCCCCAAGGGCGGCATATTTGCGCCGTTTCAAACCCTCTGCAGAGTCCGCCGCGGCACCGGCCCTGGAAGAAGTCGCTGGTAAATGGGATGGCGCTAGTGTGTCAATACACGTTGCATCCCATACCAACGACTTCCCATGCTGCCACGGAATGAGTGTCATTCCGTCGGGCCTCTTACCGTCGTCGCGGGCTATGCCTGGCGGTTCTAATACAGACGGTACGCCCGCGCTAGAAAGGGCCCGACGGATGATATCATTCAGGGCAGCATGTCTGGGAAAACGGCCGGCACTGTAGCTACATAGGTAAATAAATGCTTTACGGATAAGTTCAGCAAACAAATATCATCATTACGCTCTTTAGGGTTCCGTACCCGAAGGGTGCCAAACGGGACCTTATTACTAAGCTTCCGCTGTCCGTCCGTCCGTCTGTCCGTCAGAGGGCCCTTCAGTTGAAATTTTCACAGAATGTGTATATCTGTTGCCGCTCCACCAACAAATACTGAAATACACAAAATATAAAAAAAATAAAGGTGTCCCCATACAAGAAACGTATTTTTAAACTTTTTTTGGTAACGATTGGTGCGTGCGGAACCCTCCGTATTAGAGTCCGACTCGCACTTAGCCGATTTTTTATTTACTCCTAAATGTGATGTCAGCGCCTCAGTTACGGTCACTTTTAGCCAAAAACCATCACTAAACTAGACAACACGTTTTTGTTCTTTGCCCTTTACGTACAATTTACAAACAGGCCGTCGTCACAAACACAGGCGAAGTTTCTGATACGCCTCTCCCACTGTCAGTCTGTCACAGCCGAACATTCACGGACATTGCCGAGTCGACCCGAATCCTTCCAAAACAGAATACCGCATGATTTGATGGTGTTGAAGGGTTTTCGTTAAGAAAGTCTGCTATAACAGTAGTTCAGTGGCTATAACTATAACACTAATTACTTACGATAGACACCAGTGAGCAGTTGAAATTCAATGTTGACAAACATACCTGAAACAAAACAAAAAAACAGGTTAATCAGATTTAGGTTTTCATAATCACAACAAAATCAATCAGAACAAGAGCTCAGGTATTGCTGAAGGCTTACAGAATGACCGGAACAGTTTTAAAACCTTGGCTGGAGTGGCACTAATCATTCATTCCACCCATTTAATTAGTTTTAGGTGATAAAACCTCGTTAATGCGATTGGTACAGGACCGTGAGGATTCATAATTCATAGTTGTATGGATCCCAGTCTCCTAAAGTAGGTTTATCGCCTGTATTCCAGGAGGCAGGACTCTTCCATTATTTGGTCGCTGGATTTTTGAACAAATTTAACAAAACATATCTAAAGAGTAATTTATGAAATGGGTTATGAGATATATGTGTAGTGTAAGTGTGGGAGTGTGAGGAAGAGGATTGGGATGGGAGAGAATGAGGGAAGTGGGTTATGAAAGAATGCATGAACTTTTCATTGAGTTTAGTTACCAGAGGTATGAGACTATATGAAGTTTCAGTAAGGTACACGAAATTAATTAAAATTTAGTATGTAGATTGACGTAAATTGATTGTAAATTTAGATTGACGCTATAGATGCCTGTGCCCCCCAGTGAGTCGATGTGGGCTGAGTATGATGATGATGTATGAGACCCATAGATCGGTCAAGTGTGTGTCGGACTTTCACAAAGGATGCCGCACATCGCACATCGTACAAAATACAAAAATCATGTCTCATATACAGCCCCTTATAAAATTAGGGCTAGATTTTACCAACAAAAAGTTATACGAGAATAACTATCCCGGGGATAATTTGTATGACAATGACAGTTCAAAATGAGGTGATCTGATCTGGTGTCTATGAAAAAGTAGAAGATACTCTCGAGTAAAAGTTACTCTTTCGTTGTTAAAATTCGCTCTAAATCATGTGGTTCCACTTCCACAGATCATTATGTGAAAAATTTATCTCTACATATTACGGTTATCTTAGACGTGGGTTTGAGGAACCAGTCGAAGGCTGACGAAGTCAGCCGAGACCGGCCCGAGTCCACCATCTCCTAATATGAGGAATATTTGGTAAGGGGTAACGATATGTTTTGAGATCTAGAAAAAGGCGCTGTAGTTGTCGATAAAATTTGCATTATAGGGGTTTTTGGGGGTAAATAATCGATTGAACAAGGTTTCATAACTGAAAAATCACGTATTTCCGAGTTTTCATGCTTTTGTCAATAGAATCGGCAATTTCACTTTAGTACAACGAAAATAAGGCATAAATTCCAATGACAATCAAAAATTTGGTTTCTCATTACGACTTCTTATCACGTGACACTTTTTGGCGGGTCTTCTCGAAGCATTCACACAAAAAAGTTTCGTTCAAATAAGGTAATATTTCGTTCAAATAATAATCTGCTATTCATCCTCCTTGCTTGCTTCTCGTTTGCAGCTGTTTAAAAACAGAGCCAGTCTTATGAATATGAAATATAATATTTTATTGTGTTTGTACCACAAACCGCCGAGCAAAGCTCGGTTCCCAGATAATAGAATTCCTTTGGCCCAAAAAAGTAGAGAAACAGCAAATGGAGACAATCTTTGGCTGGAGTTTTATTTTGACTCATTTCTCTTTATACCGTAGGTAGTTCGTAAATAAAATAGGTACATACGTACCCTTTTTCGGCATGTTGGCATTTTATTTTTAATTCATGCAAAGAGATGTCTAAAAGTTCCCATCATCCACGAATGTTGCGACCGGTAAAGTTGGAACCCATTTGCGCTTGTTAAAAACTTCAGGTTTTTTCCGTTTCCGAATTACGTCTGTCCCGTTTTGTTGAAACGAGTACGTCGGAAAAGTCGGGAGTTTATTCTCGCTTCGAAAGAGCTCCGTGGTCTAGTGGGTTCCACGCTTGGTTCTCACTCAGGTGATGCAGGTTCGTATCCGGTGCTGACTACTTAGCTCTTTGTACATACCAATGAGATTAATCTGTCTACACTATCGGACGTTCCGTGTTTCGGATGGCATTAGGCTGTAGGTCCCGCCGCCTTCCTGTTGGTTAGATTCGGCGAGGTCCCAGCTTCTTGGTGGTTATTGATTCGTAAAACTTCTCCATTAACGCGCACTGAGCCAGCGTGATGGTGAATGGCTCAACCTTACTCGTATCAGCGTAATGGCCTGCGCCCCTCGGCTAGGACATGAATGGACTAGATTTATTACTTAAACCTTATGTTTACTTCCCCAGTGCGTGCAACACAGTTTTCACCGAAACACCTATAAAACTAACCATCCACGATGACGCGTGACGTAGCTGTTTGCATCTTTGTCTTTCAGCAGAGGCAAATAGCTACGTCACGCGTCGTCGTGGATGGCGTTACCTATAGAATCTAGAAACAACGGCCCGGATATTGAACCCATACTTTACTTTATCGAGACGGACAGACCGAAACAAAAAACCTGGAAAAAAGGCGTCTATTTAAAATTCGTGACACAAAAGTCGTTTCAACGCACCGCACGCCACGGCAGCCATTTTGTGAAGCGTGTTTGTACTGTCGATGTGATTTTTGGGGTTCGGCTGACAAATACTGACGGACTGGACTAACACTGAGTACTGTCACTGATTAACTGTAGTCTGGGGTTCTGTAACTGAAGGGCGCCTATTGCTAAGCGTCCGCTGTACGCCGTACTCGTACGTCCGTCCGTCTATCCCTCCGTGGGGTCCGTCCCCCCGTACGTAAGGGCCCTATGACGGACAGACGGACAGACGGACGGACAGCGGAGGCTTAGTAATAGGGTCCCGTTTGGCACCCTTCGGGTAAGGAACCCTAAACACATAACAATAGGATAATAAATGTAAAGTATTCATAAGCTATCGGCCTATGAAACCTTATACTTTATTAAATCATATTTCTATTCAATTACTAGTATTCAATGGACACCGATAGTTTGCTATTCCTCCCCCAATAACTATGCCATACTTATTGCATTCAGCAGGGGACTTTTACCATCATAAACTGAACTACCAAAATTATTCTTAAAGCTCCTGTGTCTGAGATATAACGTCTAAAATAGTTTGTCGAAATATACCAATGCGGTAACATCTATTGTTCATATGTCATCTTTCTATGACTGCAGAAGGTTTGATTAATTTATTGTTTGCTTTCATTTCGGGGGTTTGTATTTTTGGGTACTGAATAGGGTTATTATTTATTACTATTAGGTTTATTATATTTGAACTAATAACATAATTTAATAACTAGAAGGACAAAATTGTGCGTGCCACCTCGTATGAGAAAAAGCTTTAATAGAATAATGAAATAATGAA
Organism: Argyresthia albistria; assembly: GCA_963457715.1. Classification (NCBI taxonomy): domain Eukaryota; kingdom Metazoa; phylum Arthropoda; class Insecta; order Lepidoptera; family Argyresthiidae; genus Argyresthia; species Argyresthia albistria. The sequence goes on along the minus strand of OY735275.1, from coordinate 6,750,730 downwards.
TACTATGACACTAGCGAAGCTATCAGCTGTAAAGCTAAGTTGGTGGCACTGTAGTCTGTTTTTCATCCAGTCTTCAAATCAGGGAGCACTTATCCAGTCGAGAGCGCATAGATACATTTTCCTTTGAAACACAACTCACCAATTTACGAGCGGCGGGGGACGAGGTAAGAGAGCTGTGATTGGGCAGCCGCTGCGAAACTGCCTGGCGGCCCGTCATCGTACATAGGTTGCGTATGCGAACGTTTGTTAAATACAACAAACGTTTGGCGAGCCGCTTTCTCCCGCAGGCGCAGTCAATTGTATATATAGTCTCTGCCTAAAATAATCGTTCAGTCAGTAATTCAGTCAGCTCAGAATGGTTTACGCCGCTCAATTCGTTACAGCCCTCAAAACGATTAAAACAAGGGTTCAATCATCGGATCAAAAGAAGCAAAGCGTCGCAATAACTGCTTCAGTTAATTGAACCGGCCGTCGGAAGGTCTTTTAATCCGGTGACTGAAATAATAACGAGCGGAGGAAGTTTTCGAGGGTCACTCCTAAGCAGTCCGCGGTCTAGTGGGTTTCACGCTTCTCACGCAGTAGATGCAGCTTCGAATCACGGTGCTGACCATGTACCAATGAGATAAATAAATGAGTCATTATCTTATACATTATCTTTTTTTTTTCGGAAATCTCTCTGTTTATTTTCTTACTTATTTGTGTATTTTTTGTTTGGTTTCTTTTGTTCTATCTGTTTTTAACCGACTTCCCAAAGGAGGAGGTTTACAATTCGTCCGGATGTTTGTTTTTTTTTATTTTATTTTTTTATGTATGTGCCCCGATAGCGCCTAAACGGATGGACCGATTTGGAAAATTATTTTTTTGTTTGAAAGGGTTTACCTTCCCATTGGTTCCATTGACACCAGGTCAGGATCTGATGATGGGATCCTGGAGAAATCGAGGGAACTCTTCAAATATTATAGGCAGACCTATAGTGATTTTTGTGTTTTTCATAATAACTCGTGCAAATGCACATGGTAAGCATAATATTGTGATGCGGAAGTGCTGATGAAGACCACATATGGCCACCAGAACTGCTCAATACTAGGTACAAATACAATGCGTGGCTGACGGGCAGGCAACGCATAGCCTAAACCGGTGGACCTAGAGCCATGAAACTTTGTACAGAGGTTCCTTAGTAGCGTGGGGTAGCACTGAGATGGGATTTGACAAAATTAAGTCCCCAAGGAGGGGGGGGGGGATAAGGGGTAACAGTTTGTATTAAACTCAATCTAATCAAATAGGGTTTGTGGAAGTCGGTTTTTTCTAAAGTTTACTTTTTGTTTCGTTTTGTAAAATTATATATAAATGCTTTCTTTCGCTCTTCAAGTAGTTTCTTAATCCGGGTGTTTATTACTTTTGCTGCGTGTTTCGGACGGCGGCGCCCTAAGCAAAAACAGTACAGGCTTTAGCGAAACACAAACTGTCTGTCACAATGTTTTATTTTACAATTTCGCACCGCATCTGAATTTGTGTTCTTGTTATTTATCTAATCATTATAAAAATGGCACAGTATGTTCCTCAGTTGGACTTGCTTGGCTTGGCTCTAACATTTTTTTATTTTTTTATTTCATTTCCTCTAAAAATAAGTTAAGGATGAAATTCTAAGTTCTTATTGCCTGGGGCCCGCCCTCAAGCCGTAGGTCCCGGCTACTATGACTACTGGGTAATTTGTAATAGTCGTAAAACCCCTCCACCAACCCGTACTGAGCCAGAGCGTGATCGATCACAATCTTTGATAATAAATGAAACGACTCTGAGCGGAGTCAGTCTCCAAAACGGCATTCATTGGGAACAGCCGCCTATTGTTTTAGTTTCATTCCGCGTCCGCCGACCACTCGTAGCGTGTTTTAATTGAGTAGACTGACCCGATGCTAAATAGAAACGGAGAAAGAATCTAATACAGTCTACCTACTCTGGCTAAGCGTGGGCACAGAAGAGATAATAGTACTCCGTACAGAACGGCCACTCCCTTCCCCGCGTTGATTCAGATACCGCACCCCACCCCTGGCGTCGAAGGATTTGGTTAGAGGATTATTAGACAGGGCCGAACGCCGGACGAGTGACGACGCGTATACTTTAATATCGCTGCATTTGCCGCGCCACCAGCCCTAGCAAAGTTTACGCACACATTTGCACGCATACAAACATCATTTGGTTATGTAGTAGTAATAGGTGATTATTTTACGAGCGTCCTATGGAGTGTCCGAGGTGTGGCGTGGGAACGATTGAGCATCTGCCACCCAGTATGGGACAAGGCGTGACGCTATGTCAAATAACATAACTATGAATATGTTCTGCCTACTGTTGAAAGTATCGCATTTGGATTTGAACCTATAACCTAACTAATATGGTGACCTGAGCTGTGGCGACAGATCAGCACTACTACGTCATAGTCATTGACGTCATCAAAAAAAGTTACGATCAATGACGTAATGTGGACTAACGCTGCCAAAGCCCCAAGTTAGTGATATTCACTCAATGATGATGATCCGTAAAAATTAAGAAGCTATTGGTGTCCTTCAATTATCGTGTAACCAAAGGATATCAAAATAAGTCGGACCATGAAAAGTGCTTCTGTAGAGGTATGATCTAAGGAGACCCTAATACGACAGTCACGAAATTTTCCATACCCAATAAAGTATTGAAAAACTGGCTGAACCTAATAGGCTTGTGGCCTGTCAAGTCAAAATAGATACTTTTTATGAACTGTCAAAACGAAACTTTTGTTCCTGAGTTCTATGAAATAACAACAGAATGACGTCATGTAAAAGTGCCATCAAATGCTGTCTTTTTTTGCACAAAATTGACTTTATAAAATATATCTGCTGGAAATATACAATTTTGAGAATGTCAAGCCATTTTGTACATAATGCTTGAACTTAAGACTTGTTCCTAGATTTATTGGATTACCTTGGCCACAAGCCTATTGTCTCTCTGCCACCCCCCAAAAGAAAAGGTTTGTATACCTTGTTTTGTAACATACAATATTTCACCTGAAACATTTTCCAAACTTGAAGACACACTTCGGAAAGTTTTACCTCCTCCCCACCACAAGACGAGCCTGAATCTTCGAAGTTAATGAATGTGGCTGAACTTTGCAGTATAAGCTCTAATGAGGCTTCAATTAGCAACGACGAAAAGCTCGTTTCGGTAATTTAGAAGATTTTCTTATCTTTGAGGTGGTATTTCGCTGCCGCCTTTTTAATTTATGACAATATGTCAAGCAGAAATTAAATTCTGGTAAGTATTCTGCGTAGACCGTAATAAGCGCATTTATCCAATATGTATTAATTAATTAATTATTTATGAAATAAATAATATGAATATGAATATAATCATGGTTATCTGCGTATCAAGTAATTTGCGTTTCTGATTATTATCCTAGGTTTGCTGGAAGAGATGTCTTATTAGAGATAAGCTCGCCTTTGTACATGTTTTTTTTTGTCAGTTTACTGTGCAATAAAGTATAAAGTACGTAAAGTACGTAAGTATGCGTCGAAATGCACTCGGTAAACGAGAGCAGAACGGTGTCTCAGCCACCTAGTATGGGAAATTGGTATTGCTATGTTTTTTTTCTTTACAGGTACAGTCAGCGTATATTTATATCCTCGTGTGGCGATCCCTCATCTCTGGTCTACCCCCGGGAGTCCCACTTGTTAGCTTATTAAAAAGCGGCACAAGACGCGGATCGTTTCAATAAATGATCAACTCGCAGTTTACGAGACAGCACTTAACTTGATACGCTCTCAAGTGACTCTCGTTATTTATGTCGAGGTGTAACTTTACAATGGGACAGGGAAGATACGGTATTATTGCTCAACTAAATATGTAAAATTCGGTATGCATTTGGATTTTTTTTATTTATTTTTAGACTTCATTACCACGGCATAATTACGTGGAAATTTTGGTGGGATTTTAGTTCCCCCTACCCGATAAAGGGTTAACCGGAAAATCCACACAGTATTCCTGTAACATAAGAATTACGTGCCGTATTTTACTCGAGCCATATTATTTTACTCCCGTGAGCTAAGAGGTTAATGCCCGATAAACCTGCTAACAAGCAAGGAGTAGAATGATATGTGTTTTATCTGTTTATTTTTTTAATAATAAAATATAATTGAAAAGTTACATGCTCAGGGGTTATGCGGGTGCGTCACGCCTTTTCCCATACGGGGTGGCAGAGGTACAATTGAACCCACGTTGAGTCAGTTATTCAATACTCCATTTTGCGTGACAAGGGGGTCGGCCATCGCCAGTTTTATTATTATCAGTAGTAACCATAGAAACTATATTTTGCAAACAATATTAAATAAGGCAAAAGTTCCACAAAATATCATGTTACAATAACCCAATTCGAGGCAGATAATATCGAGTTACACTCTAACAGACATTCGATGGGTTATCGATTTATGGGGATAAAACAAAACCTTTTTAGGGTTACATCGAACATTATAAAACAGTATAAAAAATATGCTTCATCACCAAGATAATGTACATAATTTAGGTGGTTTCCATTGGATTTATTAGTTAATTATGTTCTAATCAAAATTGCCAATCGTATTTTGATAATAAATAAAATATAATAATCGTAATATTGCCAATCGTATTTTAATAATTAAATATTTGTGTGAATAAATAAAATATTTGATATTGAAATTGAATATTTTTTGTCGCTGTTATGACACAAATTATTAATGTAAATAAATAAATTAAATAAATTTGATTTGATTTTCGATTTGATTTGATAATACTTTAATAATAGGCTTGTGGCCTGTCAAGTCAAAATAGATACTTTTTATGAACTGTCAAAACGGAACTTTTGTTCCTGAGTTCTATGAAATAACAACAGAATGACGTCATGTAAAAGTGCCATCAAATGCTGTCTTTTTTTGCACAAATTGACTTTATAAAATATATCTGCTAGAAATATACAATTCTGAGAATGTCAAGCCATTTTGTAAATAATGCTTAAACAATTATCTCTTCTGTGCTTCAACTTAAGACTTGTTCCTAGATTTATTGGATTACCTAGGCCACAAGCCTATTCCATTGAGTTAAAGGTAACTGTTGGCATTATCTGTTCTTGCATGCATTAAATAAAACGTAATTTGACGGAACCCAGCAACGGATATTTATTAAACACTGTTGTTTTTATTTTTATTTTTCTATCGGCGATCAAGCCCATTGATGTTTTGTTCTGTTTTCTTTTAATAATCTGTTTTTTATTTCTTTATGGTGTTAGATTTCTGATTCGCAATTTAATCACCGAAAAGAGTTCAAAACAATACCATCAGAAAATAATAATATGGGTTATTAATGGATATTTAATACCGTAACATAACACACAAAATATTATTAAAAAAAAAAATACGCGTGTAGCACCGTACACGTGTTAGAAGTAAAACTTCTGTAGCTAGATCATTAAGTGGTACCTATACTACACACCTATACCTACCTATACTAAAAGAGATTTAAATTTCCAATTTTGAGATCCAATCTCTGCTTCAAGTTACTTTTATGTTTCAGACGTCCGATTATTTGAAATTATTTTATACTTGTACTTACTTTTAATACGTCATGTCATTTATTTCCCACCATTCCTTATCTACAATTTGTCGCGCTCGTGGTGATATACTTAACTCATTCAATAGTGTCACTACTATTTGCATCTCGCTCAGATTATATACCATCTGACGACGTCACGTCTTAAAACCGTCTCGCTCAAATGTATGCATTGCTTTGCTTGTCTCTGTGCCCAGTCCCTTTATTTAATTGATCGAGTACGTATTTTCAACTATTCCAAGTTAATGTGTACCTGCGGGGCTACCATAAGGCTTGCCACTCACCTCAGTCGCGCAGATAAATGACAAAGAAGATGGCTAAATCAATATATGGACGACTGCCCCAGACATGTACAAAGACTTCTCAACAGCCAATAGCATTTAAATATTCATTCATAAATTTAATTTACTGCGTCTGTATTTAGTTTGTAGAACTTGAAGAAAAAAAAAATATATAGGTAAATAAGAGTTGTTACTCAATACTCCGTGATTCCAATATGATTCCGTGACCTTTGCCGTCGCTAGAAATAAGCACCATTTTGCAATAACATGCAACATAACGCCATCTAGCCACTCCTCTGGAAACCTCCTGTTTTCAACAGTTTTGCTAGTTGGCAATTATGTTGCATGTTATTTTTAACGATGGCAAAAGTCACTAATCAATGGCGGAATCATAGAGTATGAAGTGACAACTCTTAATTATTTAATCATTTCCTTCAAGTTCTACAAACTAACTAAAGACGCAGTAATTTATGAGAGAATATTTAAATGCTATTAATTGGCTGTTGAGAAGTCTTTATACATGTCTGGGGCAGTCATTTTGCCAAATTGCCAACTCCTTTCGCGTCTCAATGTTGTTTCTCCATAAAATAGCGCGCATTCATTATATGACATTAAATTGTGACAAAATGCGTGGCTGGGGTGACTGGCGTGCCTTATGCTACCCCCGCTAACCTATACATACCTACTTTGCTAGGATTCTTTAGGGTTACTTCATCGCGAAGCGATGACGTAACTCTTATTTAATTTTATTCTTGACATTTCCTTAGTCCGCCATACGACATACCTCGATTTTGATATTTTACTTCAACATTATTGACTGGCATGAAGCATTAACTTTAAAATTACAAAAGCTTATTAAAATCAAAATCGTATAATTTCAACAGTTATAACAACAATTCAACTTTAAAATATGTATTACAAAAATTACATACAAACAAATAAGCGAAACAATAAGCCATTAAACTTATGGCTCTGTAAGCTGTAGACCTCGCTTTGGCCGTTTACTACAGATAAACATTAAATAGGTAGGTATAACACGTACTTAGTAGCTAAACTGCTAATTTGTGACTTGAACTGCACTATATAATAAAAAGTGGCTTTAGAACAGTTCTAGGTACCTACTTATTGTTTTCAAGAAGTCTTAATGCAGCCATCCATCACATCGGAATTTGCTTGAAAACTAAATATCACATTTGGATGATTCTAAGTGACTTTATGCTATTACTAGCTGCCCGTTGCGCGACTACGCAGCGCGTTTTAGGTACCTATTCCATAGTTACCGGCCACAAAACGATTCGTTCATGATTTTAGAAATCCATATCGACCCGTGTGACATTGATGAAACTCTTTTCTTACAAACTGTATGGATCGCATCGCACAACTGTCAAACATAAGTTCCGGTTCCAACAAAGAGGTTGAACGAAGTAGTTTTTGGTCACGTCACTGGTTTTGGCCATACCGGAAATCAAGAACTCGTGGAAGAATGCTTAAAATAATTTTTATTTGTTAACGTTTCATCAGGTTTTTCTCTCACTAATTAACATTCTTTATTGTACGAATGTATTATTATCTTATCTGATTAGTTAAAAACCGTATTGAAAATAGTTGCGGTTTTAAAAGTCTTCAGCCGACCCTGACGTCACCGATTCCAATTTCCGTTACATTTCTTAGCCACTCGTGATAGCACCCGGCTAGTAGTAATTGAAAAGCAAATATATGAATAACCCACAGTTGAGAGGTTAAATAAATTTTACCCCCGTGCCCCAAGAAGTTTTACTTCAAAAAAAGATTTTGGCCCCACTTTTTCTCTTTTAGCATTATGCGACGGCCAGAAACATTACAACCAGCACCTCTCGTTTCTGAGACAGCCTACCGAACCACAACATTCGAAACGTCAACTGGACCCCTCTTGCCCCGCCGTATGAGGAATGTCGTGACGTCAATGAATTTATTCAAATAATTTGAATTCGAAGTGACTTCGAATAGTATAGGTTAACCCCATCCCTAGTCCTAACCGCAAAAGACTAACGTGTACTTACTTAACCTCTTACATGTAGAGTAGAGGGGTCGTTATCAAATAAATAAATAAGCAGGGCGATGTATGAGAAAGGTTTTAAGGGCAGGACACGGATGTTTTAGAATGTAGACGCCATCTTTGCCTTTCTTGGATACCTACTTGAATGTACTTTATTGTACAAAAACAAAATATGCAGACACATAAATACTTTTTGATAATAAACAAACAAATAAATAAAATAGAAAAATATGTAAAAAGCGAGTTTGTAACTAAAATGCTGACTTGTTTTCTTCTTAAGCTAATAACTTTTAAACCACTGAACCGTTTTTATTAAAACATGGCTAAGAAAGAACCAATGCAACAAACCGCATTCAAAGCCACCCAACCTTATAAGCGCTAGAATGCCACACACACACACACACACCCTCTCACACACCCTCACACACCCTCTCACACACACCCTAGCAAACACACAGACAGACGCTTCAAACTTATTCAGAAGGCTCGTCCAACGCTAATTGTTCTAACGCGCGAAGGGATCACACGCGGAATGCCCTGCAACAACTTCTGATCCCGGATTAGACCGGTTACGGGATCCGGAGGAAAACCGGAAAAGGAAACTTTTTGTTCCTCTAGAATAATTAATTCTATAAGACATCTAGAAAGTACAAGTGGCGTGACAGAGGCACAGTCGTGCCAACGTTTAGCCAGATAATCACATTACAGGGAGCTAACCCATCGCCGCAGTTATGCCGTAGATTGATGACTGTTTAATTAGGTTAGTTATGCCGTCTAACATCACTGTTGGAAAATAGACGATATAATGTCAATCTGAGATCGATGTAAGATATTTCATAACTACACATAGTAATTACTTTTTGCCCTAAACGGAAGAAACTGATTCCCACAACACAGGGTATGGGGACCAGGGTCAAACTACTGTTTATACTTTTTTGTTCAATAAATGATTTTTATATTTATTTATTTTATTAAAGATTTTACTCGCATGTTTTCTTTCATAGACAACACATAGCGTCGCGCCTTCTCCCATACGGGGTGGCAGAGGCACATCTATCGCCACGTTTCGCCAGTTACTTCTGTCAGGCCTTCGTCACTGAATGTACTCGCGCGCTATAATTACCTACCGCCCGCCCGAGCTCTCGGGCAGCCCGGCTATGGCCCGGCTGCCCAAGTCAGAATGGTTGTCGCAAGCCAAGCGCACGCACGTTTTGAACTGTGTTCGTATCGTACGAGTATCTGCGATGCGAGGCAGCCCTGCGATTAGTGTGAGATCGCGCGGTGCGAGGCGATCACAACTATACGCTTGAGCATTTAGGCACATTTTAGCATGCAGCGGTTGCTGACGCGACGGAGTAGGCTATTATAGCAGTAGGTATTGGAAATTTCCTACTGAGTGAAGTATCTGTTACGTAGTAACTATTTAGTAATCTTTGCTTCTGTCATAGGCATAGGGTAAATAATATACAGGGTATAGAGGTCACACTACAAATCTCGATCACGGCGCCACCTGACTGATCTTGCTCTCGATTTCCTTGAGGAGATGAAGAGGCAGATTGTGCAAATTCCATCAATTTGTGCCTCTGCCACCAATTATTGAAAAAAGTGTGATGGTGCTGATATTTTGATATTTTGACGGTGCTGATATTTTAAGGAATTTATTGAGTATAAAGCTGTCTCAAAAGAGATGCTATGTATGCCCTACTGTACAGCCAGCATAAACTTTAACCTGATAAAGCCGCAGACAGTACCGGCCGAGAGCAGCTTAGTCGCGGCTATAGCCGGATATGTGCCGGCTTTCCGGCTAAAATATACGCCCATAAATATGAGGGAGTTTAAATTTTTGTTTCAAGTTTCAACTGGCCCGCGAAATAGTGAGAATGTCGGCTTCGGTGAGAATTATTTAGTTTTTGAGAGCTCCGGAATGGGAGGAGAGATTTGTGGCTTTCGGTACGGTTGTTTGGGTCGATTTTAAAGGCCCGCTTGCGCCGCTCCGTTGACCAAGCGTTATTGTGATAATTGGGTTGTGTCCAAGGTAATCAATTAGGGAGGACTGCAAAAAGTCCGCTCCGCTGACGAAGAGGCTATCGAATGGCTGCTCAAGCTGCCGCCTTTATGAGTTATGTGACGTGGACGACTGCGACCAAACGCTAAATAAATAAATTAAGTGCCGTTCTCTCATTGCTCAGATAGCGTTTATCTGAGGCTTTTGACATTTCACACGTACAAAAAGTGTCAAAAAAAGTTAAATCTGACTGTTTATCCGTCTCTTGAAATACTGGACATCAAGTAACAAGTCTGACGTTGAAGCATTATGTACAAAATGGCTTGACAGTCTCAGAATTGTATTTCCAACAATTGTATTTTATAAAGTAAATTTTGTGCAAAAAAAGACAGCATTTGATGCCACTCGCCACATGTGTCTTTGTGTTATTTCATAGAACTCAGGTACAAAACTGCCGTTTTGACATTTCCTAAAAAGTATCTATTTTGAATAGTAGCACACAAGCCTATTGTGAAGAAGTGCCCATAACTCCATAGTCCACTGTCGCGCAAATTCGATTATTTGGCTGTAGATTGGAGATATAAAGTGTCGTATACTTTATACATACAAAATAAAAACGTTCTCTAAGAAACATACCCAATTTATTAGGCCAGTCTACGTACTAATAATTTTTTTTTAAATCAAGAGGAATATAATGTATAAACTATAGTCCCGTGAAAAATTGAAGAGGAGTTAAATTAGTTGCATCTCAGACCCAGCTAGCTGCACGTTAAGAAAACATAGGAAACAAAGCTGATTTTCAATCTTATTTTGCTCTAAGTAAAACGTCAAGTCATCTCATATCTCGCCTCTACTACCCTGCAACACTGTTCGGTAGGGTTATACGCGTTTCACCCTATCCATGGCCTGAATACAAACACCGCACACCCCGTTCTAAATTAATACCTCATGAATGTTTAAAAATATTTTATTTTACTTTTGAGTTCATTTGGAGTCAAGTTATTTTTAAGGTTCCGATTTTTAAAAGGAAAAAAAGGAACCCTTGTAGCATCACTTTGTTGTCCGTCCGTCTGTTCGTGTGTCACACAGTCTTTTAAACCAAGAACGCGTGAACGTATTTAGCTGAAATTTATATCAATTGTTAAATATATCTGTGGTCGTATATAGCTGTGAAAAAATCAATCTACTAGGTCAACGCAATCGAACGCTACGACTGTTTATGCTGTGAAATTGTTTGATTTTCATAGTAATCGCAATGGACCCAAAATCTATAGGGTACTTCCCGTAGGCCTACAATCATGAAATTTGGCATAATGCAAGGTCGGCACAAGTAAAGGGAAAAATCTGAAAACTGCACTGTCTTTCTACAAAAATATTCAATTTGGTTTACATGGATGACATCATACTTTAGTTTTTTATGTGGAAACGTAATTACACGTGTTACGCTCTCCAAGTGTGATCGTACCTTTGGTGCACTGGCGCTACTCGCACTTGACCGTTCATTTTTTATAATTTCGGGTATCGACGTACGTAACTGGTTACGTAGCTATGGTTTCGTATGCAGCCGAAGGGTGACGAAGGGCGCTGTTTCTAGTTTCTACAACAAAGGGACGTGTTTCGTTTTTGTCGCTAAAACCAATGTATGTGCCTGTTTATTCACAATTCACAATTCACAATTCTTTATTGCACACAATAATTTAAACAGTTACATTAAAAGAAAAAACATGTACAAAGGCGAGCTTATCTCTAAAAAGAGATCTCTTCCAGCAAACCAGGCGTGAAAGGAAAAATTATATAATGAAAGGGTAGGCAGTGCACAATAACAAGTTTAAATAAAATATAAACGAACTGTTTACATAAAACTATGCCAATTGCTATGTACATTTTTGAAGGGCCGAGAAAGATGTTTAAAGTTTTAAAATTGATGGAATCGGTTGAGTTGGCATAAACCCTGCGGTGCATTAATACTAGTAGATACGATTATAGACTCTCTGCCGTGAGTAGTAAGAACAAAGAACATATCGTGTGTTCCCAAGTACTGTTGTGGATGTGACTGAGAGAGTCATTAGAGAAGACGTGTAGTGTTACTGGTTTGGTTTTGTACAATCTGAAGCACATTCTGGGTTAAAGAGAAGCTACGTTTTTAACTTTTGAAAGCATTGCATACTCTACTGCTAGCGAGAGAAGCGAGAGATCTCTGTCTACCCCTCATTCGGGAAAATGGCCTAAGATGTATGTATATTATGTTTGCCTGTTCGACTTTTTTATTTTATTACCTTGACCTAGAATAAATCAATCGATTTATTAATTAAGCTGCATTAATTTCAACTTGATACCTTATTTTTCGGCTCCAAAGGCCCATTGACCTGAGAAATTGATATCAATTTCAAATTGAACCATGCGTTCCTGATAAAAAGGATCTTGACATGAATATCTCCCTTTTTCCTTTTAAAGTACGGTACCTTTAATATGAATAAATGAATGATGACCTTCATCCAAGTACAAAACACAAAGGGCTGCCTACATGTCCCAACTGTGATCTAATCTGTGGTCATGCCCTTAAAACACGTGTATTATCATCGGCTGCTCACCCCCACTGCATTAACTTCTCCGATTACGACGCGATGCCGACATGGAAGATTGCACAAAGAATTTATTAATAAACTATCCTCTCCATACACTCCGCTAATGCGGAATATTAATACTGGAGGAGCATAAATTGCAATATGCTCAAAACACGCGTCAGGTACAATGAAATGAAGATTTATTCTCGCTAGCAGCTTTTAGATACACTAGCAGACTTACCCCAAAAATTTCAGTGCAATGTTGCACAGTGTCTCGAAACTGTCCCAAAGCTTACCAATTTTGGGCACCAGTTTACCATAATAAAATATCACAAGGCAAGGCTGTGGCTGGGCATGATTTGGGAGACTGCAAATTGCAGCACTATACGTTGGTGGGACATTTTGGAGGAAAGACCCCTAGTATATCTTAGCCATATACTGCTTAGTTTTTTTTCTATTATGCTATTTGAAGTTCCGTATTGGTAGACGAATTAATTCTAAGTGTAGGCAAAACCAGTCGTATGCAATTTATAATAGAATGACTAAGCGAACAAAAATCTTCAAGAGTCCGAACTCAGAATGAATCACATCAGAATACCAATCTGAAGTCATCGACAGGCCGTAAACAAAACAGGAAAAAAAAAAGCTTTTCCGTTTTCTCGAAAATTCGCGAGTCACAAAGAAACGACCGAGACATCCTTTCCACTAATCTCGCCGAGCCATCGCATCGAGAATCGATTAAGACGAAGTATTCCGAAATCTCTCGCTGCGTCGGAAAAAATATTCACAACTTGTAATCGATGCCGCAGTAAATTCAAAACGTTTCAGATCCGATCGTCAAAATTGAGGAGTTTCGGACACAACCGATTTTAATCGAGACATTTTGTCTGCTTGCTGTAACGAAACCCCGTGATTTGACGAGAAATTATATTTTATGGGGGTTAGATATCATCGTTGGAGTAATTTTGCTGTTGCGCCGAAAACGCGAGTTTCGAAAATAAATCATGCTTGATACGGGTACATAAAGAGTTCTTAGTACTATTATAAAATTGGAGCAATTTTCGATAAAATCAACTTCCTTGCAGACCATGACTGATTCCATATGCGGTCTTCGACATATGCAGACAATCCAAAATGTATCAAGCTACTTGGATTCATTTGGTTCTGAAGCAAAAGGTGCTCAAAGGTGCTAATTCAGTGCAGAGGCCAAAATAATAATATATGCCGGTAATGATGATGGAAAATATTCCCCCAAAAGTATGAAAAAGTAAAAAAGAATATTACACATGGGGAGTGTCTTAACTTGGCTGTGACACGTGTGTCTTGATACTTGTCACTTGACAGTCAGGGTTTGGTACCGAATAATACCGATACCATTATAGTTATAACGTTCATTTATACATTAACGATATCACCGGCACTCCGATCCCTGAAGATAGTAATGGCAGATAACTATACTTCATAGACATTCAACTTATTAACATTTAGCGTTTTCAATAAAAGTTTTATTCTTGCACTAAAGCGGTTCATGGACGTTCCCTTGCCACCATTAAAATGTAGATCAGGTAGTGTGTAGATAGGTCACTGACTGCGATGCAAAATAGATGCGATACTGCTTAAGTCGGCGCTGGTGCTGTTAATTTCCAAGTGAGATAGCGACAATTTGATTTTAAGTGTCCTTCAAAAATATGAGTTGGCAGTTGCACATCTGAGCATATGACTGTCTTTCAATGATGTCATTTTATTTCGCGTTACAACTGCCTGGACTTTGAGTTCGAGGTTACCAGTTCGAATCCCCCGGGAAATCTAAATATCCTGAACCTGAGAAAAGTGTTACACTGTGTCAGTCCTTGCATCAATTTTCTTCGACGAAGTTTGAGGCGTGTCTATATAAGTTTCGTCATTATAGTAATTCAAGTCAAAACCCGGCCCATTGGCCGGCCCTGCGTACGCACACATTCTATACCTAATTACTCATTCGATTCGAAATTCATATATTACAGTAACCATCACACATCAAAAAAGATAAAGGGATGGGAGATACTTTCGGTCGCGACTGTAGTATAAAAGTAGTATAGCCATCGCAAGCATCTCAAATCGCTGTAGCTCAGCTTTTTACGTAAATGGAACTGTACGTGACTGTTTCAGGGTATCCTAGTGTGGGGCCAGAAGCAGCGAATGTGCCTGTATTTATAAATGTGTAACTTCTACAGTTGACTCTCTATGCCGCTAGTCGTAACTCCGGAAAACTGCCTTCACAGTGGCGTACTAAAGGTGCGTTCCCACCTTCCGGCTATACCTTACACGTTTAATACTAGCGGATGTATATCGCTTTAGTAATTTGTAAGGAGTTCTGCAGTCTAGTCTAGTGTTTCAGGCTTCTCACGCAGAAGATGCAGGTTCAAATCCCGGTGAAGACCATAAACGAATCTTGCTCGCATCTGGGAAAGACCGATGTCCCTATTCGCTACATTTATTTATATAATTTGTAAGGCTAAGTTTCCGCTAAAAGCAGTTAGCGTTTCATTTGGAGGATTCCGCAGGTGTAGACGTAAAGCTGCGAAATAAATGTTTTCTCGTATCCGTGAATAAGATTTATTAACCAAAAAGGTGTTACATATCATCATCCACTTTTGAATTTCGGCTTTTGATCGTGCGTCTGATCCGATTTCTCGCGATTTTCGCTCAGACACAAGCTCATGAATTTTAAAACAGTCCGTTACCGCCTGATACTTGTTACAATCCGTTTTTGGCAACGACGAGGCGTTAATCGGAAAAAAAACGGTCGTGTGTAAACCGGACTCATTGACATGAAGAGTTCCGTAACAATGTCGAAGAAAAGACACGTTTTGTATTTTATTTACGACGACCCCGGTAATTATTTAATGCTATGTATGTATTTTCAGATAATTATTATTTTATACTGGGTCGTAATTAACGTTTTAAAGATACACACCTGCCTGTAACAGATAAGTAGTACTTATGGAAGTGTTTATGGCCGATTTCACCAACAATCCCTATCTTTTAGGGGATACTTAATTTTCTTTTAGGGGCCACCTAGCGGTTGTTTCACTTTGACCTAAGTTTAAGGGTCAACTAGGCCACTATGGGACCCCTTAATTTAAGGGTCCGACCTCCGGAACAATCGCTAGACAGCTATGAAAAAGAGCTAAGTGTCCCCTAACTGTTGCCCCCTAATTGGGCATCAGTAAAATGGGTCACCGGGTTCCTTTCCGTACAGGACCCTAAAAATCATTTCTTTATTGAGAATCCGAGGTTCTTTATTCCAACAAGGGTCGTAAATGATATCAGGAACAAAACAACATAGGGTCACGCGTTTTCCCATACGGGGTGGCAGAGGCACAATTTTGGCCAGCTTAGACCAGCTATTGAATAACTGGGGGGCTAGTCCATTGCCGTAACAGCTATTGAGATTGAAGGTTTCTTCTACTTTTTCATAGAAACTAGTGACACCCAGATCGATCGCCTAATTTTGAACTGTCATTTTCATAAAAGTTATCCCCGGGATAGTTATTCTCGTGTAACTTTTTGTTGGTAAAAATCATGGTACTAGGGTCAACGAAGGTTATTTTTTTGGAACCTAGTAAAATAGTCTTCATCATCAGCCTGTCAGGAAACCCACTGCTGAGTGTAGGCCTTTATACGCCATTCAACTCGGTCCTATGCAACCCGCGTCCACTGTTTTCCTGCTATCCTCGCTATGTCATCAGACCAGCGGGGCAATTCTGGCGCTAGCGAGATCATGTCCATGGTCGAAATATCGATTTTGTGCTACCAAAATCTCTATCAAAAACAAAAAAAAAGCTATTCTTACGCCTTGCCTTTCGATCAACCGAGATATCTCGACCCGTTTTCGATCTAAATAAATATAAATCGAGATCGTTTTCGACGGATTTAGGCGGTATCAAAACCGATATCTCGACTGGGGAGATGATCTCGATAGCGCGAGAACCGGGGGCCAGGCAGGTGGTCTGCCGACTGATCTTTGGCCTCCTCTTGGCGATCATTTGGCCAAAATAGTCTTAGCATATCGATGTAGTAGGAAACAATAAGAGAACTAATTATAAAACATGTATGAGAAACAAAACACGACCGTTGATTCTTGTTTCCAGAAATCAAACAAATCAAACTCAAACTCAAACTCAAATGTTTATTGCGTTCTAAGTGTTGTACAGATGCTACATTATATGTAGGAACTTATGACTTAGAACCCTTTTCGGGTATTGCACAGGTAATAATCTCACATGCATGTGAATCATATATAATAGGCTATCCTATATAAAAAATCTCTTAAATATTATATAACAAGAACATGCATGCATTATATATATTATGCAGACTTATATATATTGGGCAGACTTTCAAATAAATAATCTTAAACTGGGTCTGTTATTTAATCTAATCAAAAGTGCCAAATAAATTACGAATTTAAAAACGGCATTTGTCAAGTTTAAAAATAAATAAATATCACAATAGAACTCGCAATATTTCGTTATTATGAGAGGTCGGTTTTGGAAGCCACAATTTCCTCAAACAAAGCCGAGCTGTATTGCTTGGTGAATTTAAATGAAACAAAGCATTTTCGTGATATTTTCAGCGATAATAACTTTGTCAACGCCTGGGGGATTTCATACCGCGTTTCCTCTTTGATTTTTTAACGACATCTTTCACATTTTCTCTGAAATAAGAAGTAAATTTTGCCATTATATTCGCATCTCACCCTTCTAGATCAGTGACTGAAAGAAATATATTAGTATAACACATGTATACTAATATATTTCTTTCAGTCACTGATCTCTTCGGGTGAGATGCTTCATATAATTTTGATAGAACTTCACTTTGTAAGTTCGTTTAATCATCAAAAATTAGGTCGAAGTTGAATCTAACCTGCTTTACACAAACAGCGTCACGGCTTTTCACATACGGTGTGGCAGAGGCACAGATGCGCCCACGATTGACCGGTTACTCAACTCTCCATTTTTTGCGACAGGGGTGAGCCCATCGCTTAAAAGCTCTGGTTCCGTAGGTAATATTAAACTTGCTTAGATCACTCGCGATATCAGAAACCATACTTTATTTAGGCTATTCGATTAATCTTGGGTCAGTTAGTAATTGTGCGGTTACCGGGTCCGGTACTTATATTCATATACATTCATAATCATGTTCTTTATTGCACTGTACTTAAAAAAAACTCGTAACGTTGCTTAACTTTCCAAACTGGCAATAAAAATAAAGAACAAAACAACAACTTAGCCTTGACACGTTCGCTGACCAAGTTAAAAGTTAGAAATGATAGCCGCCGCCGCAGTTGTTTATACCTCAATCTCGGGCAGGTTTAAACTCTGTTTAACTTTAAAACTCCGTTTCAACCGCGGTCTAGATCTCCGTGTTAAAACTTAGATGGAAAGAATAAATAAAGAGGCCATTACTGCTGGTCGGTTCCAAAAAGGTTCCTTTATTTGGTGTCTGTAAAAATATTATGATTTACAATATTAGAAAGAACCAACGCTTGTGGCGCATGCAAGCCTTTTAGGAACTAACATCAACATATGTTACTGTTACTCTAATTTAACCTTTAATTTTCAATGTTAATTTCAATAATTTTCTTAATTTAATAATTATCATATTCTAATTTATCATTGATGTCAACAATTCGGAAATTATTTAGACTATTAGATGTTGTGTTATTTACTGGTGGGAAGTATCTACTCATCCTATGCCACAGGGCTTGCCCTTTTTTAGGGAGTAGAGATTATCCCTTGTCCAATGTAAATAACAAGTTTAAATGTATAATTTTTTTTGAATAAATTATTATTTCATTATTATTTCATATCTTGACGCCTTTTACCCATACGGGATGGCAGAGTTTAGTTTTTAGGAAATGATATTAAAATTATAATGTGAAATGTAACCCTTAATTTCCCAACCAAGGGGACCTACCCGGATACTATAGTCTAGCCGCTGAGAGAATGCGATCCTGACACCTGTCAGTTTGGGATGCAATCCCCTTTGTGGGAGCGAGATAGAGAGAAAAGTAGCGCGGGACCACGGAATAAGAAAAACAGTGTTTTTTCTGTTCCGTACGCGCGCGGGATAGACAGGGGCATAGACATTGTCAGGATCGCATTCTCTCAGCAGCCATTCACCGGAAATGATTTAATACAGAAAACAGTACATATCTGCAGCTCATCGGTATCAAAGGATCAAACAGGAATATCCCGTACAACCAAGTACAAAGAAGAATGGGTCTGATCTAACTTGGTAAGAAAGCTAAATAGCATGAAAGATAAAATGAAGACTCAGGACTTAAAGCTTGCTGACGATTGTATTTATAATCCTAGAAAAGATTGCAGAGAGATTTTTTCAGGGTTACGTATCTCAGAAGAAGAACCCCTTATAGGATCACTCGTGCGTCTATCCGTCCGCATGTCACAGGCAATTTACTCAGAACGTATTGGACCGATGAAGTCGAAAATTGGTACACATATCAATATCTGTGACCCAAAGACAGAGGTGCAATGTAAATATTTAAACATGAAATACCGGGGCCACTTTTGGGGGGCAAAATGAAAAAAAAATGTGCCGAGTGACATATCAAATGAATGCGCATGGTGTGAGGATCTTAAATGTATTTTTATAATATTTTTAGGACTCATTTTCAAAAAGTTATGCTCAATAATATGACCGATTCACATGCCATCAAAACTTCTAGGGTACTGACCGAAGTCCTAAAAATCTAAAATTTGGTATGCAAGCACATGTTTGCACCCATATCCCATAAAAACTATAAAATCCACAATTTTAACCTAACCCCCTAAATCTGGGGTGCAAAGTTTGTATGAAAGACGGGAATCCAGTGGGATTCGTACAGACCACAGACCACCAGCCAGATGCATGGACGACATCATCGCCTTAGCTGGTACATATAGCCAGTGGACGCGGGAGGCTCAGGCCCGGAGTAACAGCAAGGTTAAGAAGAAGCCTACCTATTATTAACATTGCCATGCTTGACTATGTATCATTACTGTGTTATGGCCGGCATACACCATCAAGCCTATCGTCAAATCGGCATGACGATTGATTTGACGAACGATTTGATCAGTTAGATTTGACCGTGTGTATGAGTGGATTTGGCTTGACAGTTAAATTGGACGGCAAAATCGAATTTCGATTAGGCTTGATCATGCCGATTTGATCAAGCCGATTTGGCCGTGTATTGGTGGATCATGCCGATTTGACGTCTGACGCCATGGCTTCAATAGAACGCCGTCATGCCGATTTGACAATCAAACTGATCGTTTGTGGTGTATATGGACGAACTGCAGATTTGATCAAGCCTGCAGCGTCATGCCGATTTGACGATAGGCTTGATGGTGCATGCCGGCCATTAAACTTAAGTTCAATTCAAGACACTTCATATTGCACACGAAAGCAGTACGTTTTACAGTGAAAATCAAGAGATTACTTCCAGCAAACCTAAAATAACACACACATAACGTTGTTTTTAAACTGTATTTACCGGGCTGTCAAAATCCTGGCGCAAGTCTGTCTAGATTTATTGCGCCTGTTCATTGCGACAATATTGACTCCAATGACGCCAATCGCCAACGCCATCTATCGATTTTCTTCCGCACTATAACAAAGGTCCATTCAAAAAGACAAATACGCAATAAAGCAAGCCAACAATGCTGCATAAACTACTTACGCGAATCAAAGAGACAAAAAAGAAATATCGGAAAGGAAATGTATCGGATGATATAAATAAAGTTACACGAGACAAAACAAAAGGGATTCCTTGGACTAAGGGACTGAAAACGGTGGGCATTAACAGTTATTCGTTTAACGGTTTTCTGGTAACTGTTTAGTACAGGTTTCGAAAGAAAATTCAAATTGGTGTAAATCTATTTTGTGTAAATATAGAGGCGGAAATTGGAAACTTTAAAAACCTGTTTGGAATATCGGTATTAATCTCCTTGTAAAATACCCAAATATGTCCGATTCATGGTATATCATAGTTAAAAAATATGCGTACAGGAATACGGAACCCTAATCTAATTAAATATAACCCTACCATCTAATCTCTTAAAACATTATTTTTAACATGCAGTATGGCAGTGATTTTGCGGTAAGATATTAACCGGTTAAGTATTTCACTGCAGTGCACCGTTTTCCAACCCTTGGCCGATTTATACGGCTGCTTGCACTCTTGGTCACAACTTTCTTTTAGACAGTCGAAGCCTTATAGAGGGTAAAAGATAGGCATTTATTTAATCAGTTATATCTTTAGAACCGAGGCGATGTAATAATGGACATTTATCTTGGGTTTAAATCGTAATCTTTGTTCTTTTCCGAATTATCAAGGCAACTTCAAACGCATTCTAAAACACGGTTTTTTATACAATAAAAACCTATTATAACGTTAAGTTCATGAAGAAATGTAAACCTACTTAACAATCATAAAAAATTCTTAAGCAATAATTATTTATGTGTCTAATAGTGGGTACATTACTGCCACAGCCTGTAATGCTAATGAATGACTGCGTTGCTAGCCGCACTGAGTAGCCGAAAGCGCAGCATAGCGCTGCTCAAGGCGGTCAGCATTTCAACCTTTGATGGATAAGCTTCTGTCTCGGCCTAGGTATATTGACGCGAACAGCAAAGGTTGCAATGCTGACCAAGCAGACCCAGATCGTAGCTAAGCTAAGCTCGAGCTATAATAGCATGGCCAGCAGTGCAGTCGTTGCGGACCAAGAATTGTAGTGCTTTACTCAAAAAATGCTAGTAAATAAAGATAATGCTAATGAAATAAAACCAGCTTAATATACCTAGTAAAAGTTTTATAAAAATAACAATTGGTAAATTAACAGTTAAGCAGTTACTGAAATTCAGAACCGTTTGTGCTTCATCAAAACCGTGCTCTTCAGCATGGAGTAAGTATTCCAAAGATACGAGGGCTTCATTGTATTTGAAAAGTTGCTAAAATAAGCTAGGAAAACGGTATCCGCTAAAGACTTTGATATGACAATAAACAATACTCGACAATAATGGATTTTCACAGGAAATTGCTAGCGGCTAAACAAGACATTAATGAATTTTCATATAATTTTGCTGGCTCATTTAGCGGCTGCTCCAAGTAGCACGGCAACGTTGACTAAGCTCAAAGAAGGTTGTCCAAATAATGAACACATTACTAGCTTTGTTTGACTTACATAATATCATCATAAAATATTAATCACTTTACTACCAGAAACAGCCAGTAACCTACATTGCAAAATCAATAACCAAACGTTTCGTGAAACTACAGCACGTCTGCACATCCACTAACAAAACGCATCTGCAGCAGATCGTTCTACAAGTATTCCCGCCAATTTGTACCAAGTAATTTACTTGAAACAGCGAGATGTATTTTCAAAATGGCCGCCCATTCGTTCCGAATCGAAGTTACGAGTACAGCACAGAGAATTCTTTCCAACGAATACTGGAGGGCTTATCTCTAGGTTTTACTAAAGTGTTTCTATTTTAAAAAGTAAGTGAGAAACATTCAACATATATATTTTTTTTAAACAGTTTTAAGTAGAAATGATTGATATCATATAATAAAGCGTTGACATATGGTTAAAACATACACATGTTTAGGATAATAGAACAACTTTGTAATAAGTATAGTCAAATAATAGTGCTGGGAGATTTTAATTTGTATTCGTGTTCGACTAATATAGTTAATTACAATGAATACTTGTTAACCTATTGTGGATTCATTCAGAATAACGGAGTACGTAATTGCAATAACAGAATTCTAGATGTAGTGCTGAGTACGGGGGAGGTGGAGATGTGCGTGTCGGCGGCGGACGAGCCGCTGCTGCCCGTGGACGCGTACCACCCGCCGCTTGAGTGCTCGCTGCGCCTGCGCCCGCGCGCCGCACCCGCAATGCCGCCATCCTCGCCCGCCGCACCACCCGCACCGGCGCCCGCGCAGGCTGTCGCGCATGCTAGTCCGACCGCTTGGAACTTTAATAAGGCGGACTTTCCTCTACTATACTCTGCGATAAGAGACATAGACTGGACTCCAATTTATGACCTAGATTTAGAATTGAGTTTAAATTATTTTTATGACAAGGTTAATTCAATTTTTGACGAATGCGTTCCCCATAAAAAGCGAAGTAGCGCAAGTTCGAGATACAGCTATCCCGAATGGTACACTATTGAATTGATTCGCGACATACAGTTGAAAGCACGGTTACATAAACGATATAAATCGAGTAATTCCAGGTTGGATTATGAATGTTTTTCGCAGTGTAGGGCTAGAGTGAAGAGATTGATTGAATTAAACCAAGAGCAGCATCAAAGTAAGGTAGAACTAAATTTATCAAAAGATCCTAAATCGTTCTGGAATTTTATAAAATCAAAACAAGGCACACTTAATGCACAAACGATTTTGAAAAACGGAGAAGTTCTGACTGGGGAGCGATGTGCAAAGGAGTTTGCCGATTATTTTTACTCGGTATATAGTACAAGAACTGCTGATTTAAACGTGGAGGCAGCAATAGTGGAAGCGGGTGACAGGAACGGGGCTGCGCGAGTACATCTGGAGAGACTACAGCTGAACGAGGTGCAGCGGGCACTGAGGCAGCTCAAGCCGAAGAGATCAGCGGGACCAGATGGCATCCCGCCCTACATTATCAGGGATTGTCGCTTTGTATTAGCCGAGCCACTACTCCATATATATAACCAAAGCCTAAGTACAGCGGTGTTTCCAGTCAGATGGAAAAAAACAAGAGTGGTGCCGGTACCCAAAGGTCGAGCAGGACCGAGTGTTGAGGAGTACAGACCTGTTGCTGTATTATCAACTCCAGCTAAAGTGTTGGAATCCGCTATCCACCAGACCATACTTGCACAGGTGAGTCCGCAATTGTCCGATGCCCAGCATGGGTTCCGTCCGGAGAGGAGCACCACCAGCAACCTCCTCAGCTACATGGCGGAAGTAGTGCCAGCAGTGGATAGCGGGCTACAAGTTGATGCGGCTTACTTCGATTTTAAGAAGGCATTCGACTTGGTCGACAATGATGTTCTACTGAGGAAGCTGGCAGGCTTTGGTTTCACTCCACATCTCCTTAGATATTTTGCTAGTTATATGCGAAATAGACAACAGTATGTGGAATACAATGGATTTAGTTCTGAACCATATTTTACGAAGTCAGGAGTAAGTCAAGGTAGTAATCTGGGTCCATTGCAATTCATATTAATGATTAATGATTTACCCGACGTAGTTCAGGACACAAAGTGCCTTTTATTCGCGGACGACCTCAAATTATCTCTCGCTATAACAAATATAGAGGACAGTGGGAAAATGCAAAGGGATATCGATAGAGTGGTGGCCTGGAGTGCAGAAAACCAGCTGCAGTTTAACACCTCTAAGTGCGTCACAATTAGTTTCACTAGATCGCACACTCCTATGTTGCATAACTATGAAGTGAGTCAGACGCCCATGACAAGAGTCAGTGAAGTTAAAGATCTGGGAGTGACGCTGAGGGCTGATATGACATTCAAAGAGCACATAGTTAAATGCTGCAAAAAAGCGTTTAGGAACTTAGGGTTTATACTAAGAAGGGTGCAAAACTTCAAAAATATCAAAGCGATCACTGCTTTATACAATGCATTGGTGAGGAGTCATTTTGAATGCAATGCTATTATTTGGGCTCCACATGAACATAAATATATTGAAATGTTAGAGAAAGTGCAGAATAAATTTATAAGATATTTATATATGAGGCAGTATGGGGTCTACCCTGGCTATCCACTGTTATACCCAACTTTGTTTACTCTAGGCATGGTTGGGTATAACGAACTCAGAGTTAGGAGGGACCTGGCTTTAGCAACGTATCTTTTTAAAATATTACGAGGAAAGGTGTACAATGCGGACATGCTGCAGATAATGGGTCTGTGCGTACCAAACGGGTACGTGCAGCGGCGGAGGCGCCCGCGCTTACTGGCGGTGCCACACGCGCGCACTAACTTGCTGGGCAAGGCGCCGCTCACACGCGCACTCTCTACTCTAAACCTGATAGCGGACGAGTTAGATCTGTTCTCCTGCGCTCTGAATGAATTCACAAGGGTAGCACTGGCTATAATAAGCTATAAAATATGAAATATTAAAGGTAACCGAATTATAATAGATATACTACACTATCACGTTAGGTTAAGCCTGTAAAGATAATGTAATTGTGGATAAATAAATAAATAAATAAATAAATAAATAAATAAATATATATATATATTCACACCTTTTCTCCTATGTACGTGGTGATGCTTATACCAGTTATGGGAGCTATCCCACGCCGCAGCTCTGGAGATTGAACGTGTCCTCACTATGTAGAACATGGTTAATCATTCGCTTTTCAACACCTACACAAACCTCGTCCTAAAAATCTGACAGTATGAAGGCATCAGGCTGGCTTATAAATTCCTGAAAACTTCTTCATTTTTTCGGGTTATCTTAGGCTGCTAACTTTACTGCGATCTATATGTAGCTTCTAGCAAGGTAATGTTCTCATAATTCTTATAATATTTATATTATACATAAAAGTTTTCATTCGACCACAACACAAGTAACTAAAAAGACAGGCCAAATCCATTCCAGAACCCGCTTGCAGCGCGCAGAATATAAATCACTAAAAATAAAATGTACAAAGATTTAATTAAAACATAAACGATATTACGAGCACTTCCTTCCACGGCTAGAGTGCAATTGTTAAACCAGTCAAAAAAGACTTATGATATTTAATTTCCGAGACTCTTATTAACATAGAATTACGAAAGATAGATATTATTTTTGCTGTACGTTTTGTTTTAACTTATTGCTGTGTTTCCAATTATTTTTATTATTTTCTAAGTATTTATCTTCCTCTCTTCATAGCTTCAGTTTAAACATATACCGTGATAGTGTAGTTACAGTGACCCTACCGTATACTTACATCGAATATACCCGATCCAAATACCAACATACCCACAGATATCGATATCTGTGAACATACCAGTGGCCATGACAAGCAAGCACACCCGCAGCAGTTGACAGAAGTTCTCAGTAGACTTCATTACGGGTCGCCGAACCTCGCAGATTAAATGACAATCGATTCTACATCGCGCAAGAGAAGTTTCTATGCCTGGTATTCATTCAACTAATTAAATAGGAGACTGGCTGGACAGACCAAATCAAACATGTGCAATAAATAACATCCCAATTATCCAAACACCTACAAACTGATCACAGAAAATTGAATTTTCACCGTTTCTAGTGTGGATCAAAGGCAAACCGTGGTGACTAGAAAACAATTTTATTTAAGCTAACACAAACGGGTCTAAAAGGCCTCGTGGGGATCAATCAGGGAGGGTCCGGAAGACCCCTAAAGCAATTGTGAGGCGAGCAGTGACTTTGGACTCTTTGGACCTTGATTTGTTGCCCTGACATCACAGTTGGTTAAAACGTCAGCGGGTCATTTTATGGCAACATCTGAAATTGAACTATACTCTAGGTATTTTGAATTAAAATTTAGCACAAAATTATATCTGTTTATTATTATTTTGTCTAGTTATTCGAAATCCACAGCAAAGACTGCAAATACTATAAAAATGCGCTCTTCTCTCTCTCTCTCCTCTCCCTCTCGCGCAGTATTAGCTGTGATTAAAGCCTCGATCACTCGCTGCGAATGTCTACTCGCCGCGAGTATTTCCTGTGGCCTCGGTCACACACAGCGACTAATCGCTGCAAATGCGTATTCGCCGCGAGTAAAATAAACATGTTAAATTCTAATCGCGGCGATTTCAACTCGCGGCGACTGAATCTATTCGCAGCGAATAGCCAGCCTGTCACACACAGCAAATTCTCGCGGCGAGTAAGCATTCGCAACGATTAATGGCAATGTGACCGAGGCTTTAATCGCTGTGTGTGACCGAAGCCTAAACAAGGCTTCTTCTATCATCCCTAAAAATGCATGATGAATTTCAACATCGAAATGCAATCCAATGCATTTCCTTCACTCATTTGTACAAAAAATAAATATTAAAAAATAAACATTGTTTACTTCTGTAGGATCTAAGTTACATTTGTCGTTCGATTTAGTTATATACCGGTAAGTATAACAAAATGGCCAATGGGCCAAAACCCCTCACAGGTTGTTACGAACCTGAAATTCATTGTAATTCCATCTCCACAAACATCGTTACATCCTGAATATCGAAAATCCGCCATTTTTTCACCTCAGGAAAAAACAACTTTGACGTGCCCGCGCTAAGAGCGTTCGCGCCAAAATGTTTTGCTATTTTTTTTCAGCATTTCAATAATTAAGTCAACATTAATGCTCGAATACTCACCGGAAGTGAGGCGCTACTTCCGGGTTTACAGGAAGCTGGCTTGTTTATGAGTGTTTAATAATGTTAGAGTAAAACAATATATAATAAAGTATAACTGTTTACAAGCGAAGCGAAATAGACTCATATAAGTAAAAATAACAAATAATGCAAACAATGGAATACAGTACACAGAAGTGGAACAAGTTAAAGCGGGTTTACTTTTGATACGAGTAAAAAATGTGATAGTTTCAAATAAGTCGTTAATAGCAGCATCGTAAGGCATGTGAAGTGAACTGTCATGAATTAAGCATAATGCAATACCGGGTGTTTGGAGTATGAAGCGAAAAAACTTGTTTTTTCATCATACTGAACAACTTTCACTATCAAACCGATTTGATCAGGGCAACTTTATTTTTCACTTTTCTATACAAATCATCTGATAAACGCTCGGCCCAAAATTTATTGTGATGTCAAAAAAAAGTTGCTCTGACCAAATCGCTTTCATTGTGAAAGTTGTTCAGAATGACGTCCTCTACTCCCCAAAAATATTTGTCGCTCCATACTCCAAACACCCTGTATAACAATGCTCCTTTTATGACTGAAGGAATGCAGAGACTGCTGAAAAGTCATATTGGCGATATTATCAGCTTCCATGCGCGAGACAGAGTCAGCATGATTTTAAGTGTCCGTTGAGCGGTCGGTTGTGCACACGGGCCTTAAACACCTACAAAATTAAAGCAAGGTACAAAACTCTAGGGAACTACCCTCATTAGTAGAACTATAGTCTCACCAGCAAACATTGTACGTACAATGCGGCGCTTGATTGATCTTCGAAGAATTTAATTTATGCACCTGCGGGTATTTTTACAAAACAAAACATAGCGTCACGCCTTTTCCTGTACGGGTTGGCAGAGGCTCAATTGTGCCCACTTTACTACACTACACCACAGTGGGCTCATCCCATACAAATTAGAATTAGTAACCCTTCGTAAAAAAGAGATGGCGTAAGGATTAAAATTTGTACTTTAAACACCATGGTTTCAGTTAACATACTTCTTATCTTAGAATAAATCGCATATGTCTTAGCGCCATGCCGTGGTATTTGCAATTTTTTGATGATGCTGCACCAAGCGATAATGGCCTCGAACTAAAGAAGCTTCCGTAGCATCTCAGTTTACGCTGGTGTCATATTTTGTTCTAGGTGGTCTATCTGTATTGGTATAATATTATAGTATCTGTGCCCACACCCACTGTTGAGTAAAGAAAGGCCTCTTCATAACACTACTTATTGTGTTCCTAGACCAACCTGATGCACTATTTCCCGGCAGTCTAGAGATGCATCCGACCATCGAGAAGTTGGTCTACGCCAGAATACAATACAATGAAGAGAAAATTTACATTAGCTGCCAAGGTTAGGCAGCTTACTAAAAATAAGGCCCACTTTTCATCCGTGCACACTTGCGATGATTTATTGGACTGTTGTTATGAGAGCGGATAGTTAAAAAAGTTCCTATTTTAACCACATTAAGACTTGTCGCTCTGTAAGTACAGTCTTCAAAAAGATCTGGTGGCACATGAGTGACATTGACAGGGGGGCGCTAGTTCTACGCACTTTAGTGCTGCGAGCGTAAAATAGCATTAGTTCCACCTGTCGCCGCAAGCCAAAAGATCATGGAAGCTGTACAAGGAATACTTCACCGCCCCGACAAAGATACAGCTCCAGCTCTTGCGACCAGCACAATGGTGCGAAACGAATTCCTGCCGCGACGAACCCTATTGTCTTAAATGCTATAACTATTTCATTTCACTAGATGTTTGCATATTTAGCTCTTTCTGGAGGAACTGGGTTGAGCTCTTGAGCGTTTGAGCGAAGATTGCTGAGGAAATGTGTTTGTAAATGTAAATCTTAGGGTAAAGCAGCAGGAAGCTGAAATTGCAATAGGTGTGCGACTTATAAGTTGTTGACAGAGTGAAAATCAAAAAATATATATTCGTAATTCGTAATTTCTTTATTGTACTCATCGCGCCTGGTCGATGCCTCAAATGACCGGAAGGCTGGAGCCTACCTTGGGCAACGGCTGACTCTAGCCATAGAGCGTGGCAACGCTGCCAGTCTTCTGGGCACCTTGTCCAGCGACGGCTGCAGTGATCTGGCTCAAATTTTCTCTTTAAATTAACATTTTGATTTAATTATTATTATCTTAATTGAAATGTATATAAACCTGTAAAAACAGATATACAGAAAATATGTGAAAGAATAACAATGTACAAAGACGAGTTTATCTCTCTTTAATATATACGTATTATCAAACATTGTGCAGCATTTTTTTTTGTCTCTTATCTACTCTGGACCAGCGTGGGATATGAGCAATGAAACTACGACAGATGTTTCCATATCTTCGCAGTTTTCCCTATTTGAAAATAGACCAAAACATCTGTCATTTCAGATACCAGAAAATAAATTGGCACTAAGATAGGATGTACTGTACATACGCATTTACACGAATACATACGGAACTGTCCTACATACTAAATTACACCCATCCTAAATGTGTAATTTTAGGGGTATTAGCATGAACACACAAATACTCTCAAAGTCACTGGCATTTCGATGCAATTTCGTCTCAAGTGCTCAAGTGTTCAGGATAAGAGGTACCCTCACAAACAGTAATCAGCTAAATCCACGGAGCATGTCTATCTTCATTATTATTCAATTACAGATTGCATACGAAATGAGAAGAGTCAACCCTTCTCATTTCGTATGCAATCTGTGATAGTGACGATTAGCATTTTCTAACAGTGTACATATAGGGGGCGGACACGGAAACAACATTAGATGTGATTAAATTTTAATAGTCTATACAAGGATCGTAGCTAGCGGAGATCTTGAAGCTCCGTCTATCCCTCAGGAAAAAGGCATAAGCTGTATGTAGTTTTAAGCCTCTCCTTCCAAAAGTTCGTTTCAATTATCTTTTTCGAACTTAAGTAAGCAATAAACTTCAGAGAAGAGTAAACTTCTACAGGTCAATTCTTACATGAAATTGTCAAAGTATACTCGTGGGTAATGTTCAAATGACGTGTTCGACGCATTTGCAGGAATAAATGGCAACTATTATCATAACAGATACTATAATATTATACTATAGACCACGTAAAACAAAATATGTGACACGGAAGCTTCTTTAGTTCGAGGGTTTTATCGCTTGGTGCAGCACCATCGAAAAATTTCAAATACTACGAGATGGCGCTAAGATATATAGGATTTATTCTAAGATTAGCGCCACCCAGAAGTATGTTAACTGAAACCATGGCGTTTAAAGTACAAATCCTACTCCTCACGCCATCTTTTTTTGACGAATGGTTACTAATTCTAATTTGTACGGGGTGAGCACCCTGTGCTATTATTGACAAAACGTAGGTTCAACTGCTCTAAAGGATAATGCGATCATAAACACAGATAAAAACAAAACCGAACCGTCACATCCCCGATAACTCCCTGTAACTTTATACCTCGGTACCTATCTACCTACTCTCTCGATTTATTATTCCCGTCCCTTATCGCGATACAGGCAGCATATTGGGTAACATCCCAAATTCGATGCCAGGGCGCCTGAGAGGCAATATTCCAACTTTTTCGCAATAATCTGAACCGTCAGATAAAAACTTACGCAGGCAACGCGTGGACTGCGTACTAAGCAGTCGCTACCTACTTATTATGTTCCAGACCCAGGGGGTTATAATCAAAAAGGTAAGCGGTATTGACGATTTCACACCCTTATTATCTTAGGTTTGTTTAAAAAAAAACTGTATTTATTTAGCAATATGCTCGCCTTTGTACATCTTACTTTACTATGCGATCCATAGTTACTTGCGAGTATGAGTTTATCTGTGAACTGCCACAACACCACTTTGAAAATAAACGTTCATGTGCGAATAGGACTGGCGGACCAAGGGTTCCGATCCCAGTTGGAGATTGTAAAAAATAAAGTTTGATGTCATCCATGTAAACCAAATTACATATTTTTGCAGAAAGGCAGCAGTTTGCAGTTATCAGATTTTTCCCTTTACTTGTGCTATAAGACCTCACCTTTGTGCGAAATTCCATGATTGTAGGCCAACGGGAAGTATTCGACCTGAGAAATTGATATAAATTTCAGCTTGACACATCCACACGTTCCCGACAGACGGACAGACGGACAACGATGTGATCCTATTTTTCCTTTTAAGGATCGGAACCCTTAAAAACCAACTTTGTTTTGGCGTGCAACTTTGAGGATCTATGGCTACAATGACCTGTAATAGAAAGATACATTGTAACAAATTGCTATCTCATCGCCAGACACTAATTTACAGCACAAGTAATTTTCAAAAAGCTTTCCTAGTCCGAGACAGACGACAAAAATAGGGTTCCGCGAAAAAACCAATTCAACAATTGTGCGCTCCATAACGTCGCCATCCGTCATTCCTCCGTCCATTAACATGCTTAAGCCCACCAGTCGGGTTCCGCACGTACAATATGGGATTATTTCCTACCTACCATTGATCTCGCATGCCTCTCATTTTGGGTATGTTTTGGGGCATGAGGCATAAGCTGTTTTATACAGCACCAAGTATTTTCCCCAAAGAAATGGCAGGAGCACTTTAAAATACACCATGTTCTTATATAACTTCTATCCATAGGGACTAGAAGCATGCGCTTGTAAAACCTCTGGGAACTAGTTCATACATGTCAACATAACACGAAGAATAGCTTTGCTTCCCTATATCGCATACCAGTAAGTACCTACAGGATTCGCCAAATTTCTTTGACACAGAGCGAGATGTGACCTCTATAAGGTAGGATCACTGTTCGTAACGATTACAGTTCATGGTTTTTAGGGTTCCGTACCCGAAGGGTGCCAAACGGGACCCTATTACTGAGACTTCGCTGTCCGTCTGTCCGTCCGTCCGTCCGTCTGTCCGTCCGTCCGTCCGTCTGTCACCAGGCTGTATCTCATGAACCGTGGTAGCTAGACAGTTGAAATTTTCACAGATGATGTATTTCTGTTGCCGCTATAACAACAAATACTAAAAATTGAAACAAAAAGTAAACTTTAGAAAAAACCGACTTCCACAAACCCTATTTGATTAGATTGAGTTTAATACAAACTGTAACCCCTTATCCCCCCCCCCCTTGGGGAATTAATTTTGTCAAATCCCATATCAGTGCTACCCCACGCTACTAAGGAACCCCTGTACAAAGTTTCATGGCTCTAGGTCCACCGGTTTAGGCTATGCGTTGCCTGCCCGTCAGCCACACATTGTATTTGTACCTAGTATTGAGCAGATCTGGTGGCCATATGTGGTCTTCATCAGCAGTTCCGCATCACAATATTATGCTTACCATGTGCATTTGCACGAGTTATTATGAAAAACACAAAAATCACTTTAGGTCTGCCTATAATATTTGAAGAGTTCCCTCGATTTCTCCAGGATCCCATCATCAGATCCTGACCTGGTGTCAATGGGACCAATGGGAAGGTAAACCCTTTCAATCAAAAAAATAATTTTCCAAATCGGTCCATCCGTCTAGGCGCTATCGGGGCACATACATAAAAAATAAAAAAATAAAAAAAAATAAAAAACAAATATCCGGACGAATTGTAAACCTCCTCCTTTGGGAAGTCGGTTAAAAATCAAAAGAAATTTAATATTAAGGGGGGTTCCCATACAACAAACGTGATTTTTTTGCTCATTTTTGCTCGATATTGATAATGGTAGCAGGTAGACGCTTAAAATGTTCACAATATTAAAATTAAATTAAAATTAAATTAATATTTAGGGGGGCTCCCATACATTTTTTTTTGCGGTTTTTTATAGATAATGGCACGGAACCCTTCGTGCGCGAGTCCGACTCGCACTTGGCCGGTTATTATATACCACTTAACACAAGTTGACATAAAACGTATCAAAATTCTACTAATCGTAATAATCTTTCTGTTGATCGACCTAAGCATATCTTTGCACCACACAAGCTAATCGCGATCAATCTTTTCGGGGATTTTCGGCGAATTCGTCGATTTTCGGCGAGCGTTCGGCTAGCGGTAACTTACGCTCAGTTTTCACTTGTTTCGGTAACGCTAACTAATTGAATGGCCAAACCAACGACGACGGCCTATCTCGTAATGGTAGTTTTGGTCCTACAACCTGGTCTTGCCGAGGTAAGAACATCGATATGTTCTATTGAAATTGAATGTAGCACCAAAGCTTGAAGTGGATTGTTGGCATTGGATTTTATATTATTTATGTTAAACATTGTAATAATCATGCAGTGTATGATTTGAAAAATAAACCCACAGAGCTTATCGAGAACCTTTGAGACAGGGCCTTCCTTAGTCTCAAAATATTATTACATGTGATAAATAACTTATGAATAATAAGGAAGCGAGAGATGTATGCCAGGATAGCAAGTGGAGGTCTTTAGTCCCTATCTACACCACTCCCCGGAATAAGGCGTAAGCATATGTATATATGTGACAATATGGATTAACCTTTCCATCCGACTGCGGAGAGGGAAGTTTTCTGGAAGCGATGAGCGGTAAACTCTTTTTAACCGAACGACTTCCAAAAAGGAGGGAGTTATCAATTCGGTTGTATGTTTTTTTTATCATCTTTATTATTTTTAATGTTTGTTATATCGAAACCGGTACTATTTATGAACCGATTTCAAAAAATATTTCTTTGTTCGAAAGGAAAGCGGAAGTATTATTATTAGTTTGGTCCCATTGTTCGAAAATAAGGAATCGGTCCAGTAGTTAGGTTTCTACATGAAAAAACTGTGAAGTTTAATTTGTTTTTACCTAGATGACATTATAAATACAGCCTTCTCGGTGTTTATAGTCATTGTTACGAGATAAACTCTGCTTCGGATCGTATATTCTGTCATATTATGTAATACGTTCGGAATTCACTGTCGGGAACCTGATTTCTTAGGATCGTTTTCGGGTCTATAGACGACATTTGTGTACCGAGCGGGGAGGACGAAGTGATAGTTCATGAGATCGGTTTTTTGGTGAATTATAACAATTGAAACTCCGTAAGTCGTAAGATCTCTCTCTTCGAACGACGGCTCATGTAACCGGTAACAGACCGACAGACTGTAAAATATACATCAATCTGTTCAGTTTACGAGCCGTTCGACTTTTCTGAAGTAATAAACAAAGTTCGTGATGGTTTTTGACATCGCTATGGCAACACCGTAGGTTTTACTCCAAGAAAGTAGTTGATAACTCAGAGCGAATTTTACCAACCAAAGAGTAACTTTTACTCGAGAGTATCTTCTACTTTTTCATAGACACCACATCAGATCACCTCATTTTGAACTGTCATTGTCATACAAATTATCCCCGGGATTATTCTCGTAAACTTTTTGTTGGTAAAATCCTCTTCTGGCCACAACATCTGTGGAGATGATTGTCGCAGCGCTAGTGTGTTAGTTGCACCCCACATCGTCTTTGATGGCTATACAGCCCTACTGCGGCACGGCATTTCTTGCCACATCGATTGCACACGTATCGCGAATCCGTTGGAGGAGATAAGGCACAGCGAAGCTTTTTCTTCTTTATTTCTTTTCTTTATACTTTATTGCACACAAAAAAAATACATTTTTGTGCTTTTTTACTTTTTCACAAAAAATTTCACTTACAAAAAAATACTTTTTCTGCTAAATAATAATAATAATAATAATAATAATCTTTTTATTTCAGGTATAAAACCCATATTGACAAATACCTTAAAACTAGAGATACATAACATTTTATGAAATTAACCTAACTTAACATAAGCCTAGCTAGGGATTTTCTTCCTCGTCGGTCTCGCCTCCCTATAGCGTCGGTAGACGATGCCTTCTGGCCAATAGTCCTTGGCCAGGAACATCTTCTTGAGTTCCGCCGGCACCCGAAGCTTGAACGACAGGAAGTCCTTTGGTCTTTTTGACTCTAAAGGACTTATCTGTAGCATCACCGTCTTCTGACCGCATGGCGGAACCTGGACTTTCTTAATCCTTTCCTGGATGTGACGCTCAATGTCCTCTTTGGTCATATTCACGTCGAGCCTGGAAAGGTATATCTGCGCCGTGGGAGCGGCAGCTTTGAGGCTGCACTCGGCGGCGGGGGCGGTGCCACGCTGAAATCCAGCCTAAAAGTAATAAAATAAATAAAGCCCATTTATGTCCCCACTAACGAGTACCAGCATACGAGGAAGATGAGCTACACCTTCACCACGCTGGCTCATTGCGGATTTTACTACACTATAAATCTGTGCTACTGCCAAGTAGCACTGGACCTACAGCGCGTGTCATCCGAAACGAAAAGTCACTTAGTGTACTTCAGATAAATTACTTGCCTCATTGGTACAATTGGTCAGCAACGGATTCGAACCTGCATCTCCAGCGGGAGATGCAATAAACTTACGAAACCACGGAGAGTTAACTTAAGCGTCACGCCTTTCCCCCTACGGGGTGGCCGAGGCACAATGTGCCCACTTTTAGCCAGATATTCAATGAAGGAAATTAACCGTTTTGAGGGTATTCTCATCATAATATGTACGGTCGCCTACGTCTAAAAGTATACGGGCAGGTTTATATTAACGAGTTAATCCCGCTTATACTGCTTGTATACTTTTAGGCGCAGGCGACCGTACCTGAACACATCTGCGCATTCTCATGTTACTGTCAACTTACATATTGTAATTCAGCAAAAGTTCGCCGACAGCAAAGTCGAAGTCACAAAATTACGGGGAAGTATTTCATTTTACTCATACCTGCTTTTCAGAGAGTCATGTACGCAAAATTCATCAACTTTATGGACACGAAACTGCATGCATACCTGCAAAAGAAAAGTATGCTTGATACACATGTAAACTACAAAGCAAGGGAAAATAAAACTGGCCGGGTCGGATACAATTTAGAAATAGTTTTCAAACAAAAAATTCAGTAGTCAGTTACATTTGTCACCCCCGACGAAAAGCTGTCTGTCTGTGTGTTCCTGTAGCCGTTAAACGGGTGGACGGATTTTGATAGGTTTTTTTTTGTCGAGGTAGACTATGGCTCAATCTTGCTCGTATCCGGATTAAGACCTGAGCCCCTCGGCGGAGACATATGGGCTACATCTACTTATGTACCTACTTTTTGTAACTGGTAGAAGACTTACCTACGATGATGGTCCGAAAGTTATCATATCACCATAACAAGGAAACAATTGAACAAAGTCTAGCTAGGCATTAAGGTTTTATAACAGTTTCAGGGCTAAGTAAGCCTATGAAAGCCGTGATTATCCTTAGGATTAGCATCTTTAAATTAATTAAGACTCAAGCAAAATTACATTAGAATAAAATTCTAAAAGCTTTAATTCATTACCAGGTCGTTTGAGTACTGTTTCATTTAAACAAAAGTGCTAAGAATGCATTTATTTATCTTATAAATAGAGTCTTAAGAATCAAATAAAAGGAGATGCAATCATCCTCGCTGGTATCATCATCATTTAAAATAGTTTAGGCAGTTGAAATAAACACTCACACTTTGCTACAAGTATACGCAACTTTATGTATAACACTAACATTTTTTTGCAACACGAGACCACTGAATACCGAGCACCATTTCCATACAACCCCCGAAGTGATTCAGCGTTCACTGCAAAATCAAGATTGAAATCCGGTTATCCGGACCTCTGACAGTCCTAGTGATCCGGGAATAGATAGATCAGGGTGCCGATTCTACTATTTGTGACTCACGGTCCTTTCACTTGATTATCGCTACGCTCTCGCTCTATTCCTCTCGCTATACTATATGTAATGTAATCCATAACTGTTATTAATAAAAACCCTTGACATTTCGTTAATGCTGTCGTAAAGTTACTACTGTTTTAGTCTGTGTTTGTTTATTTATTAATAAGACGGTAATTGTATAAATTAATGTTATCATACATATCTCCTTATCCCCATAATCTGATCTTAACTGTAATCTGTAATTACATCTCTTTTCAAAATGGTTCCACCTTCGGTATACTCTCATGAGGACATAGGCCGAACAAACTTACAATGGGGAACAATAGACGTCAGAGCGAGAGGGAGATATTGTAGGGAGATAAGTATTGAGTATGTTTTAACAGCATTAGTATAATAAATAGTCCCATAAGTCAAAAATCACTCTATCACCGCCTACCCTAAGCTGCCTACAACTTGTACATTGATGAGTTTAGCAGACTACAAAAATAATAATTTTGGGCAGCAACATCATAGCGGCAGGGGAGTCAGATACTAATATTAGAATCAGCACCCCGTTAGACCGAGCTTATCACCGAGATCGGGGTATCACACTGAATTACGCCTGGTGATCGATGTGATGTACAGAGCATTAAACTTTGCTGGTTTAAGTTTTATACAGTTTGTTACAGGCAGTTGAACATAACATAGCGTCACTCCTTTTCTCATACTGGTTGGCAGAAGCACAATTGCGCCAGTTAGCCAGTTATTTAATTATCAATGTTGCGTGACGGGGGCTAGCCCATCGCCGAAGCTATGTTTTCTTTAGGGTTCCGTACCCGAAGGGTGCCAAACGGGACCCTATTACTGAGACTTCGCTGTCCGTCTGTCTATGACATATGTAAAGGTAACTACAGTATACCTAATTAATGTTTTCTAATTAAGTCGTTCTATACCAATATGAATGATAAAATCTAATTATTTAAGTCACTGTGCAATGCCCTAAAGGGGCCCCATATAATTATAGAGTACCTACCACAATAAATAAATACTGAATACTGAATACTGTCTTTCTGTCTGTCTGTCTGTCACCAGGCTGTATCTCATGAACCGTGGTTGTTGCCGCTATAACAACAAATACTAAAAAGCAAAATAAAAATATTAAGGGGGGCTCCCATACAACTAACATGATTTTATTTGCGGTTTTTTATAGATAATGGTACTGAACCCTTCGTGCGCGAGTCCGACTCGCACTTGGCCGGTTACTTTATTATCACCTCGCTTTCCCACCACCACAGTTAGAACGGAACGTACTTAAGGGCGGGCCCTTAAAATAAAACATTGTGACACACATATTTTTTGGCAACTTCAGGAGACTTTTCTATCGAGCAAAATTAATAAAATAACGTTTATAGGAAAGCAGACACGCTGACACTCGTGATAAACAAGCTAGTGAAAAAACGTACAGCACTAATACTCATCATTCCGAGCGATTTGTGTTTTGCTAAAGGCTGTTTTTGCCTAGGGCGCCGTCTTAAGATAAATATCTCACTGGTACATGGTCAGCATCGGCTTCCAGCCAGCATCTCCTACCTAAATTGATGATGAAGACGATGATATTATATTCTCCGACCGGGTTCCGACACGACGACTGTTACGAATGGTGTGCACTCGTATGCCCCACGTAGCCTGAATTACAGTTCTTTATTCAGCGTTTGTCGGCTGTCGTCTACGTCACAATTCGCAAAGGTGGCAGCTAGAGCAGCCAAGATAGCCTCTTCCTCCAGCTGAGTGGTCTTTTTGCAGTCCTTCTTCGATCGACCGTAGAGGACAGTCATCCGTGAGGTGGGCCACGCTCTGAATAGCTCCGCAGGCGCAGAAAGGGCATTCTCTGTACCCCCATGAAATACAGACAACACGTCTCTCGAGAAAACGACGCACTACCAACTAAATCACTAAGTACGTAAATAGATTTATTGAAATATCCCATTTGGGCGACATCAGCCCCTAGCTCCCTAAACCTCCCTACACCCCTAATGTCCCTTAACACTTGTGCAGTGCAGTTTGCAGGCTATAATACCGCCCCGCGGGATTTGATCCGCGCTTTTGAAATATCCCCGGGCTTTTGGGTGAGGGAGGGGGGATTGACGAATTCGGCTGTTTTTTGAATTGGCCGAATCCGGTTCTCTGGTAGAATACAGTGCAGATTTGACAAGCACTTTATTAGGTAACTACAATTCCTAGTTAAAGCAATGCAGTTTATTTTATATCACATTGATGTAAACTATGGGAAAACTGAAACATTCTCACAGTTGATTCAAGTTAGATGATACAAGTAGGATTTTAATAGCCAATCAAAGACGAATAGAAGAATGCAGAAGAAGAATATTTATGCGTAAGCATTAAACATGTAATTTTAAAGTACTAACTAGGATTTAGGAGACTACCCTGTTAAAACAGTCGGATCGCTCGCGTGAGGAAAAGTTACACGCGGCTCAAACTAAAAACAGCGAACTATAGATGTGGGGGTGAGAGGGAGATATCTTCTATCGGGGACTGCGTATTTTTATAACCGACTTCAAAAAAGGAGGGGGGTTATCAATTCGGTTTTATGTTTTTTTTTATTATCATTATTATTTTTAATGTTTGCTGCATCGAAACTGGTACTATTTATGAACCGATTTAAAAATTCTTTCTTTGTTCAAAAGGGAAGCCCAACACTTTGGTCCCATTTTTTGAAAATCAGGAATCGGTCCAGTAGTTAGGTTTCTACATGAAAAAACTGTGAAGTTTAATTTGTTTTTATCTGGATGACATTATACAGCTAGTCTTTTTGGAGTTTATAGTCATTGTCGCGAGATAAATTCTGGCTGTTAGGTTCGTACATATATTCGTTTATATTAAGTAATACGTATGAACTTCACTGTCAGGAGACAGATTTTGTAGGCTCGTTTTCGGGTCTATAGACGACATTTGTGTACCGAGCGGGGAGGACTAAGTGATGAAGGAAGGAGGTTATGAAGTCGGTTTTTAAGTTTTTAACTTGGTGAATTATTTAAACATCTACTAAAATTGTCATCGGTTTCGGCTATAGCCGGAGCAACCTTTCCCCTCCCTAGCAAGGACCGTATTACCAGAGCCGGGTCGGATTTAAACTCCGCGCTTTCGTGTTAACATGGTTAGAGAGATAAATGGTTGCACTTTTATATTTTAAAACGTTATAGAATTCCCGCGAATGGAACAGATTGGAAAAGTAAAGTGGTAGAAGTTGGCATCTCCAGGTATTTCGCGAGGAAAGGTTACTTTATTTGTTGCGACTAAAATGCTAAAGAAATAAATAGTCTATTTGAAAGTCCGAATATTTATTTATTTATTTATTTATTTATTTATTTATTTCTCCACTTTACATCTAACTTTACAGGATTTACCTAATATAAGAGAGCCCTGATATTTTTAAACCTTTCGTAAAACCCTTCGTCGGCGTAATGGCCGAATCGGGCAGATAACAATTGAAAAGTAATTGATATTAAGTACCCACTGTCAAGAAGTTATATTTACCTAATTCCCTTTCACCTTTCACATGATACTCACACGTGACTTTAAATTCTATGCTAGTAAGGCTATCCAATGAAGTATTTGGTACATATCTAACATTAACGAACCGAAACTATAAACCTGTGAAAATTTTAGCACTCTACATGTTACGGTTGGTGAGATATAGCCCGCTGACGGAGAGACAGACAGACAGACAGACAGACAGTCAGCGGCTTAGTAATAGTGTCCCGTTTGGAACTCTTCGGGTACGGAACCCTTCGGGTACGGAACCCTATAAAGACCTGAAATATCATAAACTTTATATAACATACGAAATGGCGTTTTATCCCGATTGATCTGAATTCCAATACCGAATACACGTTTCCGTCAGCCATTTTAAATCACAGCGCTTTATAGCAGATCAATTCAAATCCATTTAATAAACCAAAAGGCTATAAATTGTGGCCAGCAGATGGATTCAGCCAAAAGTGAGTAACGGAAATACACGCAAAGGTTCCGTAAATATAGTAAAATTAAGTAGATATCCTGAAGAATGTATACAAACTTGTCAAAACTAATAAAAAAAGTTAATGTTAAATATAGTTGCCCAGGATGCCGCCTAAATAAAACATATTATATACCCTAATTACTATAAAAACGAAGTAAACTGACAACATCAAACGTCACTTCTTGTAATAATGTTGCCATGTTCAGTTTGATAGTGATGTTCTCATTCATTCTAAATAGAATGAAAATGAATAGAGTAATTCTTTAGAATTAGGAATTGTAATAAATATTTGTCACAATATTACGCTTTTTCCCATTTGAGGTGGCAGAATCAATATCATTCTATAAAGTGAAGGAAAAAATGTTTATTCACAATTCTTATTACATAATGGTGGATCCCTGTCTCCCTAACTATAGTTTAGACTGTATCTAGGGAAACAGTTCTTCCCGATTAGAGTCACAAGATAAACGTTTGTGAAATTAATAAAGAATATATTCTGAGACATTAGAATGATCTAAATCATTCTTGACCCCATCACTATTTATTTTCTACCAAAAAGCGGTAACATCGGAACTGCTATTTTACTTCGTTATTATAATAATAAGGGTATAGGTATGAATGACACTCTAAGTTATTTATTTTCACCACTCCCGCACGAAACAAGTGTCTTTCCTCTACGAAAACAGTGAGGAAAGTAAGTTTTTCCTCTCTGTTTGAACAGTGAGGAAAGTAATGATCCCGTTCAGAAACTAACCTTGCCTGATTTTTATGTTAAGTTTCAAAGATATTTTAAAAAATAAATAATTTTATACTTAGAATAGAAATACTTATAAGTTAAGATTAATGTTTTTTATAAAAATCAAATTATTGTAAGTTCAGAAACATTAAAAACGTTAAATAAAATATTGTAAAAATTACATCGTCAAATTTAGGATTATAATTTTAGAACGCACTCAAAGAAAGAAGCCTGTGAAAGAAGCCTGTGAAAGAAGCCTGTGAAAGAAGTACATTAGAAGCGCGAAAATTCTAAGTTTTGTTTACTTGCGATTTTGATTATACTAAAAAAAATGAGTGATTCTAGTGCGGAAGATTTAAGTTTAACTCCAAAAGAGTTAAAAGACCTTGTTTCAAATGCCGAACTAAGTTTTTTGCCCAAAAAATCGAAGGAAAGATATCTTAAAACGTTCGATACCTTCAATCAATGGAGACTTTCAAAAGATGCGAAAACTTTCTCCGAAACGGTTTTACTGTCTTATTTCATGGAAATTTCAAACACGAAGCAACCCAGTACATTGTGGAGTATATATTCTATGATAAAATTAGTATTGGTAACGAAACATAACATAAATATAAAAGAATATCATAAGCTGATTTCATTTCTTAAAATACAGTCTTCTGGGTTCAAAAGCAAGAAATCAAAAGTTTTTACGGCAAATCAAGTTGAGAAATTTTTAAACGATGCCCCAGATGATACTTTTCTCGGATTAAAAGTAAGTTTAAGTTTAATATTTTCTATTTCCTACAATTTTTCACCCTGGTTAAAATAACTTGCTTCGCTTTTGCTAGTTCTGGCAAAATTTCACAGATGGCGCTGATTTAATTATTTTGCTATACTTTTTACAAATAAATTTACATTGTTTCAGGTATGTTTAATAATTGGAATATGTGGAGCTTGTCGTTCTTCAGAAATGTTAAATCTGCGCATTCAAGACGTAGAGAAACACTCAGAAAAATTACTGCTCATAAAATTACTTGAAACGAAGACCAAAATTAATAGATCTTTTGTGATAAGGGAAGAATACTGCGCTATTATCAATAAATACATTGCTTTACGACCTGACAAAATCAAAACCGACCGTATTTTACTGCAATATTTGAATGGGAAGTGCAAGAGACAGCCCATGGGCATTAATAAAATTGGCGAAGTGCCAAAGAAAATTGCGCAATTTTTAAATCTTGAAGATGTACACCTCTACACGGGACACTGCCTAAGAAGGACGTCGGCAACTCTTTTGTC
The DNA here is from genome assembly GCA_963457715.1 of Argyresthia albistria. Classification (NCBI taxonomy): domain Eukaryota; kingdom Metazoa; phylum Arthropoda; class Insecta; order Lepidoptera; family Argyresthiidae; genus Argyresthia; species Argyresthia albistria. The sequence goes on along the minus strand of OY735275.1, from coordinate 6,708,077 downwards.
CGATTCGGGAGCAGATCTTACATCATTAAAACGACACGGGGGCTGGCGGTCTAACACAGTCGCCGAAAGTTATATTGAAGATTCAATAGAAAATAAAACAAAAATCTGCAACAATATTATAAAATCAATAAACCTCAAACCATCAAGTAGATCTTTGTCGCCCCAGCCGTCAACATCAAGGGGAGGTGCTGAAATGGAACCTACAGATTCTTGGACGAAGCCGTCTACGACGACGTCGGCTAGTGTTGTGGCAGAAGATACTGTCAATGCCCCACCCCAGGCCCCTTCTAATGATACCGAAATATCAAACACTCAAGTGAATAGTAATAAAACAACGATAAATGTACCCAATAAAAACGTTACTTTTAACTTGAAAAATTGTAGTAATTTTACATTTCATTTTTAAATTATTTTTATTTTATAATAAAGAATTATTTTGATTTGCTTTGTGACTATTTAATTTATTTACCTATGGTGACTGAATACTTTCTTGCTGGGAGTGGTGAAAAGTTTTGTATGCAACATGTGAGCAAGTTCATTTGCTATTCGTTTTGTTGAGTCTTTCGCTTACTCAGGATTGAATTTTATAATCACTTGCTGCGCTCGTGATTCTATTTTTCAATCCTTCGTTCGCTCAAGACTCAAAATCAAAACTCATAGGAAAAACGAACTTTCCTCACTTGTTGGATAAATAACTATTATTTAGCGTTTGGTCGCTGTCGTCTACGTCACATTTCATAAAGGTGGCAGCTTTATCAGCCATTGGATAGTCTCTTCTTCAGCGGAGTGGACTTATTGCAGTCCCCTGCATATCGATCGATCGATCTATGAGTTAAATTAAATTTATAAGACATATACCACTAAGGAACCATAAAATAAGCCGTTTAACAGCTATCAATGGAATTTCATATTGTACAGAACAGGACGTTTGTGACCAAATGAAGCGAAAATATGAATTGCACTGAAATGTGATTAAATGGTCAGAATTACAATAAATGTCTTGTAATGCATGATGTAATGATCCAATTGATATAAATGGCTTAATATTTTGCACTCGTAGGTTTAATATTAGTTGCGGCGCTAGACTAGCCCCTTGTGTCACAAAATTGAGTGACCGATAACTGTCTACTCTGTGCGACTGCCAGGTAAAGGTCATCAATAAAGCTAATATTGCTTCTAATACAAGTAACATTACAATACAAGCAAATATATCTACAAAGGCGAGCTTATCTCTATCCTACAAATGACAACTCGATTCACGAAATATTTATGGCAAAAGCCTTTTTCTCGGAGATAGTAGAGTCTAAAATAGGCAGTTCCATGAAACTTAATTAAATAAATGTTATAGTGTAAGTGTTGCGTGATGTAGCGCAAGCCCAAGTGCGCAGGAGTCGGTGTCAGTGCACCGCAGGCTGAGGACATAGGCAGAGCGGGAAGCGGGGACAAACCATCATCATCATAAAAGACTCTAATAACATAGCGTCACGCATTTTCCCATACGGGGAGGCAGAGGCACAATTGAGCAATTAATTAACTATGCATCTTAAATCTTTACATATCACGTTCACGCACACACTCACACACACACGCACACGCACACATCCTCACACACACACACCCTCACTCACATGCATGCACACCCTCGCACGCAGGTCACACAAGGAGTCTTAATAACTATCTTTTTACTTTCTATATTTTTGTAAGTTCTTACCTTAATTTTGTGTTTTCTTTACGCTAACATGTTTACAAATGATCTATGTAACTGAGTTAAGTAAATACTGAAGCCTGCAACACAGTGTATACTACCACAGGCTTCAGGGTTACTGTAGATTTAAGACACTATTATTTTAAAAATAAAGAATTATTATTATTATTATATAATCGTAATTAGTGTTTTTGGTGCAAAGCTTTGTTACAACAAATAATTTCGAATAACGCCTTATCCTGATCACTATAATACTCTCTCTGTATAACCCAGCAGACGTCTCTAAGCCAGTCGTCTTGACCGGTTTACCAGCAAATAACCATAAACGAAAAACAAACCAAAACCATCTCTAACACAAAGTTATAAGGCCTACTGAGATGAAATAAAATGAGTATTCCATAAAAGAAAATGTAACAATGTGAGCCTAATTCAGTTTTCTGTGTGTTTTGATTTATGCTATTTTGTAATATTTAGAGAGGGTTTTTTTGTATGACGTTGGAAATTTATACTCAGAGATATGTATGTCACGATTCGGTGTTACTTTAGATAAACTTGTTATTCATCATCATCATCAATCAGCCAACACCTACCCACTGCTGGGTATAGGCCTCTTCTCTACCACGCCATCCGCTCCGGTCCCGTGCCTCCCGCATCCACGGCCTACCGACAATGGCAGTGATGACATCCGTCTCCATCTTGCTGGTGGTTTGCCTGCTTGTTTTTTTTTTGTTCTGGGTAGCCACTCCATTACCGCTTTAGTCCACCTTCCATCATCCCTCCGTGCCAAGTGTCCTGCCCACCCCCACTTCAGTCTCGTGATTCGCTTGCCGAGACGTCGGCGATCTTAGTGCGACATCTTAGTTCTGTATTTCGAGTACTATACTAAGTTTGATGCCTAACATGGCACGCTCTATGGCCCTTTGTGCGTGTATTGTTATTATAGCAGATATTCTGCATTACCATCTTTGCTGAAGTCTCCAACTCATCAGATAACTAGAATTAGCGACGTCTAGTGGCCACAGGCTATCTTTATAAACACCTTTTATAAGCAAGAGTGACGGTTTCTGGATGGACAATCAGAAGTAACAGACTTAATCTCATGTTAAACACATTTCTGCCAATCAGATGCTGTTATTTTGAATCAATCTTCGATTTATCGCCTGTTGCATATTTGATCACAGTTTCAGAAACTGGGGGTAACAATGGTCCACTAACACCGTCCTACATTCGATGTCCCGCTATGTAGGAAAGGAAACCAGATATATAATCGAGCCCTCAGGTAAAGCCTGGGCCGAGGTGTGTCCAGATATCTAGAAATCTTTCCTAGACTCAGATAAGCCTAGCCTGTGAGGCGTTGGACGTTGCGGTTAGGTTTATAAAGGTCTTGGTGCAAATCCTCGCAATTCAGTTCAGTTCAATACATTTTTATTTTAGTGAAACTAAAGGAATTCATAAATATATATGCATGTACCTATGCTAATATGCTATATCAACACCTAAAAGCCACCTATTAGATCTAGAGATATCGGTCACTGTCACACTTTTCAATTCTGATTTAATAGCCTTTATTGATCATAATAATAATTCATAATTTCTTTATTGCACACAAAAAAAGTTAACAAAACACGGTAGGTAATATAAAGTGTACAATGGCGAGCTTATCTCTAAAAAGAGATCTCTTCCAGCAAACCAAGTCTTTATAATTTGTACTGTAAAATCTATCAAAATTGAGAGACTAGAATACCTTGTGTCTCCTATCCTCACGTCATTTACAAAACGTATGATAACAAGATCTCTAATGTATAAAGTGATCTTAGATATGTGGCACTCACAGTGACAGGCCAACGAGAGAGCAGTGAGTCGACTACTCACTAGTAGAATCAACACCCTGGCCACTCATCCACGTATCGGAGATCCGAGCAAAGCACTCAGATCCGAACCGGTAGCGTTTAGGGAAGGCATGGAGCGATTGAAAAGATTACGCAGTCACGAGTTTCGGTTTGACTTTGTTGCCGACATGGTATGGCTTTCCGACATTTTCAGTTGACCGATGAGACAGAGATATTCCGACATTTTGCTTTATTGGACGTTATAACGGTGACGGAAAATTTAACGAAACCATCATTACTCCACGGCTGCGACGACGATGGCCTCCTGGGCTGTCACGCATAATGGACTATTGAGTAACTGGCTAAAAGTGGGCACAATGTCGCATCTGTCATGTCAAAATGTCAAAATATAAATACATATGCTCACGCCTTTCCCTGGAAGAGTGGTAGGCAGAGACTAAAAGACATCCACTTGCTACGATCCTGGCTCAAAATAAGGCAAATGTACAGTTCTAACAAAGTAATAATGCGCATGGAAGTATCTCCGAACGTTCACGAGACGAAAGTTACATCTATAGGGGTGGGATATAGCTAAACTGTTTTACTATGTATTGATCTCGATCCTCGATCTTATATCGGCTCCTGAACAGTCGGAATACGACCTCTGCAGACCTTTGAAGAAAATTTCTATGCGCATTATTACTTTGGGAGTACTGTACAATACTGTACATAAGTGCATTATTATATTAATAATTGACCGAGCGAGCGAAGCGAGCGAAGCGTCTCCGTTTCAGGTTTGGGCAAAAATGCTTTCGTATGTCCGGTTGTTCTCCTCTACAGGTCGCATTTATCAACCGATTCTCGTGAAATTTTGTGAGCAGGTTGGAAAAATAAATAGAATTTTTTACTCGAGCCAGTTTTTTTATTTTTTTCAAAATGGCGGAGAAAAAAAATCGCTACAACCCAAACGGCTCGATGGATATTAACAAATGAGGTGTCGTTGGATTCGTAAAGACCATGAGAGTGAAACAGATGAGCGAGCGAAGCGAGCGAAGCGTCTCCGTTTCAGGTTTGGGCAAAAATGCTTTCGTATGTCCGGTTGTTCTCCTCTACAGGTCGCATTTATGAACCGATTCTCGTGAAATTTTGTGAGCAGGTTGGAAAAATAAATAGAATTTTTTACTCGAGCCAGTTTTTTGTTTTTTTTCAAAATGTCGGAGATATGGGGTTTTAAAATGTAAAAAAATCGCTACAACCCAAACGGCTCGATGGATATTAACAAATGAGGTGTCGTTGGATTCGTAAAGACCAACAGATTATATAATTTTAGTAAAAAGTCAATAGGTTGTATTAAAGATCGCGAAATGTAGTTTACAAAGTTATTGGTGCGGCTACTTTCATACTGCATGTACGTAACCAGGTACATTCATAAGTTTGTATGTGTTATTGAAAGAAAATTATTTGGGTTATTTTTTTATGTGTGTTAGCAGTTTAGCTTTCCCACCGACATACTCGCGAGGTCTACAGCTCACAGAGCCACTAGTTTATTTATTTATTAACAGTTAATAGTAACTTAACTGTCACTTATGTCGGTAACAATGGCACAGTAAGACTAGTGCACTTGGTAACAAAGTAACGGTGCCTCCATCCCGAGGTTTATACGTGAACTAACACCACCACGGGTAGTGGTATTATTGTTTGCATCGCAAGTGTATAGCCTGTATACACTCGAGTGCAGTTACTAACTTCCTATGAGCTTGAAACTTTAACAAGGACTACTAGAAATTGAGGTACTGTTACCAAGTAAGGGAGGAGTTACCAGGCGCTAACACATATTCCCGGAAGAAAGAAGGCAGTGTTTAAATACAATCCACTTTCTACGATCCTGGCAAACATCTCCCAACATTCAAAGTCTCTTCATACACGCCTGCTGGTAACGGGTACCAGGAGTTAAAACAGTAAAGTAAATGTAGGTCAATTATGTTAACAGAATTAGACCCCAGCATGTAAGCAGTCGAAATGAATTAGACGAATGAGCGGCATTTGCTATGACGCCTGTTATCGATCGGTTGAGTATTTGGTGATGTTATCTACATGTTACTGAACTGTGCTTCACTTTTAATCTTATCGACAACACGGCTGACCGTTTAGTTAAGATACTTTTACTGAATATAGTATTACTGGTAGGTTTTTTTTTATAAAGTTCCTAATGATAATTATCCCTTCGTCAGTGTAAATGGTTAATGTTGTGTTAATGCCTCCTAAAACACAGGTGATAAAGCTAGTTTAGGAGACTGGGACCCACCCATACAACTATGTGCCTAACTTTTCACCTGAATAAATTATGAATTATCATTATTAATGGTTGAATCGGGCAGATAGCAATTGAAAAGTAATTGTTATGAAGTACCCACTAATGAGAAGTTATGATGTTTTCAAACATTAAAATCGCAACTAAGGGATGACTTTATAACATATATTTTTTCTGGATTCAGGAAGTGTCTCATTCTCCTGGAATAACTTTTTTAAGTACGCAGTCCATCGATGGTCAATACTGGGAATCAATGGAATAGAAGAGGTTAGAAGAGGTTAGATCAGGACCTCCAATAAATGGCGAAATAAGATAACTTTACTAAATAGTCGGTGCAGGAGGTGGAATATACAGAAAATGTAGATAGATTAGTAGCATGATCTACTAGTAGCCAAGAGGAGGCCAAAGATCAAAGGAGGTCAAAGAGGGTCCGATGATATAGCGAGGATAGCAGGAAATCAATGCACGCGGTCGCACGACACATACACTCAGCGGCAGAAAAAGTGGCCCAAACACTTGTCACGTATCCGTAAACAAACTAAGCATTATTTATGCGATGTTTGAATGAGGGTAGGTGTCAAGTGATGTGTTTAGTTAATTTAAGTGGGTGATTTAAGATAAAGTTGCGTTTCATTTCACTTTTGTTTGAAATTAGTGCCAGTACTGTTTAGTGCCTTCAAGAGTCAGGTAAGTTAAAAATTCTTTTTTAATTTACTGTACATCAAATCTTTCCATTTAAGGTTTTTTATTGATTTCTGGGTTATTTCTATTCCAGAAAGGATTAGAAGATGCCACCTACAGTTGCTCAGGTTGCTCAGGCGGTGTTGTTAACCTACCAAGGACGAACTCAACGTGAGGTGGCTGCAATTCTCAATGTACCGCGTACCACCTTGAGGATTGCTCTTAAAAGGTACAGGGAGACTGGTCTTTATATACCACGACTTGGGAGAGGCAGAGTAAGGTGCTCTTCGGCCCGTGACGACCGTTTCATTATCTTGGCTATGTTGAGAAACGGGGTTCCTCACCGCTGTTGAGATTTGACGGCGGCTTCAATCGGCACGAGGTGTCATTGTTAGTGAGCGAACAATAAGAAGAAGGATGGAGGAACGTGATTTGCGTGCCCAGAGACCAGCCCGAGGACCGGAGCTCGAAAGACAGCACAGAACTGCTCGATTAAGATTTTCCCGGGAACACGTGAACTGGACGAACGATCAGTGGTGCAAAGTTCTGTTCACAGACGAATGCAGAGTGGCCTTACGAGCAACAGATGGTCGTGAGAGAGTGTACAGACGACGAGGGGAACGTTTTCTTCCCATCACAACGCGCTAAAATGTCAGTTATCAAGGTGGATCCGTTATGGTTTGGGGAGGCATATGTTCAGATGCCCGCACGGAGTTGGTCATCATGGATCGCCGCCTGACAGCAGCCCGGTACATCGAAGAGATCCCCCAAGACCATGTTGTGCCCTTCGTAGACCTCATTGGTCGCAAGGATTTCTTGCTAATGCACGACAATGCAAGAGCTCACGTCGCTGCCGAGGTCGAACAGTACTTGTTAGGTGTCAGAATTCGAAGACTGCCATGGCCTGTACAATTGTACATAGCCCAGACATGAACCCAGTAGAACATGTCTGGGACATGCTTAAAAGGCGCATCAGAGCACAGCCTAACCCGCCAGAGACCCTTCGTGAGCTGTCGTGGCTGCTTGGGATGAAATTCCTCAAGTTGAACTCAGAAACATACTGCAGAGCATGCCAGACCGTATGCAAGCTATAATTACCGCTAGAGGTGGTAATACACGTTATTAAAATTAAGTTACATCTAAGTTTAAATTAATTTTTAATTAAATAAATTGTCTCATAAATTTTGATTTTTTATTTAATTTAAGTTTTTTAATTAATTTAAAGCATTTTAGCCTAACTTATAATGTAAATGAAGTTAAAAACAGATAAACCTAATAATCCAATTAAAATTAATTCAAATAATAATCAACAAAAAATGTTTGAGTGACTTTTGTCTTTGGGCCACTTTTTTTGCCGCTGAGTGTAGTAAATGTATGTATGAATATATACAAATAACGCAAAATGAGAAACCACTTTGTTGGGGACATAATTCTGATCAACTTTCAATATGAAAGCGATTTGATCAGAGCAACTTGATTTTTCACTTCTCCATACAATTCAGCTGACTTACTCAGGCCAAAATGACGGCCTAGTGCAACCTAGGGCCAGAGTGACGAACCTAATAAGACAGGCAGACAGCCAAGTCTAGCCAACTTTAAACCAGGATTAAATAATTAATTGAATTCAGCTAAGTCCAACCACTGCTGCATGAAAGTCACTCGAGGCCGGCTTCCACCAATATAACCAGCGTCCGGTTAACCCGGGTGACCGGGGGCGGATTCCTCGAGCCGGGTTATTCGAGAAGCCTTTCAACACGCCCACGTGCCACCGGGACGAGTTGGAATTTAATCCCACGTTAAATTCGCGGGTGCAACCCGACTCTACCACTGGTATGCGTGCGTAGACGTTTGCTTGACAATTCCTTGACTTGGTTTTATTATTAGACTAGCTGCCCGTTGCAACACGTTTTAGGTATTCTCATAGTTCCCGGCTACAAAATGATTCGTTCATCATTTTGAAAATCCATGTCGACCCGTGTTGGGCATAATACGCATCAATTACGCTCAAATTTGCGAAACTCTTTGCTTATAAACTGTATGGGTCGCACGCAACGCACAGCTGTCAAACATAAGTTCCGGTTCCGCAAGTTCCGCTTCCAACAAAAAGGTTTGAACGAAGTAGTTTGAGTGATGATAGATATGCTGGGTACCAACGCCATCTAGTGAAAGAGAGTGAACTTCCCATACAAAAGTTATTTAGATTTTATGGCTTTTACTTTACGTTTTCCTTATTTTCTTTTTACCTAAACCTTACTTACTTACTTACTTTATACTTTATTGCACACAAAAAATACATTATGATAATTAAAAATGGAAATGACATGTACAAAGGCGAGCTTATCTCTATCGAGAGATTTCTTCCAGCAAACCCAGGAAGGAAAGGATAAATAAATCAACAATAGGTAGATCCAAGTGTACAACATCAAATACTTAAGTAAAAAAAATAAATAATAATATAAAAAATAATAATAATATAAACTACATACAAATACGTACATATATACCAGAAAACCTTCTCCGGACTGACACAATAAAAACCCAATGGGCATTATACATCGGTTGGGCCAATTCACAGGAAAAGGAAGACACGCACAACATTTTTATAAGTATAGATTGGCTTGGAGGAAGGAAGTAAACAAAGAGTTTCCTTAGATTATATACGAGTTTCATTGATCTGAGAATATTGGCGTCCTCAAATAGTAAGAATGCCATTTGACAACGTTATCTTGAGTTTGAGGTTGAGTCAAGGGTAAGTCAGGTGGAGGGAAACGACTAAAACATTCGGATGTACGTTTCGAATATTTGTGGGATTCACTCAGGGACGTTATTTTGGTGCTATATTAGTTTGGCCGTGAAAATCCACATCGGAACAGAGTCACAAGTGGGGCGGTTGTCAATGTCAAATGTACAGTTTTCAAAGTCTTTCTACGATCTTTTGGCTAATGAGTGACATTCACAGGGGGCGCTAGCTCTACGCAACTTAATGCAACGAACCTGTCATCAATACCGATCTTTTATTCCTCATTGGTTATCAAGCGTTGTTCCTGTCAATGTGCGTCAAAAGATCGTTGGAATGGTTTGGAATCGTCAAGAGCCGTATGGTTAAATGGCCGCTACACTGACACAGCAGTTGCCATTAATAAAAAGAACACTGTTACTTTTCCATACTAACAAATATCTCGACGAATTTGTAACGTATATTCAGAAGAAAAATCATATATGACAGATTTTTTAATTCATAAGTTCGACACTGTAAGAATTTTTGATCTTTTAATAACAGTTTTTGATCTTTTAATAACAGTTTTTTTTCCAAAGAAAGACTCGAACGAAACAACCAAAGATCATCCATCCATCTGATGATATCAAATAGAAAAGTGGACTCTGTGACAATAGCCTTTGCATTTTTACTCGGAATAATACCATAGAAAGTCATTTGAATTTCCAATTAATACAATATATTTTATGTGGGGTTCTATGCCTTCCATAATAGTCTGAAAAAGTGTACTGAAATTAATGGTTTTCTTTGGTGCAGGTGGTTTTTATAGACGCGTTAGTAAGATGAGATATGATCCTGCCCTTATCCTTTAATTGACACAACAACAGCGCCCGCGCTCGCCTTCAAACCACCGCCGCCGCCGCCGCCGCCGCCGGCGCCACCTTATTGGTGTGGCATGCTACCAGTGATGCCAACTGCACCGTAACTACGGTGAAAACACCGTAATTAGCATAGATCTACTACCTACCGTAGGAATATAATTACGGTAGCAAAAAACACCGTAATACGCACTGAAGGATTTGAAGGTCCTATTTTGTCCTATTTTTCAGTTTTAGGTTATGACAAAACGAGAAAAAGCGCCAACATGAACACAAGCTATGTTTCAAAATCTACTCTGAGCACGACTTTGTTATTACATGACAGACCTCGCTACCAACCCGATATGGTGGTGGAGCGGGGCTACAGTTATGCCTAAGTTTAGCTTAGCCAGATATTGAATGCTCCATTTTCCAAAGACGTGACAGGCGTTGGCATTCATCATCATCAGTTACCACCAGTTTCTGAAAGATTGGTCAAATGTAACAGGCGATGTTTGGTTGATTAATTCCAAACAGCGGCACGATATTGGCTGAAATTAAATTAACCAGAGTTGGACCAGTTGTCGAAGCAAATTTTCGTGAATAAAACTGGGTGTCATTGTAGAATCGGGTCACACCCAAACTATCGCCCCTCTAGGATGTAACGTCTCATTACAAATTTAAATAAGCCCAGCCGATGGCCGACGAATTTCACGCGTCGTGGGCACATGGCACAGGGTGTTTCAGATCTACCTCCTCTGGTATACATGGTGGGACGGAAAAGGTAAATCGGAATTTAAGTGGACGAAAAATAGGAACACAATACTGGTTTTGAAAGTTTAGCTATTACTCAACACCACTGGTAGGAAGATCAAACCAGGTAAGGCCAGCACACAACTTTAGAAACATTACCCAGTACCGAATTTAGAACCCCCTCCTTTTTTGAAGCCGCTTAACCGGCTATGGCAACCAGACAAGAACTTTTGGATAACAAGCTGTCAATAGTTCCACCCTTTCAGACGAGAGATTGTCATTCTCCTGGCCGAAAAGGAAAAAAATTGACATTAAAATTAGGGGAAATTAAGTTCTCATCCCCTTGCAATAGACATTGCTCTGATCAAATCGGTTTCATAGTAAAAGATGCTCAGAATGGTCTCCCTAACCGCCCCCTAAAATATGACCACACCCTTCTGTTACACCCTGTGTAGATACAGACAGACGAAAGCAAAATCGGCCTCCTATCTTGTCGAAATGGAGCCCTTCGCTCGCTTCGCTCGCTCGGTCTACAATGCTTCCCAATATTTGCTACGAAAGACTTCTGAAGATCTCACGATTCTCCCAAACTGTCAGGCTTGTAACCAAATTAAACGTTAAACCTCTGTTTTAAGAGTAAATTTTCTTTATGTAAACCTTCAGCAGTATGGATGGGTGTACGAACAGAACATAAAATTTTAAGGTGCAGTAAAGCTTTGTCGCTCGTATGTTAACTATGTAAGGAATTTATTATAGGTGTTTTGGTCGTACGGTGCGGAGTTATATTTTAAAACAGAATTTAGTAAGAAAATACTATGATGTCACAAGCAAGTATACACTTAAACAACTCGCGAACTAAACAAGCCTTATGAAAGTTCATCAAAAGTATTTCTGACTATTCTGATGTAGACCACTAACGACCCCACAGAGGGGCACAGGCCTATATAACCCGATACGAGTAAGATTAAGCCAGACCCCACCATGCTGGCTCAGTGCATTAAAAATAACCGGCCAAGTGCGAATCGGACTCGCGCACGAAGGATTCCGTACCATTATCTATAAAAAACCGCAAAAAAAATGTATGGGAGCCCCCCCCCTAAATATTAATTTAATTTTAATTTAATTATTTATTTTTTAAGTAAATAATATACTCAATATATTGTGAACATTTTAAGCGTCTACCTGCTACCATTATCAATATCGAGCAAAAATGAGCAAAAAAAATCACATCTGTTGGGAGCCCCCCTTAATATTAAATTTCTTTTTATTTTTAGTGTTGGTTGTTATAGCGGCAACAGAAATACATCATCTGTGAAAATTTCAACTGTCTAGCTACCACGGTTCATGAGATACAGCCTGGTGACAGACAGACGGACGGACGGACGGACGGACAGACAGCGAAGTCTCAGTAATAGGGTCCCGTTTGGCACCCTTCGGGTACGGAACCCTAAAGAACGGAAATGAAATCAATTGGACACTTTAATATTGGAAGTTAGCACTATTACTTCATTGGCCAAGACATTTTATTGGACATATTCCTTCTTTGGAAAAAACTTCGAAGGCCTAAATTCTAGCGCTAAGTCAAAATTAACCTCAAACTTCTTCGGATGTAAAACATGTGATTCGCCAGAAGCCATTAGGCAAATTAGGGCGCGTCTACACTGTGGTAAGTGCCCATAAACTCGGTGCGAACGCGGCTTTGCGCTTCGTAAATCAGACCGCGCCCGCGTAAGGCTGGTGGGGCCATCTTTTAAATGAAGACGAGGAGGCAAGCATGTCTTGGTGGACTACATTGCAGTATTCTTCAACAAATAATTCCAATAGATAACCAACATCATCAAATATCTTCGGAAATCAAGGTTATCGAAATCTTTGTTGAGAAAATATTTATCGATGTGCACATTGCAGTAAGACGTTCTACACTACACGCAAGAGAACCCGACGCAGCATGAGAAAACGCATTGGGCGTCAAGGAGTTCGTGTGCAAGGAGTGCGGTGAGTGTCGGAATGGAAACGCCGAAAACAGTTATCTACTACTAAAGCTGGGCCCTGGATAAGGTATGTTCTTTTGTACGTATGTAGGTCTACCTTTTGTTAAATATTCCTGTCCATCCTAGGTTTTCTGGACGATATTTGTTATTAGAGATAAGCTCGCCTTTGTATACGTTTTTTTTCCATGATTAAGTGTCTGTTTTGTTCTGTTTTTGCGCAATGAAGTAGGTAAAGCTTCGGAATACTGCACTTATATCCCTGTTGACATTTCTCAGTAATCAGAAAACTGGAGAATTGACAGGTCAAATACACAAAACCAACCAACGCCATGGGCCATTTCAAATACGGTAAACCAGCCAAAAAATAAAACCACCAAAGCCAAAACTACATTAGCCAAATACACATTTTAAAACGCCCCGATAGCACCCGCTCCTTTTAGGCTTTTAAAAGCCGGGTATAATGTACCCGGGTGACTCTTCACAAAACCCGGGTTAGTGGGTGGCTCGGGTATAAACATCACATGATTATGTAACGCCGATGCGGTCATTAAGGTATATGCTCTTAGTTCGAGCGGGTTCGCACGTGGTGTTGAGATGAGCGGATGAGCGAGAGAGACAATCTATGTGCCTGTCTGTCTGTATGTAAATGTTATGGGGCTCTACTCGATTGCAGGTAGATTGCATCGTGAGTAGGCAGCACGCAGGTTACATGCAATCGATTGCATCGAGATTGCATCGTGAGTAGGCAGGTTGCAGATTGCATGTGACAGAATATCCGTATCCGTAGGAGGATATAATAAAATATTGTAAATAACATATCAGTAAAGTAGTAATTAATTATAAATTAATGACAGGATATCCATTATGACATACAAATTAAATTATGAACAACGTTTAAGAATTTATAAATGGTGTTCAAGTCAATATCCTGTCATTGTCACTTCCGCATTTCCGTAATAAATATGATTATTTTATAAGATAATTTTGTAATCATAAATAAGTAGCCTAAAATTCATCATAAAATGCGAAATGAATTATGGAAATCATATTAGAATTTACAAGTCCATATTAAATCAATTTCCGGTATATTCGAAATAGTTGTTTCTATAAATATAATTTATAATAAATAATAAGATCATAATATCAGATAATTGTCATAATAATTAATAATATTTTACACGATTTAAATTACTAGGATTTGACATGTATTTCTGTCTTTCTACAATTATGTTTGTGTGGCGCCAAAGCGGCCACGTGTGGCGGCAAATCTGTTATTGTCAGACAGGGTATAAAAGCAACAGTGAACAACATGGCGGGTGACTTGTGTCTGGGCGTCCGTACCGAACTAATCTCGGCAAAATGTTTCGACGCGAACTTTACGCGCCAAGACGGTTCCTCCTTGGGCTGTTTGAAGCATTGAAGGGACAGTCTGGTAGCAATTGTGATTGAGAAAGGTTGTGGTGTTGGTGTTGAGAGATTGTCTTCGTGGTGGACGATATGTGATAAGATAAGTGTATTATATTCTAAATGTGTCAATAACTATATTGTATTGTTGTATATTTCGGTGCAAACTTTTTAGTGAGATGTAGTGTGTACTATCTATGAAATTAGTTCGGTTTAGAATAAGACAAAATGTATGAATATGTTTAAAAGAGATCAAAAGATTAATCTGTGTGAGTTTCTTCGCCCTTCTTCTCTCACAGTGGTCCAACGTAGTGAAGTGGCAAGGGGGGGTGAAGTGTTCTAGCTCTGGGAATAAGTATTTTAAAATATCTACAGAAAATAAATACCTTTGATTTGAAATTCCTAACTGAGTTTGTTATTATCAAAAAGTACCATACATAACATAGAATGGTCCTCCGTAACCTCAGTTAAATTCTATTTCCTGACAGTTTAATTATATAATCTAACACATGCAACAAGTTGCAGCGATAAATTTCAAGTCAGATTGCATCGTGAGCAGAATCCTTTACAAAGATTGAAAACTGGTAAACATGTACTTACAAATCATTTCAGCAGGTTGAACAGATCAGATTTGCACAAGCGGCATTTTGCTTCGCATGTAACATACCATAACATAGGGCATTGTTATGGTATGTTACGTGCGAAGCAAAATGCGACTTGTGCAAGCAAACTTGAAATATGATTTCGTTTCGAATTACTTATACCAAAAACGTGATAATAATAGTTTTTATTATGACTTCTGGCCGATACTTCCAAGCATGCTGGAACAGTGTGCGGCGGCGGCGGGGCGCCCTGTCGCAGGCCAAAATCGAAATTTTGGGCTCTACCTACCTATGTCATGCGATTCGCCTACAGAATCGCGGCCCATTACACCACACACAGCTTCGTAAACGCTTCTATTCCGCTACCGCTCCCTCCCATACCGGTACCCTCACTATCTCAGCAAATTTCACGTACGCCCTATAAATAATTTCCTTCTAACGTCCAACCCATTACGGACCGCTGTACATCGCTCGCTCGATAATTTATGACTACTATGACGACACTTGATGACGTTATTAGTACTATCCTCCCAAGCGAGGCCGGACAGGTGGCCCGGGTTCGAATCCCGGCTGGGGGAAAAAATATTTATCTTACGGCCGTATGAACCTAAAACTTCATATAATTCAAATAATAATATCTTTAAGTGCTGATAGCAGTGACGGCGATGAAGTTTTAGGTTAGCTGTCAAGTTGCCTGTTATATTGGATAGGGTAATAAGCATATTTTATGTTAATTCAAATTAGGGATGGGTTTAATCGTTCATTGCCTCTTCAGTACATCGGTAAGATGAGAGAGAGATCTTACTAGAGATAAGCTCGCCTTTGTACACCTTTACTATGTATTTTTGTCCTATTGTAATTTTTCTGTGTGTAATAAAGAAATTATGAATTATGTTTTTGTAATGTTTGTGGTGTCGTTGTTGCTGATTCCGACGACACATGGTATCCTCGTGTGGGGCTAGCAGCAATGTATATTCCTGTATAAATGTTCCCCCCTACATTGTAGGATTCTGTATTTTCTCTAATAAGAGATTTCTTCCAGCAAACCATGTTGGGTAGGAGACGGAGACGATAGGAGATAAGTGGAAGAATTGCGCGTACACTGAAACTATATGTGTGTGGTTCCGCGAAAAGTGACCTTATGGGAAAAAAATATTCCGAGATAGAGCTCGTCTAAGCTGAAATGACGCGCCCCACTCCTTGGTTTTGTATTTACTTGTCATACAAAACCAAGGAGTGGGGCGCGTCATTTCAGCTTAGACGAGCTCTAATCGAGTTCAAAGTTTGGAGTCGTGTCTATTCGCGATTATTCTGACGACGGACTAGTGACATTAAAAGATTTAAAAAAAACTATACCACTTAAAAATAATCTGTTTAGATCAAATTAAAGAGGAAAGTCCAAGGAATTTAATTCACAAAAAAAAATCAAAAAAGCTTTTTTCCAATCCCATAAGGTCCCTTTTCGCGGAACCACTCACATATTTTAAAATATCTAATTTGTAATAGGTATTTTAATAAATAAATCCAAATTGACAAAATATAGACTGCTAGATATTAGATGTACCTAAAATCAGTAATTCTGTAAGTTTCCCTAATAAAATCTAATAATAATAAACACTCGCACCGCAGCCAGTCTGTCCAACGGCACGGAAAATAATAAAGCGCGAGTAAAATTCCCAACTCGCATTACGGTCGTCATACAGTTTTAACTCAGTTTCCACCGACGGTCAATTATGCCGGACACCAACAAAAACTGTAATTAAAATTTAGACCACAGCCTCGCTGGTGTGGAGTTGGGAAACAAACGTGCAGAGGCGGGTAAGTACCCAGGGTTATAACCAAGAGGTGAGTAATAACCCAGTGATTTACAGAGTTTTTAGGATATTACCCACCTATGGGTAATAATCCAGTGATTCCCCTAAATCACTGGGATATTACCCACCTGTGAGTTATAAAACAATAAATGAAACCTTCTATTTGTCAACTTGTTTCTTTGCTTATAACTTTCGACCCACTGAACCGATTTTAAGAAAACATGGCAACGGGTAATTGCTACAAAATGTCAAAAAGCAGGACTAAAATGACACTGCAGCTTGGGCCAAAAGTAAGTAGCAATCAACTCAAATCCCACTCAGATATCAATCATTACTAGTGTGTAGTGGCCAATCCCAATAACCTATCTTCTATCCATAATCTGCAGATTTGAGATTGCTAGTGTCAATTTTGACATAAATCCCGTAACGCAACTGTCAAATGTCACGCGTAATCTGCAGATCACGTATAGAGATAGGTTATTGGGATCGGCCGTAGGTAGATAGATAGATAGATAGATAAGCAGATAACCCATTTCTTCACTGTTAGAATACACACAAATACAAACAATATAGATTCTAACAAAACTTAGGATATAAAGATAAATAGTTTCAACTATACTTTGAATAAATACTTTCTTTCAATGAGTTAGGAGTTGATGAATGAGTTACTAACACGCTCACTGGCCATCCCTATTCCTTCAGCCAGCGGACGCAGAGTTGTCCAACATGACATGACGTTGCACATTTTCTGCCATACCCCCCTCCCGCCCCTCGTAAGTGGTGGTAATGGGAAAAGTTATTATTGCAGTTGAAAATTCTGTTTACTGAGTCTGTTTTGAAAGCGTTTTTGCGTTTTCTATGCGTCGTTTCTCTTGAATACGTGCGTTTGCCACTACAATAGGAAAAAGTATGATTAATCTATAGGAATATAAATTTAGCCTAATAGGGTCCCCACAGGGGAGCACAGGCCTTTAGAATTTACCTGGATACGAGTTAGATTGAGTTACTCCACCATGTTGGCTTAGTGCGGGTTCATTGCGGAAGGGTTTCTCGACTAATAACTACTACGTAGCGATAGTAGCGGGTCGAAACACGGATCGTCCATCGTCCTACACTTTGTATAAATTACTTGTATCATTGGTAGTATTGGTACTTGGTCAGCAACGGATTCGAACCTGCATCTCTCGAGGAGCAAGCTTTAAACCACTAAACCACAGAGCTCTCTTTGACTTGGTATTGGTATGACATCTTACAGAAAACTATCATAGCGTCACACCTTTTCCGATACGGGGCGGCGGCGGAGGCACAGCGACTGCGACTGCAACTGTTCAGCGACTTTGTTTTCCATATTCCGAAAAAAGCCTCTCAATTTTAACGTTACGCACACAGCCAGCCATAAATACAGAATGTTAATTACAATAAATTTTCAAACATCAGATAAATACACACAAAATGGCTGATTTTAAAGCAGTAAATATCCGCCGTGTTGAAAACGGAGGCTTTTGTAATAAGTATCCGAAAGCAGTAGAGGTAGCACAATATTTATAACATGGTAAAATTATGAGTTTTACGCATCGATATATACAAAGGATAGGCCCTCCCGTACTAAATTTCTTACCGTTTTGAGGCCAGACAGAATAGCGCCTCTGTTGGAATTTATCGGTACTATGTCGGTCGTCAGTCGAATGATTGATTATCCTATTTTTACTTTGAGGAATTTTTCGAGAACAATATTTTATGAATAATCAATTTAAAGCCAATAGTAATTGTAAATTATATAACTTACTTGTGATACGATACTCCTTGTTTATGTGTGTTGCGATTTCGGTATGATTTACAAGTTTTTACCTCGCAGGACACCATTTTTGTTGTGCCGATACGTCACGCGGCTAGCACCGTCTAAGCACGACTGATTGAAATCGGTTCACTTTTCCCGTTTTGACACCGTTTTGGTAGCGACACTTTCAAGCGCCCCGTGCCTTGTCCCCTACTATTGAAGTCTGTAGTTTTAGGGACGATTTGGGAGTTGTCAAAACCACTGAACTAAAACTAAAACTGACAACCATAAATCCGACAGCGCGATGGCCACAGATTCCATTTTTAAACACACAATTTACTTTATTTTACTTTATTGTGCAAAAACTGAATGCAGACACTCAAGATAATTTTAATTAGTTAGCTTAGTTCAGTTCGTGTCGCCTTCCGAATCACAGGCATTGTAATATATTACCCGATGATTTTTAAGCGTGATGTGTGGGAGCGGCGAAGAGAGGCCTTGGCCCAGCAGCAGGATGATATAGGCTAGTATTAATAATAATAATTATATTAACTATTGGATTGAAAGAGAAATGAGCTGCAATTTTGTATAATTTATATGTTTACTCTATTGCACTCTTATCAATATCAGTAATATCATAAAAACCGGGAGTTTAAAATAAACTAGTTTTTTTGAAGTAAAACTTCTTGGGGCACGGGGGTAAAATTTATTTAACCTCTCAACTGTGGGTTATTCATATATTTGCTTTTCAATTCCTACTAGCCGGGTGCTATCACGAGTGGCTAAGAAATGTAACGGAAATTGGAATCGGTGACGTCAGGGTCGGCTGAAGACTTTTAAAACCGCAACTATTTTCAATACGGTTTTTAACTAATCAGATAAGATAATAATACATTCGTACAATAAAGAATGTTAATTAGTGAGAGAAAAACCTGATGAAACGTTAACAAATAAAAATTATTTTAAGCATTCTTCCACGAGTTCTTGATTTCCGGTAAAGGCCAAAACCAGTGACGTGACCAAAAACTACTTCGTTCAACCTCTTTGTTGGAACTGGAACTTATGTTTGACAGTTGTGCGATGCGATCCATACAGTTTAAGAAAAGAGTTTCATCAATGTCATACGGGTCGATATGGATTTCTAAAATGATGAACGAATCGTTTTGTGGCCGGTAACTATGGAATAGGTACCTAAAACGCGCTGCGTAGTCGCGCAACAGGCAGCTAGTAATCGCATAAAGTCACTTAGAATCATCCAAATGTGATATTTAGTTTTCAAGCAAATTCCGATGTGATGGATGGCTGCATTAAGACTTCTTGAAAACAATAAGTAGGTACCTAGAACTGTTCTAAAGTAGTGCAGTTCAAGTCACAAATTAGCAGTTTAGCTACTAATGTTTATCTGTAGTAAACGGCCAAAGCGAGGTCTACAGCTTACAGAGCCATAAGTTTAATGGCTTATTGTTTCGCTTATTTGTTTGTATGTAATTTTTGTAATACATATTTTAAAGTTGAATTGTTGTTATAACTGTTGAAATTATACGATTTTGATTTTAATAAGCTTTTGTAATTTTAAAGTTAATGCTTCATGCCAGTCAATAATGTTGAAGTAAAATATCAAAATCGAGGTATGTCGTATGGCGGACTAAGGAAATGTCAAGAATAAAATTAAATAAGAGTTACGTCATCGCTTCGCGATGAAGTAACCCTAAAAAATCCTAGCAAAGTAGGTATGTATAGGTTAGCGGGGGTAGCATAAGGCACGCCAGTCACCCCAGCCACGCATTTTGTCACAATTTAATGTCATATCATAATGAATGCGCGCTATTTTATGGAGAAACATCATTGAGACGCGAAAGGAGTTGGCAATTTGGCAAAATGACTGCCCCAGACATGTACAAAGACTTCTCAACAGCCAATTAATAGCATTTAAATATTCTCTCATAAATTACTGCGTCTTTAGTTAGTTTGTAGAACTTGAAGGAAATGATTAAATAATTAAGAGTTGTCACTTCATACTCTATGATTCCGCCATTGATTAGTGACTTTTGCCATCGTTAAAAATAACATGCAACATAATTGCCAACTAGCAAAACTGTTAAAAACAGGAGGTTTCCAGAGGAGTGGCTAGATGGCGTTATGTTGCATGTTATTGCAAAATGGTGCTTATTTCTAGCGACGGCAAAGGTCACGGAATCATATTGGAATCACGGAGTATTGAGTAACAACTCTTATTTACCTATATTTAATTTTTTTTTCTTCAAGTTCTACAAACTAAATACAGACGCAGTAAATTAAATTTATGAATGAATATTTAAATGCTATTGGCTGTTGAGAAGTCTTTGTACATGTCTGGGGCAGTCGTCCATATATTGATTTAGCCATCTTCTTTGTCATTTATCTGCGCGACTGAGGTGAGTGGCAAGCCTTATGGTAGCCCCGCAGGTACACATTAACTTGGAATAGTTGAAAATACGTACTCGATCAATTAAATAAAGGGACTGGGCACAGAGACAAGCAAAGCAATGCATACATTTGAGCGAGACGGTTTTAAGACGTGACGTCGTCAGATGGTATATAATCTGAGCGAGATGCAAATAGTAGTGACACTATTGAATGAGTTAAGTATATCACCACGAGCTCGACAAATTGTAGATAAGGAATGGTGGGAAATAAATGACATGACGTATTAAAAGTAAGTACAAGTATAAAATAATTTCAAATAATCGGACGTCTGAAACATAAAAGTAACTTGAAGCAGAGATTGGATCTCAAAATTGGAAATTTAAATCTCTTTTAGTATAGGTAGGTATAGGTGTATAGTATAGGTACCACTTAATGATCTAGCTACAGAAGTTTTACTTCTAACACGTGTACGGTGCTACACGCGAATATTTTTTTTTAATAATTTTATTGCTCTCGAGTTTGCACAATCAATTAGCGAATGTATAATTAAAGGAAAACCGCATCAATCGACGAGTCGCGACGCTTAAAAGCAATATTTATTCAGGCCATATTTCATTAGGATTCCGTACCGAAAGATACGCTCTTTTTGGGCACGGGATCCAATAGAGTAGATACTATTACTTATTCTGTGCCAATAGGACAGCGCAGCCAGCCAGCGCTGTGTAGGTAGCAGGAAAAAATACGCATTGAAAAAGTATTCGAAATTCATTCATTAGGTTAATTTCATCTGAACTCAAATACTTTTTCGTGCCGTCAAATATTCCTGCTTGAGGCTTTGTCTGTCTCCGTCAGTCAGCGGGCTGCATTGCATATCATGACATGAACCGTTATAAACAGAGAGATGAAGTTTCTAGTTCTTAGATTTTGTATTTCTATTAATAAATTAAACATTATTATTATTATTAGCCTATAGCATCCCACTGCTGGGCAAAGGCCTCTCTTCCCCGTTTCCATGCATCGCGCTCCTGGGCCGATTCCCACCAGTTCTTGTTGTGGTCCCTCAGCTCGTCACTCCAACGTTTTCTAGGGCGGCCTCGAAATTAAACATACATCTTTATAAATAATACTAAAGGTTGTCCTCTTAAAAAAGGACGTAATTTTTGCACTATCTTAAAGATTTTAAGAATGCCTTGTACGATGGCATGGAACCCATCTTGTGCGAGCCCAAGTCGCACATGACCGGTTATTCGTTTTGTATTAAAACCGCGTATTTTGGCGAAATCACGCGTGAATTTGCTTTATTTCAATACGAATCGATGTTGCATCAAAACGGGTGAGAACTTTGTCACAAATATAATTTTTAAAGTGCTATAAGTTTTTATTTATTATCTACTTATATTTTTTTTTTTGTATTTCATGGCCTGGTTGCAAAGACCTTTGAGCCACGACTTTATTTAGGAGTTTTTGCGTACGCCATTTCCCGTATGAAATGAAGTGGTCACTGCACAGCGATATAGTTATTTTTTGAAGGTTTTTAATAATTTAAATCGCTAGTTCGACTTTTCTAAATTGCAATCACGTCACAAATAGCAACACTAGAGATACAGTTACTGAACACTCCATGTAGAGTTGGCTAGCTTGAGATATGAAGGTTATCTCACCATGTTTCCCATTACATTAAAAAATACATTTATTTCATTAACACACACTATTTCAATTACATAAGTTGAGTCCTCCTTTTCAGTAAAAAAAATACGCGTGTAGCACCGTACACGTGTTAGAAGTAAAACTTCTGTAGCTAGATCAGTGGTACCTATACTATACACCTATACCTACCTATACTAAAAGAGATTTAAATTTCCAATTTTGAGATCCAATCTCTGCTTCAAGTTACTTTTAAGTTTCAGACGTCCGATTATTTGAAATTATTTTATACTTGTACTTACTTTTAATACGTCATGTCATTTATTTCCCACCATTCCTTATCTACAATTTGTCGCGCTCGTGGTGATATACTTAACTCATTCAATAGTGTCACTACTATTTGCATCTCGCTCAGATTATATACCATCTGACGTCACGTCTTTAAGCCGTCTCGCTCAAATGTATGCATTGCTTTGCTTGTTTTAGAAATCCATATCGACCCGTGTGACATTGATGAAACTCTTTTCTTACAAACTGTATGGATCGCATCGCACAGCTGTCAAACATAAGTTCCGGTTCCAACAAAGAGGTTGAACGAAGTAGTTTGAGTCATGCTAGTGCTTTAGTTAGTTTGTCCCAGCCAGCGGCGGCGGCGGCGGCGGCGCCATCTTGGCCATACCGGAAATCAAGAACTCGTGGAAGAATGCTTAAAATAATTTTTATTTGTTAACGTTTCATCAGGTTTTTCTCTCACTAATTAACATTCTTTATTGTACGAATGTATTATTATCTTATCTGATTAGTTAAAAACCGTATTGAAAATAGTTGCGGTTTTAAAAGTCTTCAGCCGACCCTGACGTCACAGATTCCAATTTCCGTTACATTTCTTAGCCACTCGTGATAGCACCCGGCTAGTAGCAATTGAAAAGCAAATATATGAATAACCCACAGTTGAGAGGTTAAATAAATTTTACCCCCGTGCCCTAAGAAGTTTTACTTCAAAAATACCTGTGCCAGGAGATCTTCCGTTAATACATTATAATTTAGTGCGTAACATAAAAAGTAGGTAGGTACCTAAAAATACTGTAATAGTATAGTATATTACAAAGTCCTTGCTTGTTCTACAGTTTCTCCGACAGGCATTCGACCAAATATCCGAGTTCACAATATCACAACACATATCCCGTTCCCGTGTTCTGATTAATTGAAAAGTTGTACAATGGTGACGTCATATGCACGATACGGATTCACTGAAGCTAATAGAGCGTTAATAATAAACTGGAAATTGGTGCTATCATGGGAAATAAAAACATGAGAAGAAATCTCTTGATTCAGATGAGCTCGCCTTTCATAATTTGTCATGTATTCTCCACTTTCCATTGTAAAGTGTATTCGTTTGGCCAATAATGTATATTGACATTCCCTATGTGATTTCAACATTTATTTAATCGATTTTCATTTCACCGAACACGTGTGGTATGATTGCTCAGTTGGACCATGGTTTATTTCTACGCCAAAAACTACGTCTGTCAAAACGATGAGAGTGGAAGCATAAACTCTGCGTCCTACTAGTTCGCACTGGAAAAAAAATACTCCATCGTCAAACTAAGAATCGATCAATGATATCTGGTGAAATGCAAATCAATCCAGTGACTTATAAAGTCACATGTAAAACCCGAAAAGCATAGCTTCACTCTTGTTCCAATATAAGGGGTGGCAGAGAGTTTTGTCTGACAGGGGCCAGTATACGGGGTGGCAGAGAGTTTTGTCTGACAGGGGCCAGTATACGGGGTGGCAGAGAGTTTTGTCTGACAGGGGCTAGTATACGGGGTGGCAGAGAGTTTTGTCTGACAGGGGCAAGTATTGAAGGTTTCCTTCCTCGCGATGTTTTCCATGACCGTTTGTTCGTCGTTTGTGTTTGATAAACATGTTTGTTGTATCCGACATTAATTAACAAAGTAATATCTTCGGTACATTAGTCCGGGATTACTAATATTAATTAGATCCGCTAATTGTTCAACAAGTTCCGTGCTGACTCGTGTAAGATTAATTGAGGTATTGCTGTAGGTATAGTGTAATTAACTATGTAGGTACGTATAGATGTATACAGAATAGAGTTGGGAAGACGTAGTAGGAACTATGATGAAGATTTTGGTTAGCTGGAAGAGCTCTCTTTTTAGAGATAAGGTCGCCTTTTTACATATTTTTATGTACTTCTCGTTTTCTCAATTATTCGTATGCAATTTAAATATATTAATTACGTAGGCTGCCATATGAAGAAATAAATAAATACATGCATAAATCCTTTGTCTGTGTAAAAATATGGATTTATATTTGAAATAAATTGATATAAATAAATAAATAAATAAATAGCGCGACACCTGTTCGTACGGGGTGGAATGTGTTTAAAAATATATAATATTTTTTTATTCCAAGGTACCCCTTAAAATAGCTCACTCAGTGACGATTATTTGTTTCCCGAACACCCATGAATCTTTCCAGCGGTACCCTAATCTAAAAACAACACAAAAGAAAACAGGTTATTTATGACTTAATGACAATATTATTCAAATGTCCCGGGAGGAGGAATTTATGGTCATAAATTGTGGGACCCTACAGGGGGCGGTTAATTAACGATGTTCAACTTGCAAAGTCTGTGTTCGCTGGTTTTTTGGGGCACCCTGCGCAACACAGAATTAAATTACAAAAAAATATTGTTGTCTTGATTTCTTGGAAGAAATCTCATGGGATCTAGGATTGGATGGGATTTGAACCCCAGAACATCTCAACTGAGGGGCAGTACCTCGATAGTTATGCTATGGATGTCGTAGCATGCTGGGTATTTTCTTCATAATCGTTCGAAGACCAAGCAAATATCTTTAAATGCTAACTTTGCAAAAACAACAACGCTTTTTCTGCATTTTTTATTTTAATATTTTATAAGATGACAAGCATAAGCTACTCAACGCAAAGACCATTTCCACTGCGCGAATGCCCCTCCACGGGACACTTGAATGAACTCCTCAAACACTTGAGAGATCTCGTTAAAAGTTTTGGCGGCAAATTATCGTGTTTCTTCGCAAGGACTCCAAAAAAAACTTTAATAAACCTTTTTTCGCCTGTGACCTCGTTACAGTATTTCTTTTCTTAGGCTGTGTCAATGTACCTGAAATGAAAGAAACATAACTTTTTAGTGGGAAACAGAAAACATACTCAGGTACGGCAACGGGCTAGCCTTTTGACACGCAAATTGGACTGTAATGGCGTGCGTGTCTGTAAATTCCCCGCTGGACCAGCTGTACCATTGAACAGTTCTATTGCTTATCCCACTTGTACGATTCATTATATTTTTGTCAAGATTTCAAAATGCGCTGCGGAAAAGAGACATTGGGGATAAAAATAACCTGCCAAGTGCGAGTAGGACTCGCGCACCAAGGGTTCCTGATTCTAGGTCAACGGGAAGTACCCTCGAGGTTTTGATTCCCTTGCGAATATCAAGCAATTTCAGCAAAATTGAGACATAAGCGGTATCTTTTGATTGCGTTTACCTATAAGTTTAATTTTTTTACAACTTTAAGAGATCACAGACTAGAGTAATCGATATTAATTTAAACTTTATGCCTCCATGCGTTTCTGAGAATTATCTCTAGAGTGAGAATAGACTAGACCCCGACGATGCAAAGAGGTTACTGACTATGTTATGACAACTATGACTATGTTATGACCTTGTTATGAATAAGACAACTCGTAAAGTGCAGCTGATCTTGATACTTATCTGATATCATCATAGCGTCACGCCTTTTCCCATTCGGGGTGTCCACGTCAAGCCAGCATGAAATATTTCAATAATCTGGATCAGCACAGAATACGTTTAGAAACCCCAAAATTATTTAAACACACCAGAATTGTACAGAGTTTTCGGCCCATTTTAGTACCGCAAAACACAACGAATCGAAGAGTTGCCAACTTGAGCTATCGTCGGAATGCTGGCCGCTTATTCGTTTAAGTGCAGATTAACTTTTATGTACCAAGAAGTTCGGCACTTTGTGTAATCTTCTGATGGAATCTTAAGGGAGCGTGCTCACCGAAAATAATAATCCCAGGGACTTTATAGCTACTTTTGGATACAAACTATATGTTTATAATAGATACTAATATTTCTATGAATTAGGCCATAAACTGGAATTCAATGGGGTATTGAATCACTGGATGAAAGTGGGCACAGTGGTGCCTCTGCCACCCCGTATGGGAAAAGGCGTGACGCTATGTTATGTGTTGTTTGGCCACAAAACCGATTTTATGGGACGTGTTTGTAATGATTAATGGTAATCCTGAATGTTACATCTAATGAAGGATTGAATACTCTAGGTGAAAGAATTGCTTTTGGTTACGGTACATTTTAGGTTTTATCGCGGGACGGTGAGGGACAGTGCTATGCCTCTCCTAAAGTGAGGCTAGAAGTATGTAATGTAAGTGCCTGTATATGTCAAAAACGGTAAAATTATTTAACCAATGTAACAAACTTACGATAGTAGTTATAACAACACTAAGATTGGACGACAAAAGTAAACGCTTCAAACTTATCTCCCATCTCACAAAACTACCCGCACTGTCATACCAATCCAATTATGTCTGATTTAGAAGAGCTCTCGTACGGTATTCATATCACATTTGTGATGAAATAATAACAATCATAGACTCGATGCTGCTGATTAAATGGCGAGTCAGTGACAGTGAGCTCTACTATTAATAGGTATAGAGGCGCTCGCTGTCTCAAACCAAAAACGTGTCGCTCTACTCGATGACGTGGGAAGCGGGGGGCGGGGCGCCGGGTGGGGCGAGCGCTATTACGATAGTAGTTCAATGGTCAGTGGTACTCGTAGTTCCGTGACAATGACAATGGCGGTAAGCCAGACGGCCAGCAGCTTCAGTAAGTTTTGAGTACGATTCCTTTGAAATTAAAACAGTTAATTTCAATGATAGTTCGTGTGAAAATATCGCGGTCTGATTAGCCAAACGTCAATTTCGAACGTCCTTCAAAGATTCTAGATGATAGATAGATATAAAAGTAATAGTTTCTAATGTTTCTACCTTTCTTTAACACATTCCTGGTGATGAATTTATACAATTCGATTTTTCCTTTATTTCTATCATTAACAAAAAATTACTGCCGAACGACAAATAACTTAAGTGGACCGTGCCGTCGCTAGTCGCTGTAGCTTCACTGATCCTCCATTATATTAGCAGAATCCGACGCTTTATGTCGAAAACAGCGCACTTAGACTCGAATACCGAGCTCAATGATATCGTAGAAACGTACCCCGAAATGACATCGAAGTCGGGATGAAATAAATATATCTGCCGAAGATAATAAGGCAGCAAATGTGGAAAGCAAATTTTATGGGATGCCTGTCTTTGGCATCTAGTTTCTGACGCAAATTAATGTTTTGAAGCATCTTTGCTTGCTTGATTGATGTAAAGTCCTTTTGAAAGGACAGGGATATGAGATACAGAATCGAGATAGGTGCAATTGACATCGAATGACTCATCATAACATAGTACATTTAAGTTGAGTTACATCTGAGTTCACAAGAACAGCACTATTTGTCGTTTGTTATAGTATAGGGAAGATAGGATAAGATAATATACTTTCAGTAGATTATATTTCCTTGCTTCATTATCAGATATACATGTAACCAGGTAGTGTCCCAATCCTACAGGCAACCCTTGCACGTATTTTAGAGTTAAAGAAATCGATAAAATAATTCCGGTTTTTCTACATCACTACCACTCCCACCCTAGCGCAGCTCCCAGCCCTACGACTCATTCCTAATTTGTGCACGGCAACGCGCGCACGCGCCTTCTTTAATTTTTAACTGAATTCAAAATTTCAAAGTCAGTTATTTTTCGTAAGTATTTGTACACGCTTTAGGCTTTGAAATTGCAACTGTGCTAGTTCAGACATGCCTAAACGCAAGAAAGAACGATGCGTCGTTCTACCGAAACGACGACGTTTAATCATTTACTCGGATTCGTCAGACTTCGAAGACATTTCGGGTGAGTATTTTTTATTTCAATATGGTAATAGGGGCTTATTCCTTCGGTCTTTACAGTACTAAATAGTACATGCTAAAGATCAGCTCGGGGGTTGACCGCGAGTCATCACGAGAGCGATTTCACTTGGAGGTTAACCGTGAGTTAACACGAAAGTATGCTTCTAGCTTGGGGGTTGGCCGAGAGTCAACACGATAGCAAAAATAAAATGGCCAAATGACCACAGTAGACAATATTTGTCGATCGATCGGGAAAAAATAGAAAATATTTTTTCTAGAACTACCCTCACTTTACAAATATCGTTTCTTTGTCTCAGAAAACGAAGCCCCTATCCAGAGTCTCATCAATGCGGATGATCCTCCTCAAGGAGAGGTACCTGCTCAAGAAGCTCCCGCTTCTGCTCAAGAGGTTCCCGTTCAACTACTGGACCCGGAAATATTGACTGCCTTGGGCGATACAACCGAGGATTCACCGCGTTACGGCGAGAATATCCACGAAAACTTACCAAAACTGTGGCTCCCCATACTGAGTAAAGGGCTGCCTACAGAAACAAAGGATAAACTTATGAAAGAGTACATAGTTCCTGACAACTGCCGTTTATTGCAAGCGCCCAGGCTTAACCCCGAGATATCAGCGGCAATTTCAGATTTGACAAGAAATCGTGATAGAAAAATTGAATCGGTACAACAACAACTAGGTATCGGATTAACTGCAGTTAATCGAGCACTGACGGTTCTACTATCAGGAGACAGCAACAATAACAGAGTTTCCGCCATAAAGTCATTGAGTGACGCATGTCGAATACTGTCTGAGCTTCACTTCACAGAAACTCGAGCCCGCACAAAGCTTATTACACCTTGTTTAGACAAAGCGGTCCTGAACGTTATCCAAGATGACGAAAGAGACGAAACACTCTTTGGGAGTAAGCTTTCAGACAGGATTAAATCATCAAAGGCCATTGAAAAACAGAGCCTTCAAATAAAGAAGGTTTTTCAACAGAAAAATCCTCCGTTGCCAACGATGCCGGCTGCGCCCCGTCAGGGAAACTGGCAGGGCCCTCGTTTCCCGTTGAACAGGGGGGGGCGAGGGGGGCAGAGAAGACACAACCCGACGGCGCCGCCGCCGACTCGCAGAGCACCATACACACCGCCCCACTGGCATCCACATCCAGCTCCACCTCCTCGGCCTGTAACGAGCCAGAGAGACTACAGACCTCGTCCACCGACTCAGCAGTAGCAAAGGTACATGCTGGTAGATTAAGTCACTTTTATCAAAATTGGCAAACTATTACTAGCAATAGGTTGGTACTTAAATGGATTAAAAATGGTTTCAGCATACCATTTACAGGAATAGTTACTCAATCTTTTATTCCTTTTAATTCTCTGTCGAGCATGGCAAGAAAGGAAATGGCAAGAGCCATTGAAAACCTTTTAGAATTAGGAGCTATATCAGTTTGTTCACCTTCCGATGATCAATTTATTTCGTCAACGTTTCTGGCGCCAAAACCAAATGGTGAAAAGCGCTTCATTCTCAATTTGAAACAATTGAATAAGTTTATAAACAAAGAACATTTCAAAATGGAGGATTATAGGACGGCCTCGAATCTTATACCTGAGTTTGGGTACATGGGTACAATCGATCTCAAAGACGCCTACCTACTGGTACCTATATCCTTACACGATCGTAGATTTCTGAGATTTCAATTTGAAAGTGATAATTCCAACATTATTACATATCAATTCAATGCAATGCCCTATGGACTTTCTATTGCGCCTCGAACGTTCACTAAGATCATGAAAGAGGTGGTCTCTCATCTAAGATCTCGTGGGTTCAGGTCTGTTTCTTATTTGGACGATTTTTTGCTAATTGGATACAGTTATGATGATTGTCTTAACAATATAAATGAAACAGCAAAATTATTAAATTCCCTGGGTTTTGTAATCAATCATAAAAAGAGTTCATTAATACCTACTCAATCGTGTAGGTATTTAGGTTTTATTTACAACTCGGTCGATCTTACATTATCTCTTCCAGAAGAGAAATGTCAGTACATTATAAAATTAGCCCAAAAATTTTCCCGTTTACCAACATGTAAAATCAGGGAATTCGCTCACTTTTTAGGGGTATTAACAGCCGCTTGTCCTGCTGTGAGATACGGATGGCTACATACAAAAATTTTGGAACGCCAGAAGTACTTGGCCTTAGAAAATAACAACCAGAATTACGAAGCTAGGTTTAAATTATCTCGGGTCGCTTTACCGGATCTGCATTGGTGGTCTTTAAATGTCTTGAGTGCATCCAGTCCTCTGCGCATGTTGGATTTCGAATTAGAGATCTATACAGATGCCTCAAGAACGGGCTGGGGTGCCTTCTGTAATGGCGAACGAACGAATGGAGCTTGGTCGGACAATGAGCGCGAGTTTCACATAAACTACCTAGAATTACTCGCTATTTTCTTAGGTGTGAAATGCTTCGCGCGCAACAAATCACATTGCTCAATTTTGTTGCGTGTGGATAATACGACTGCCATCAGCTACATCAACAGAATGGGTGGCATTCAGTTCCCGCATTTAAATTATCTAACTAGAGCGATCTGGGACTGGTGCGAGGAGCGAAAGATCTGGCTTTTAGCTTCGTATATAAACACGAAGGATAACTACGAAGCTGACAAAGAATCCAGGATAGTCAATCCAGATATCGAATGGGACCTTTCACTAGCTGCGTTCCTTAAAATAACTGAAAAATTGGGAGCACCAGAGGTAGACTTGTTCGCTTCCCGAATCAACGCTAAGTGTGTCTCTTTTATCTCCTGGAAGCCGGACCCAGACGCCATTCACATTGATGCGTTCACAATTAACTGGAGACCATTTTACTTTTACGCTTTCCCCCCATTCGCTTTAATTTTAAAATGTCTACATAAGATAATAAATGACAAGGCTACGGGAATTGTAGTGTTTCCTTATTGGACGTCACAACCGTGGTTTCCGCTTTTAAAGGACCTATTAGTATCAGAGATAATACTATTTGAACCTCATATAGACCTTTTGCGGTCTCCTTTCAGGTCGCACCACCCACAGTACCGCCACCTTACCCTGGCGGCCGCGAAGCTCTCCGGCTCGCGTTCCTAAGAAGAAACACTCCTATACCAGCTCTTGACTTAATCATCAACTCGCTTGCTCCAAATACCTTACTACAATACAGCGTAACGTATAAGCTCTGGTGGCAGTTCTGCATAGATAATAACATAGATATTTTCATCAATTCCGTGTCTACTGTGGTAACTTTCTTGACTGTACAATTTAACACGGGAGTGTCTTACGGTACCATGAACAGTCATCGTTCTGCACTTTCATTGTTTCTGGGAAATGACATCGGTTCAGAGGACATGGTCAAAAGGTTGTTAAAAGGTGCTTATAGACTCAGACCATCGGTACCTAAATATTCTTCCACATGGGATCCCCAAATCGTATTAAACCACATTGGCTTATGGTTCCCGAATACTGACCTTACCTTAGAAAAAATTACCAAGAAATTGGTAATTTTACTTGCCTTGTGTACAGCCCATCGCGTACAAACATTCAGTTTAATTAAACTATGTAACATCCATATGATTTCATCTGGAGTTAAAATCTGTATTAAAGATATTATTAAAACATCAGCTCCTGGGCGGGAGCAACCAGTGTTATATCTCCCTAGTTTTACAGATAACTTAAGTATATGTCCTGTAAAAGTCATTCAAGACTATCTCTCTTTTACACGAGAATTAAGGCCACAATCTGTGGAGAATCTTCTGATTACATATAAGCGACCGCACAGACCTGCCACTGCACAGACTGTGAGCAGATGGATCAAGCAGGTTCTTGCGGAGAGCGGGGTGGATGTGGCGACATTCAGCGCGCACAGCACGCGGCATGCCGCCACATCTGCCGCGAGCGTCGCGGGAGTTTCCATAGACGTGTTAGGGAAGACCGCTGGCTGGACCAGCG
This sequence comes from Argyresthia albistria, assembly GCA_963457715.1. Classification (NCBI taxonomy): domain Eukaryota; kingdom Metazoa; phylum Arthropoda; class Insecta; order Lepidoptera; family Argyresthiidae; genus Argyresthia; species Argyresthia albistria. The sequence continues at coordinate 6,675,547 of OY735275.1, read as the reverse complement.
GCTCCCAAACTTTCGCCAGGTTCTATCATCGTGAGATATTACCCGATGAAGGAACCTTCGCAAAATCAGTTTGCTTAGACTCTAATACTTAATTCTTAAGATTTTGATTATTCTGTATGAATGATTTTGGGGTATGAATTATTAAGAAAATAAATACCATTTATTTAGTTTCATTATGAATTTTATTTATATTAGCAAAACTTTCCACCTCTGAACATCTACCTGGTTACATGTATATCTGATAATGAAGCAAGGAAATATAATATGTGATCAAACGAACTTCACAAGTGAAATTCGATCAATATTATATGAGTTGCTTCATTTGAAGATATACACCCGCCCTCCCAAAGCAAATGCAGCCCAATATGAACTGAAAAGTTTTGCATGAACTCTAAAGAAATGAGTCGTAGGGCTGGGAGCTGCGCTAGGGTGGGAGTGGTAGTGATGTAGAAAAACCGGAATTATTTTATCGATTTATTTAACTCTAAAATACGTGCAAGGGTTGCCTGTAGGATTGGGACACTACCTGGTTACATGTATATCTTCAAATGAAGCAACTCATATAATATTGATCGAATTTCACTTGTGAAGTTCGTTTGATCACATATTATAAGTAGTCGTGTAATTATGTATTTACCGCATTAGGTCTATGCCTGTAATGGTAGATATTAATAGATAAATAAATAAAGTTGAATTTTTCTCATATCACATTGATTACCGAAAATACGTATCTGCAAATATTTTATTCTACTCCGTATAGGAACTATAGGAAAAGGCAGGACGATACCGTCTTGTATTTAACCTACTCAAATAATAATAACATTTTGATGTTGAGAATAAGTTTTTGTAAAAATATAGATCTCCTGATCCTGAAGCAAAGATAAGAATACTCATATATATGAGCCAACAGCAGAAAGGAGCGAGCCAATAAAGTCGACAAATCACTGAAATGCGACGGGAGCGGTGTTTTATTTTCAATGTATTCCCATTCACTGGGAACTGTGGAAGTGGAAGTCACAGGAAAACTATGTTATGATATGTTTAGTCAAGTCAAGTATGAATTTAAAGTGGATTCTGATAGAACCAAACAGCTTCATCAAAAAATAAATGAACTAAAAAACAAAACGTAATATATATAACCTTTTATATTTTTTGCCGGTAAACTATGGTGAAGTGCCTTGGTCCAGTAAACTATGGTGAAGTGCCTTGGTCCAGTAAACTATGGGGAAGTGCCTTGGTCCAGTAAAGACTAAATTGGTGACATATTAGTGATGGAGCAGATAAGAAGTACCCGGCGAGCATGCATGAAGAGTTGTTATTTAAGTTATTTACTAAATGTTATATTAAGTGCAATAAAGAAACATGAACATGAAAGAGACTGAATGTTGAGGAAGCGAGAGATGTATGCCAGCCCCCCTAGACAAGATGCAAAACGCTATTATCGTTCGCACGAAACGCTAAGAATATGTATGCGATTTGACAATTGGTCACGCTACGCTAGCGTCACCGAATGTCAAATCGCATACATTTTGAGTTTTCGTTTTCGTTTTCGTAGCGTTATTAACTTTGTCTAGGCCAGGATCGTAGCAAGTGGAAATCTTTAGTCTCTGCCAACCCCTCTTCCGTAAAAAGGTTTGCAGTTTGTAAACTGCTTGGTTTTATTAAAACATGCGAATATTGTAGACTTTCTAGATTGCTTTCCCTACTTGTGTATTGTATTTATTTCTTTAGCGTCTGTCCAAAGGCTGGTGCAAGACGCCCTAAATACTTTATTTTTAGACCGTGTGGACGTGAATAGGGCCCGGAAGACGTAAACGAGGGATGGCAGGCGATAATGACGTCACATCGACGTAGTCGACTACAAAGTTTCTTCGCAAGAACTAATGACTAAAGAACCAAGTGGACATGCCTAGTGAGATTTTTTTACATGGCAACAGCGGACATTGACTCGCTTAGAAAATGTATCCGATTTGACGTTTGCCGCCGCCGACGCGACGTTTGCCACCGCCGACGCGACGTTTTCCGCCGCCGACGCGACGTTTGCCGCCGCCGCGCCGACGCGACGTTTGCCGCCGCCGACGCGACGCCGGCGGTTAAATAAAGCGGAGGATTGCCATGTTAAAAAAATCCTGTACTATAGCTGTATGCGCTTCCGAAATATTGTACTAAATACAGTTGGAGGATAATAGGCTTGTGGCCAAGGTAATCCAATAAATCTAGGAACAAGTCTTAAGTTGAAGCATTATGTACAAAATGGCTTGACATTCTCAGAATTGTATATTTCCAGCAGATATATTTTATAAAGTCAATTTTGTGCAAAAAAAATACAGCATTTGATGGCACTTTTACATGACGTCATTCTGTTGTTATTTCATAGAACTCAGGAACAAAATTTCCGTTCTGACAGTTCATAAAAAGTATCTATTTTGACTTGACAGGCCACAGGCCTATTGTGTGATGTTGTTTTCAGGGTTGCGTACCCGAAGGGCGCCATAAGGAACCTTATAACTAAGCCTTCGCTGTCCGTCCTTCAGTCTGTCGTTCAGTGTCCGTTTGTCCGTGCGTCCGCGAGCGGGTTCTATCTGAAGAACCGAAATAGGTAGAGTTGAAAAAGTAAGTATTTCTATTGCCGCTATAATAACAAATAAAATGAATCAACCGAAATTCTAAGAACTAACGGCGGCGGCGCAAGAGACCTGTTTTATCCTATTTATTTTACGATGGAACCCTTCGTGTGGGAGTCCGACTCGCACTTGATTGATTTATCTAGAAGCATATATGAATAGGCTCGTTTTCTAGGAGCTGCGCTGTTCAAAGATTACCGTTTACGATTAGCTTCTTCTTCTTCTCCGTGTGGAAACTTGAAGAAATAAAGTAGATCCTTGCATTAGTCAGCCACCGCGATTAGATATTCGATGATTAATTCAAAACATCAGCACATGATTGGCTGATAGCGGCACATGATTGGCTGAAATCAATTAATTCTTTTGTTAGCTAATCATGACCTTTGAACTGTGTCTATGAAACCGGCCGTAACTCTGTTATTTAGGATAGTTTTTAGGGTTCCGATCCTTAAAAGGAAAAAAAGAAACCCTTATAGGATCACTTTGTTGTCCGTCCGTCCGTCTGTCAGACTGTCCGTCTGTCCGACTGTCCGTGTGCCACAACATTTTAAACTAAGAACGCGTGAACGTATCAAGCTGAAACTTGGCCGCATAAAGCTGAAAAATATTCAATTTGGTTTACATGGATGACATAATACTTTAGTGTTTTATGTCGAAGCCTAATTACACATGCCACACTCTCCAAGTGTGATCGGAACCCTTGGTGCGCGAGTCCTACTCGCACTTGACCGTTTATTTTTTAAGGCAACGGAGGCATGTCCTCATATTTCTTCAGCCATACACGCGAGAACAAATAGTCGGCGAGTCCGACTCACTTAGCGCGTTCCAGCTCCTCCGAAACGGAGACCAAACAACTTCCAAACTCACTTTCACGAAAACTTCCTAAGTTATTCAAAGAGTCAGTAATAAAATAAAAATCGTCGAGATTTACTGCTGTTTTGCGCTAAGACTCCGATTTTCATTTTACTGGACATAATTTCAGAAGTATTCTAGACGAAGTTTGTTTGTACGCTTTACTACAATTTCGAGCCAATAGTACTTATAGCGACAAACATAAACATAACATAACATAGCGTCACGCCTTTTCCCATACGGGGTGGCAGAGGCACAATTGTGCCTGCTTTTAGCCAGTACTCTCTACTCGTTATAAATCCGTAACAAGGGGCTAGTCCATCGCCGCAGCTGTGGAGTAATGAAGGTTTCCTCACGAGAGTATACTACATGCCTTGTATCTACCTACACAGCAATTAACCTAATGGGCAATGAAAGACGCAAGTCTTCTTTTGGTTATAAATAATTAACTCCATAGGTTTGCGTTCAAGAGTAAACACAAATAGAGTCGAAAACTTATCCGAATTATTAAGCCGCATCGTCAGAACTACAGCGTTCGAAACGGCTTTCCCCAAACTCCCGGTTTACATTGTTTCGTTTATGACAGTGTTTACCTCGAACACTTTAAACAAGCAACTAGCCCTAAACCAACACAATAACGTGCTGACGAGCAAACTTAAGTGGCAACCTGCAACAGACGCTGAAAGCGCAATATCGTCAAAATAAACGGGCTGATTCAGGTAGACGAGCTAAAGTAAACAACAAACCAATAGAATCGTGTCGGCGAGTAATAAAGAAGAGCGGTGCTAAATCACGTCCGATCGCCGAGGCGGCCGGTGAACGACTGCGTTATTTGTGTGTTTTGAGTTGCAGCGCCATCTAGCGTGATCTATGGGCTTTTATGCGCATTGGGCGCCCCGAAAAAGGTGGCGTGGCGAGTTATTGTTATGGACAATGTATTGATTTCTTTTGGCACTGGAATTACGAATTTTAGTACGGTTCGGTGCAACTTTAACAATTTATTAAAGCTGGTTGAACTACGAGCTATAATATCAGAGGAGGCAATAATTCTAATAGATGTTACAGCGAAACTTTGCAACTGCAATAAAGCTTAGCCCGATCAATCGTAATAAATCTTACTCCCGAACAAACAAAACGTGTAAATCTGTCTGTCTATTACTTGAAACAATAAATTCAGTGGACCTTTAAGTTGGAGGGCTTTCTAATCCCCGATTTTGAAACTATTTGATTTAAACTTAAAATACGTCTTAGTTCAATCGTCTAGCTGTCATTGCTCTAACAAACGGCGGAGGCGGAGCTTGACATTGAAGCGCACGTCCAAACTAGAGCTGCCCTCTTTGTGAATTCTGGCAAACTAACTGCCATGATTTACAAGTCGATGGGCTTACACCCTGTCACTTTGAAATGTAGGATCGCAGGTTGTATTTCAATGCTCAGGAAATGTGCAGGGTAATAAAATAGACGGTAAGCTGCGGGGAAACTTTCCCTGGGTACTTACCCTCAAACAACAGATTACGCTAATACCCACTGTTGCAACATTACCCCTCCAGAAACGGGGTATTCCCGTCTCACCCCATCGGCATCGTCATCATCTCGTCCTGTCACCCTCAGCAGGGGTATAAAGTTTGAAATTTGACTCACCCCAAAATAAAACAAATGTACACCGTTCCTATTAATTGTAGATAATAAATGACGACAACATTTGCTGCACTTAGTAGCCCACTATAATATAAAGGTACTATGTTACTTATGTTGGCATTTTTTTTGTACGATCAATTGCCAATGTAGAGTCACGTGTTTTCCTATACACAATGGCCGAGGCACAGTTGTTTCTCTGTTCCACCTCTTTGTAAATGTTGCGTTGAATTTGGGAATAAACATTTTGTTTTAACTTTGAATTGGTACCGTAGCTGTAGCCGCAACCTTGTATGGGAATATTTTGCTAGGTATAAGCTACCGGTGGTGTACCGTGCTGACATAGCTAACCAATAAACAATCAGTGTAATAGCAACTGTGATTCTTTTACGGGAGTGTGTGTTAGTTTTTAATATAAAATACCTAACGAAGCAACGGACCTACCAGAAAGGGGGTTCATTCAAATACTATGTCAAAAACGGTCTATTAAATAAGTCTTATTACAGTGTAAAAGAATATTTAGATGACAAAACTGCGATGTCTTTACCATCTCGGCGCACAGAAATCCAAAGAGGGGCGATGGACTGAGTCAGTACGTCTCTTTTCGGTGTATTTCCTTAGACTTAAGTAGAAATACATAAAATTGTATTTTTAAGGCCCTCACATATTTAAAAAGAGTACGGGGGAGTCCCTTGCCCTTCTTCGCTCCATCCTCTAAGCCCACAACTTCCGAACGGGCGGTAGTATACAAAAATATTAATATTATATTGACGTTGACTAAGCAATCTGTATGATTTTATGGTCAATAAAAAAAATGCTTTGACTTTGACTATTGCCTCATTCGCACGTATCTACCAGTGGCGAACGACGGATTCGGATTACCAATATGGCGGCCTTAATGATAGAACGTCCAAGCCCTGGTCCTGCTGGAAGGAGCTCGTGGAAGGACAATCCTAGGGACGTGCGTCCTGCCAGCAGTACGCAATATTTTGTGGACTGTATATGGATATCAGAAGCTGTCCTTCCAGCAGTACTTGACTTTTGAGCGTAATAGAATAAGGCAGGGGTGACAAACATTTTGTATTTTTTGGTATAGGTATCTAGAAATAGACGCGGGCGCTTCTAGAGGTTACGGGGTAGAAAAATAAACAAGAAAATGATTATGTCATGCAGGGATTCCACTCGTGATGTGGTAGGTAAAGCAGTTTCTTCCTGTCCTGCGGGGCGATTCTGGCGCTAGCGAGATCATGACCATGGTCGAAATATCGATTTTGAGATACCGAAATTTCGATCGATCGAAATAAATATAAGTCGAGATTGTTTACTACGGATTTAGGCCGTTTCAAAACCGATATCTCGACTGGGGAGATGATCGCGATAGCGCGAAAATCGGGGGCCTGTGCCCCAACAATAACTAATATCGTAGTCATCACCAAAATGTTTGCGACTCCAGTTTTTCTGGCCATCAATTTCGTCAAAATATGTGGCTTTGACGCGAACGCGGACTCCACGTGTTATACTCGTCGCCATCTCGGCCAGACTAATCGTAGAAACACGATTCAAAAACTCGCTGAATCAGAAAAAGACGCACTATGCATGTCAGTTAATTGCGTCCTGCTAGCAGGCTTAGAAAGCCTCATATAACCAAAAACATTGCGTCCTACCGGTAGTACGCAAAGTCCTGCTGGCAGGACTCTGGACGGTCTATCATTAACATTCGGTATTTTGTCTAATTTCGACCACAAAACGCAAGTGTGGGAAACCTACCAAAGCAAACTATCTAGATTTTTTAGATATTTTAGAATTTTCCTGTGCCCCTCGGTGGAAACTAATTGTCTAAAATTATTATTCAAATTTTAGACTTGGGAATCCTTGTAAGGATTTTCAAAATGGGTTTGCTTGAGATATTAGATCAGATGGGAATGGGGTGCATTCCTCCCCCTATAATATTACCCCAGTAGCACTTTAATGAAATGGCGTTTTTAAGAAATGAAATATTTTATTTGGCTTTAATTTAAGGCTGTACTCAATGAGGCTTGTCGTTTGAGCGATGTAAACAGGGGTTCCATTCAATGGCTAAGGGTATATTTTATTTTAACGGAAAAAAATGATTATAGTGACTAAACTTTATTGGGGCAGCTCCTCGTCAGCGAAAATGGAGAATTGCATAAATATAGTCACATGTGTGCCTCTGCCACACAGTATGAGTAAGGGGTGACGCCATGTTAGTTTCAAAATTATAAATTACACTATATTTTTATTTTGTTTATGTACGTAAAGTGAGCTTAAATGTGTGCAACGCAACAAAAAAAGAATAACTTATTAATAATTTGTTTTGAGGTTTTTGCAGGATAAGTGTCAGGCGACACAGGACACGCATCGCAGGGACAGGGCAGGCGACGTATCGCAGCATAAGCAGGACAGGGCAGGCGACGCATCGCAGCATAAGCAGGACAGGGCAGGCGACGCATCGCAGCATAAGCAGGACAGGGCAGGCGACGCATCGCAGCATAAGCAGGACAGGGCAGGCGACGCATCGCAGCATAACCAGGACAGGGCAGGCGACGCATCGCAGCATAAGCAGGACAGGGCAGGCGACGCATCGCAGCATAAGCAGGACAGGGCAGGCGACGCATCGCAGCATAAGCAGGACAGGGCAGGCGACGCATCGCAGCATAAGCAGGACAGGGCAGGCGACGCATCGCAGCATAAGCAGGACAGGGCAGGCGACGCATCGCAGCATAAGCAGGACAGGGCAGGCGACACATCGCAGCATAAGCAGGACAGGGCAGGCGACGCATTTTGTTTGGCGCGCGAGTTGGCCTTGCCTAGCACGATCTGATCTGCGTCGAATACTATGAATTATCGCGGGTTAATGCGATTGCAATGATCAACTATTCTATTCATAATTTAACTAAGAACAAAAGTCGAACAGACTCCATACCAGGCATTACCGAATCCGCGATAGAAAGACCAGATAAAAACTCGATCGGAACCAAGTTATAAAAAAATCGACTAAATGCATAAAAGGCCTACCCGGTAATCGAACTGCACACCTCATACACGCAATGCACGGCCCATTAACCCACCGGTTATTACCGGGTTATTTATGACTGCTTTATGGACTTTTTTAATGGGCAGGGCCCGTGAGTGTAGCTCGATGTTATGCGTCGGGATGCACAACTGACCACTCAAAGTTTGACGGTTTATCAAAGTCGTGCTGTCACTGTCTGTTACTCGGGAAATGACAACGATAGTTTGATACTTGAGCGGTACTCAACTAAGAGCTCCGTGGTCTAGTGTTTTATGCTTGCTTTTCACGCAGGAGATGCAGGTTCGAATCCCGGTTATTACCATGCACCAATAAGATAAATAATAATTATTTAAATTATAATTTATTTTAAGTACTTTGTACGGATGTTCTAACGGTGATTGAAAACATCGTGAGGAAACCTTCATTACTCCATGGCTGCGGCGATGGGGTTGCCCCAAGTCACGCAAAATGGAGTATTGAATCAGTAGCTAAAGGTGGGCACAGTTGTGCTTCTGCCACCCCGTATGGGAAAACGCGTGACGCTATGTTATATTAAGCGGTACTTAACTAAGTGTCGGTCATTGGGTTTCGATGTTATCCGCTTGCAATGAGGGTAAATCCATGAGTCAAGTAACCTAAGATTAGGTCTATATGTATATAGGTATATGAATACATCTCGTGAGTAAGTGACGTCTCGGAGCGTCGGACCGCCGCCGCTCCGAATACTCTGAAATTGCGGCGGGCGGTGACGCTCCGAGCTCCGAGATGTCATTACCCCATATCGTCAAGCCTTTTAATTGATTAACGGGGTGGTAGAGGCTCATAAGATAGAGCCATATTCCACCGCGATGGCTCAGTGTGGGTTGGTGATGGGGCCAGCGGCCAAACCGACTGACAGAAGTTTTCAAGCTGCCCTATTAGGGCCGCTGCTGCCACAACTTTACAACTTTACGACTGCTACTACCAAGTAGTAGGTAGCCAGGGCCTACACCTTAACGCGTCATCCGGAACACGGAATGTCCGATACTGTTGTCAAGAAAAATTACTTATCCCATGGTACATTTTGTTAGCATCGTATTCGATCCTGAATCTTCCGCGTGAGAAGCAAGTGTAAAGCCTAATGAAGCAACGGACCTACCAGAAAGGAGGTTCAAAAACTATGTCAAAAACGTTTTATTGAAGAAGTCTTATTACAGTGTAAAAGAATATTTAGATGACAAAACTGCATGGTCTTTACCATCTCAGCGCACAGAAATCCAAAGAGGGGCGATGGACTGAGTCAGTACGTCTCTCCTCGGTGTATTTCCTTAGACTTAAGTAGAAATACACAACATTGTATTTTTAAGGCTTTGACATTTTAAAAGAGGTACGGGGGAGTTTCTTGCCCTTCTTTGCTCCATCCCTAAGCCCACAACTTCCGAACGGGCGGTAGCATACAAAAATATTAATATTATATTGACGTTGACAAAGTAATCTGTATGATTTTATGGTCAATAAAAAAAAAAAACTTTGAACTAAAATCTACAAGTAAATACATACATATTGATTTACATAATACTCACTTGTTCTGGAAGAGGTACAATCGAATTGAACAGGATAATAATAACTTTGTCGGAAACGCAATAAGCGTTGTCATTTCCTATCGATTAGGCGAAGAATTTGTCAAACACAATCACTCGTTCATTCAGTCAAACTCATGTTTCCGCCTCATTAGGCACTTCGGGAATCAATTTTCCCGCCAAAAGAGGGAGACATCAAAACAGCACCACCGACCAATCAGATAGACCATTGGGACCGATTCTAGAGGCGTCGCAATTAAACTAATTAAAAAAAATATATTAAGGCTTATTCACTGATTAAATTGCTTTTATTAGCTTAACATAACTTAACATAGTGTCACGCCTTTTCCTGGCACAACTACTTTTTTTCGCGTGAAAGGGGGTAGCCTAACGCCGGAGCTATGGAGTAATAAAGGTTTCCTCGCGATGTTTTTTATCACCGTTAGTTTTATAAACAACTATTATTAGTATTTTATAAAATCGCAATCACAATATCAATCCTCTCCTCATACCTTTTCAGTGACGTCAAGAGATAATCGAGCCACTCTGTCACAAATATTAAAGAGATAGGAACTACGCCACTGTTGAAATTATAAATAAAATGGAATGCTTGTATTGTTCTGTTATTACTTATTATTTAAATTATGAAATGAATATGTTCAAATGCCATTCAATTAAATGCAAGGATTATTTAACGAACGATTCGTCATTTGGAGCCTAAACTACTTTATTGTCGAAGCAATGAGATGGTTGTAGTAAGATAAGCTTGAGTATGTTTCCCATACGTACCAAATGTTTTGCCCTACCTGTTAGAGACAGAATGACTGGCTGACCTGCCCCCTTATTCGCTAACTCAGTGATGATCACTCAATCGGATAATATTAGCCGACTAATTTTGATATCCTTTGGTTACACGATAATTGAACGACACCAATAGCTTTTTAATTTTTCCGGATCTATATTGAGTGATCATCACTGAGTTAGCGAATAAGGGGGCAGGGCCGTGATGGGAATGGCAGCTGACTCACATATGACTAGGAGCGATTTGAGCTTGACATAACATACCTTTGGCTTAGATTAGAAGACGACGATGAGAAGACAATGAAATAACAATCTCGAGTGAATTTAAAATACCAACAGATGACTGTCGTTTTATTTTCTTGTATTATTGAAATTGGCTATAACTGGGCACAACTGTGCCACTGTCACCCTACAAGGGACCTTATGTCACGCCGACCTTATGCAGGCTATTTACAAAAGCCATCGCGGTGACTGACTACTGGAAGGATCTTTTATGATTATTCCCACGTCAATTTAAGTTTCCATACGAAGATGATGATATGATGATGTCCCTACAAGGGAAATGGCGTGACGCTATGTTATGTTGGGTCCAAACAAAGTGTCCATATCGTCCACGGCCCAGCAACAGGGGAGTGATGGCAAGGGGCGCGAAATGGGCAAAGAGAAAATAAGTCATTAATAGAAAATGGCCGCCGTATCATCTGTGGGGATCTGTAACAAGATGACGAGAACGATAGAGGGTTCCGGATATAGAGGTTCCCCTTGTACGCTTTGTAGTTTTTGTTATGTCGCGGGTTATCTGGCGATTTGGGTTTTATAGGAAATTACGGTCTCTACTTTGGCTGCGTCATTGCCGTGGCGCCATCGGCTTGTACACCCCTTTCTGTTACACCCTGTACATGGGTTAAATATTCCGGCACGGCATTCCATTCAAAACATAACATAGCGTTAAGTTTTTTCTATACGAAATAGCACAGGCACAATTTGGCACAATCCACATGGCGTGTTTACGAAATGTCAAAAACAGCTCGAGTTTAGCAATTGAACTGTAACAAAACCGTAGATCTATCTCACCTAGTCCCCGTAATGAATAAAGATCGCCATCTTCGCGTGCACTTCAATTATTTTATATTGAATTACGAAATTATCGGGTAAGATCTGACGATAGATAAAAACGCTGCTTTTGAGGCAGGCGTTGATTTAATGGGCGATTGTTATCTGAAGCTAGGCGTTATTTCATAATTCCGGCTGTGAATAATGCCAGTCATATTTAAATGTGTTATTTATCGACGACCTCTGTGGCGTTGTGGTTAGAGCGTCTGCGTCATTAGCGAGAGGTCCCGGGTTCGAATCCTGGCTGTATGTAAATGTTTATTATAACAACAATGTTTATTGTAACATTTGGGCCGATGAGAAATCAAAAAAAATAAACACAGATGTTAGAAATGGATGTATATTCATTAATTCACAAACTTTATAAGTGTTTGTTTTCCTACTTTCTGTGTAGAGAGAGGATAATCAAAGTTCTTGCTTTCTGGAAATCTACTAACCTGGACACTATTTATTCGTTGGATGTTTACATGTTTGTGATGTCGCTGTTTCTGGTTCCCACGGCACAGGATATCCTAGTGTGGGGCCAGAAGCAATGTATGTGCCTGTATGTAAATGTTTAAATTATTATTATTGCGCCTATTATGTCCCACTGCTGGTCAAGGGCCTCTCTTCCTCTTCCACTCTATCAGATCACGAGCGGTCTTCCTCTGGTCATTCAAGGACTCTACTCACCACTCCATCCCTTCCTGGGTCGGCCACGCTTTTTACATTTTCTGGAAGCCATCATGAACAAACATCTTTAAATTTGTTTATCCATAAACACCAATTGTTTTTAAACAGTGATTATCGTATTGTATCCACCGATACCAGTATTATGACCGTTCACGTCACTAATGGGGTACATTTGGCTCGTGAGCGCCTATATAAGTTCACATTGTACCCGGAGGGGCCATGTTGGCACTGGCACGTTCGTTCCGAAATGTGTAGCGGTTATTCGCGCTTGGCGTATCGCGTGATTTAAGTTGCACTTCGCGTAATGCTTGCAGAATGTATTTAAATTATTATTGAGATGAGAGATCAGTAGAAATTTTAAATTGGTTTAATCTTTTGATAACCTATCTCAAAATGATTTCTTTCAAAATTTAATTAGGTACGCAATTCATTTTTTTGGTTGTTCATTTTGAATTTGTCGTTTCAAAGTATGTTTATAGTGAATTTCTGTATGGGCAATTGACTTGACACTAAATGCACAAAATTACCAAAGAGCTGCTCAATTTAATTGAAGCTCTCTTTAGCACACATGAAATGTCAGATAATGTTATGTGTCTGTTTACCAGGGGCTTGAAATTTCGCGCCATATTAAAACATACCTGAGTTAGCAGCCATTGCTACCAATCCATAAAAAAACTAAGCTACATAAACATTTTATATCGTCTGCCTATGTATAAAAAATTCAGTACGACGAAATTGAAAATAGTCCCCAACACCCTTCCACATACAAGACTCAACCGCTTAGAGAAAATTTCATATTAAAACCGCCCGACGGTGCGGTAAATGCGCCGAACGTGTGCAGTATCGATAAAGAATCGAAGCATAATCGATTACTTTAATGCTCGCACGTCATCGAGTCGAGATATCGAATGTTTTTCGCCCGGCGGCAACGTTGTGCGCGTCGTGCCAAGAAAAATGGGGTATGCACTTAGGTCGGGTAAACTCGAGTAGCGGAAAGTTATCGCGGGAGATGGCGGTTGTTTTTGTATGGAGCATCTTGGACGTCGAGAGACTTATTGATGGGGCAAAGTAGTGGCTTCTGACTGATGTACGGTGCTGCTGCAGGTGGCGGGGCGGGGAAGTAACGTAAAATGAATCGATGTAATTTGTAATGGTGTTAAATCTGAGAAGGAAGGACGTTTGCAAGTTTTACGGCACGTCTATGAAACATTACTCAATCTTTGTTGAAACATAATGTAAAAATATCACGTGATCACAAAACTCGACAATATTGCGGTTTGCTAGGGCGGGCTTTCGCGTATAAATGCGATTCCGACACCGAAAATTTCAGGTGATGGAACTCAATAGCTTTTAAGAAGTTTGAAGTTTGATTTCATAATATTTTTTTGATGTTGTTGTTGTTATTGATAGTGAAGTTTTGTTTATTTGGCGAACGCAGTCGATTCTTTTAAGATTCGTGTCGATCTTCTTTCTTATGCTAAAAGTGTAACTTATTATTATTTATTTAATTGACGAATCTGCTCGATACTCCCAAGCGATTCAAATATATAGAACAAGAATCGAACTCCGAAAAACAAATGTTTTGAGCCGATATCCCTGCTCGGGTGTGCACACGCATATCGCGATGCACTGCTGTATGTAATATTCAGCTGTTGTTGACATGCAGCTTGCAGCTGGTTCGTGTATGCTTGTGAAGTGTTACTGAACATTCACACTACAGACCTAGACTTGGCAAAGAGGTCTAGTGTTTATAGTTGAGACCTAGAGATGTCTGGGTTAATCTTTGGGTAGTATTTAACTGAACACCAAAAAATTACTAAATTAGCCAACTAAGCGGCTTTTTAATTTACCGCAGAATAATTTTCAACTTTCCCTGCAAATTCTCTCGCTCGCGTTAAGACACACGCGGGCCAAACTAACAATAGGTGTGGGAGCGAGAGGGAGACGTAACGTCGACGCTAAATTGTTGATAAATAAAGTGAATTACTTTACCCAAGACAAATAAATGTAGCCAACTAATGTCCTCACCGAGAGGCACATGCCTTTACCCGTGTACGAGTAAGATTGAGCCACACACACACACAATAACAATGCGAGTTAATTTCAAAGATGTGTTCTGGAACCTACTAGATTTCTTTGGGTTCAAATGGAGGCTTCTCAATAATACATTATAATACCTAGATGCAAACAGCAATTTTACAACCAGCCGTAAGTAGCAACACAATTTAATACACAAATACATTAGTTCTACACACAAAGCTTTATAAAGTTACGTACAGAACCCATTACGGCAAAGCTGCACTGCACTTGACACTGGAAAATGGACTTTGCTGCAGTATCAAAGTAGATTACCAAACAACCCCTTGAAATAAGTGTAGGATTTTGTTATTCCCATTTCCTGCCGTCGGTGATTGCGACAAACGAAAATTACTTCATAGAAGAAAGTTTAGATATTGTATTTCTTAATTCTTACTTTTCCTTGGTTCTATAAAAACATGTATTCGTTTTCGTTTTCGTTTCGTTTTCGTTTATTTGCGAAAAATATGGTTATGAAGATGTTATAGTATAGAATAAAAGTATGTGCAGCATATCTCGCCACGCAGTGGCATGCAAATATTATTTCTAAGGCATTTAATTACATTGCAACAGCAATTAATAACATACCTATAGAATTCATGAACTATCCTACATAAAATGTCATGACAATTTATAATATAAAACATTGAATGCTGAGTGTAATTTAATTAGTATGTCACTCCCTGTCATCTCATATCTGTTTAGAACCGAGCCCTACAGTCTAGAAATTCTTTAATATTATAGAAGCACTTACTTATTAGCCATTTTTCTGAGCTTATGTTTAAATATTTCAAATGGCAGTTCCTGTAGTTCTATTGGAATAGAATTAAAAATTTTGATCGCCATCCAGTAGCAGTTTCGCTGCGTCAGTGCTGTATGCGATTTCGGGAATGTCAGCTTATTGGAAAACCTGGTGTTGAAATTACATGATTACATTACATTCCCCTAATGAGAAATCGGAGGATAGGTTTGTTGGTTTGAATTACACATACTGTTTTCTTTGCATTGACTTACCATCCGATTTCAGCAACGAACAATTAGAAAGATGCAAACGATAACTGCGGTGAATACGACTAACCAAACATTATTAACGCAGTGGCATTATCCAAATGAATTATGTATCAAATCCTTTACTAACTAGCCTATACTATTCAGAGATAAGACTTAATTGTTTTTGCTCCCTTCTAACGTAATCCCAGGCACATTAACATGAGACCTGATGGGTCCTTGCGTATGTATTATTCATCACAGAGCGAAGCAATTTCCTTATTCCTTTAGGAAATTACCCTTTTATAGAAGAAAACATTTTTAATTTCTAAATCACTACTTTATTTGATTACGTCAGTCCACAGACAACTTCTTTCTAACCTTAAAACCTGACCCCTAATAAAAACTTTTACTCCGGGACTAATTTTAATAATGTCAATCGAGAGTAGGTACATGTTTTTTCTATCTAAAGCAATTTTTACTGTCATGTACGGGACAGAGACAGTTTAACAGTAAGGAGTGAGAGAATAGAGTAGGTTTTTGTGATGCGATAAAGATGACATAATCACGAATACGACTTTTTCTCGAAGAAAGTGAGCATAGTGTCCCTGCCGTTTTGTGGAAACCATAAAAGGCAGCGTCAATCACAATAAAACAGCCGGGGGGTTGGTTGCTCTTCCTCCCCATGCGGGATTCCAACCCGGGGCCTCTCGTTTGGAAAGCAGAGGCTCGGACCACAAATAGATGTCTTCGATTTACCAGAAAGAAAGGCGAAGCATACCATCAAGAAGCCTCCAGCTATCTCAACATGCATCTTCATTCTACGGATTCCTTAAATATCGGAACGTGTGGCTTTTGTCCAAGCATACTCCGGCCGCCGTAAAATCCGGACTCGGTAATAATTTATGTATGTCGCAACGAAGTTGGGTCGGTAAATCTGAATTGCTTTATTGTTACTGCGCATCGAAGATTTGTACAAATTTCTGATTTTCGAACGAGATACGGAAAAGGGTATAAATTGTGGATTTTGTCTTATTTTCGCGTTGATAAATCTGTTTCTTTCTTCCCGCATTTGGATATGAACTCAATTATTGCCATTAAAATGTTACCCATGCATGTATTGTTCTAAATCACTCATTTAAGTGACTTCTACCTCTCTAGGTAGGTACCTATTTAAACTTTATTAAGAAATCATTTAAGTTACTTATCAAAAAATAAGGTAAAGTACAGAAATCATCTCCCGAAAAGTATTGGGGTCATTCCCAAAAAGCAAACCCGGATCACAACAAGATCATAAAATTACGCAAAAGCCTTTCGTCAGGTCCGGAGATTCGGAACGCGTTCTATTTTCAAAAGCGCGCTCGTGATTCGCCGGACTCCGGCTCCTGGAGCACGGACATTACCGATCGTTGACGGACAAATATGTCCGCTGTTTCGAACGGAATTTACATTTTTATGATCGGCGCTCAGGTTATTCCTATGTGTTGAAAATTTTGAAGTGCTATTTGCTGGCTAGGTAGAATAGAAATTTCATATCAGTTGAGTGACGCTTTTTTTCTCATAGATTGGAAAGACCCAGGTAGACAAGATAGGCCAGCGTATCTTGGACGAGAGATTTTTTATAGCGACTACACTGCTGTCTTTATTATCTTTGGTCATGGTGACATTATGTTTATGTCACCCTCAAAGTATGAAATCCGCCATTCATAATCATTATAATAATCCGCCATTCATAATATTGTAATTTTCTTTTGATTTGATTTGTCTTTATTATCTTTGGTCATGGTGACATTATGTTTATGTCACCCTCAAAGTATGAAATCCGCCATTCATAATCATTATAATAATCCGCCATTCATAGTATTGTAATTTTCTTTTGATTTTATTGTGTAATTTATTCTATGGGCTTTTATGCCTGCAATAAAAATACATTGATTGATTGATTGATAATCATTATATATGCAATTTGAAATCCAGTCCACTTTTTCCTCCATTCAGGTCATCCTAATTTGTTAGTCTTACAAACCTAAATACATGTACATTTATCACAATCATAAAAACATTGACCAAGGGCCATTTGTACCAAAAACTTAATTACGATTAGCGTCCTAATTCTATTTAGCAGCTGTCAAAATGTATGAAATATGTCAAACTTAATTGTGTGTCTAAGAAGTTTTTGGCGCAAGTGACACTTAAACTAGATAAATGGTACGCTGTGCGAATGTACGTAAAAGTAAATGTAGCCCATCACTGTCCCCACCGAGGGGCACATGCCTTTAGACGGATACGCCTAAGATTTAGCCATACTCAACCACGCTGGCTCTGTTAATTTACCAGGACCATAAAAATTGTATCAACCTGTTACATGTTTAGTTTAGAGAGATAAAGAGAAAATAGTTTTTCCAAAATAAATGGGTGTTCATTTCTTGGTGACCACCGAGGAATGCCCCGGTCGTGACGACCCGCGCTGCTTTATTCAATCGCCCATTTCGTTATTTATGAGAAAGCTCGCTTTTACAACTTCATGTATCAATTTTTCTTCGTAAAATTTTTACTTTACGGTCATAAATATGGTATCTTATTATCGTTTCGATATTAACTCGTTAATATAATGGAAGGTTGGTATGGGACTGATATGCCGATGGTTCTTGTACATTTTAAAGATGCCTTTACTAAAAAACACTGAACTTTAATTACAGTCACATACATTGCTTCTAGCCCCACACTAGGATATTCTGTGCCGTGGGAACCAGTAACAGCGACGTAAACCTGTAATTCTTTCTTTCTCCCCAGCCGGGACTCAAACCCGGGTCCTCACGTTTCGGAGGCAGCAGACCCTCGAACGCTACAAAAGTTGTCAACAAACATAATACACTAACTTTGTCATTTTAGGTAGCCCATTGATTTAACTTTAACTTTTATGGCAATTCGATCGGATCGGGTTAGTTTGCACAAAAAGTAAGAGGCGTGGGTGTGTGTGTGTGTGTGTGTGTGTGTGTGTATGTGTGTGGAAACAAGCTAAGGATGTTTTTCTAAGGAACCAAATCCCGAAAAATCTAAGAATCTTTGGTTTACTACAGAAACTGCATATTTACCTGAAACAAAAAATAAAATGTATTTTAACATGCATATGCGTGCAAGTGGGTATGACAATAAGAGAGCTTTAAGCTAAGCACATGGCTTACTCACTCCTAGTCCTAACTCCTAGAGACTATTCCTGTGTTTACGCCAGTCAGTCCCTAAAATTTCACAGCGCCTTTGGCGCGAACACCTGAGTGGCACGAAACTCTAGGCACAGATATTCAATCTTTCTACGTACACTGAAGGGTTTTTATTAACGACGAACGAACGAAGCTCGTGACTTCCAAACGTTCTCAAATCAGAATGCAGATTTCCGCTCACAATTTCCACACCCTCCGCGCAGTATTTTACAAACTTCAAATTGAGATGTCGTCGGAAGCGACTATTAACATAGCCCTCACGAAGTTCACTACATAATCGCTCCTACAGTGGGACGAGCTAACAGCACTGGAGCCGCCTAAACAGTCTCCTTACTTTATAGTTTATTGAACAAAAACAGAATACAGACATATACAAAGGCGAGCTTATCTCTAATAAGATGTTTATTCCAGCGAACCTGGGCTGGATAGGATTTTTTAACAAAGGATTTAACAACATTAATCTCCTTTAGGTTCTGTAATTTCCGGGGGAGGTATGAGTTACGCTATGTAGAGAAGAGACTAAAAATTACGTATTCTATTTATACAAGGTGTAAATGAATTAGCGCAAAATGAGAAACTACTTTGTTAGGGACATGATTCTGAGCAACTTTCATTATAAAACCGATTTAATCAGACAGAGCAACTTTATTTTTCAGTTTCCAGTACGGTTTGGATCAGCTGATTTGTATGGAGAAGTGAAAAATAAAGTTGCTCAGAATCATGTCCCTAACAAAGTAGTTTCTCATTTTGCGTTAATTCATTTAAACCTTGTATTTGATAATATCTACTGAAATAAAGATTTTTACTTTGCCTTTTAACTCTTTAAAGTTAGCTGTCACGTGAAGGTGTGAAGGTGCATGCCGGTCAGCTGCCGGCGAATGAGATAGGATAGTCTTGCTGACTTTTGAGGCTATATATATTATTACAATTAAAAATTGAGAGTTTTTAACCCCTCTTCAGTGTGAATGTTTTTAGTGAGCATATTTCTTAAGAACGTCTTTTTATACGATTCGTGTAGTTAGAAAATAAACAGATTTGAGTAAGGAGATGAACGGGGCGGTTCCAGCGCGAATTTTTCCTAGAACGGCTCTTACAGACCCTCTAACTTAAATTAAACTTGTCTTTGACGGCGGAAGGCTACTTAAAGGTTAAGAGGAAAAAATGGCGGACAAAGTTTTCAAATTGGTTCTGCAGGTGGAAAATACTAAGAGGATTTAAAAACAAAAACATTAAAATAATATTTATAATATGTTCTTAGAACCTTTGGCATTAAATGAAATAATTTATTTGCGTTGATGTGGTACAGTCATAGGTCTTATTATTAAGTATAATTATAGAGCGGCACGTTCAGCCAATTTGTGGCACGCAAATGGTATTTGTATGTATGAATGTATTTATTAACAAATGTATCCCAAATATCCTTACAAATTCAGTAACTAACTGTAAGTATTTTCGCATGAACTTAATAAATTCAAATACCTATATTGTTTCAGTTAAAAAATAATTGTTGTAGAGTAATAAAATAAGTTAGTACAAAGTTTTCTGGATTACGATATTTATTTCTGCAAGTAAGGGTCGGTTCTTACTTGCCCCGCTAAGGTTGGTTTTTGTTAGCACAAATCCTAGGATATAATGATTGATGATAGTACAAAAATATTCATCATTCTTTATTTAGGAAGGTACCTAAGAAACACACACCAACATAATGCTGAACGCCTAAACCTAAACCGTTTGGTTAAGTCTTTCAATATGAAGGAAAAGTTTCAGTTCTCAGATAAATTAAACTCTTAAAATGTTTAGTTTTATAGCACAAAGGCCTACTGTGTTAATTATAAATTGTTGATGTTTTTGAGCCCAAAAAAAGGGCCCACAATTTACCATCAGACTTGCAATTAAAGTTGAAATCCTATGAAAATGCGGTCGTCAAATAATGAAAGGCCCCGTCCCCCCCACAGATGAGAGGTTAAGGAATACGAATATTGGATTAACAAACCGTTTTCTTCCTACGGATTCCTAAATCAGCCAAATTCCGCAGCCCGGAAGATCCCAGACCACCGGCGCTTAACTTTTATGCATTCAAAATTAGGGGTTTCACGTAATGTGAGGGGGGGGGACCGTGATCCCACTTTAGGGGGAAATCACCGTGTTTCTCCCTGCCAACGTGATTCCAACACGAGTATATACAGGGTGGAATCATTTTAGGATACCTGAGTCTACGAAAAAGTGTCTAGCTTAGTGTTAAATTCGCGGTTAAAACATGAGCTTGGTGTTTCATCTGTCGGAAAAAAATACAAAATGCGGAAAAGATGTTTAATCAAAACTTTGAATTAAACGACATCTCGGCAAATAACCGATTACGTGCCAACTGCCACCATGTCACGTCGATGCATCTGAAGCAAGACTACCTCCAGTGTCAGTGTCAGTGTGACGTGTCATTTATTTCATAGGACACCATGTATAAGACGAGTGTATTCGAGGAGGGGCAACTTTTGATTGGTTTGAACCCCAGCTAGCCGCTTCTGATGGAAAACATTGATATTCAAATCCACGTAATTACTAGGTCGGTGTCAGTCTTGAAAAATGAAAAGGTTATTTATAAAAACAATATTTGCGAACATCGAGTTGACATGTTCTCATATCCTTTGTTATGTCAGAATTTCAACCTCATGAATGACTTGGTAATAAAGATCAAAACTTATGAAAAGGCAGTCATTGAATAATGAGGACCCCACATATTAGAGGTTAAACAGTTAAAACGTGTGTCGTTTATTTTTTTGACGTACACGCTGTAGACATACATAGACTGTCACGCAGGCAGGACATGCAGATTCGAATCCCAATGCTAAGCAATTTAATTAAGTTGGAAAACATCGTGAGTAATTAACTTATTTGACGTTGTACACTTAAGTCTACCTCCTGTCCATCCTAGGTTTGCTGGATGGAATATCTTGATAGAGATACGTTTGCCTTTGTCATGTATCCTCCACTTTCCATTGTAAAATTCTTTTGCGCAAAAAAGTATATTGAATATTGAGTAATCCTCCGATTCTTTAACTAAAAGATGAGGAATCCCCCTGTCAGACATAATCGACTTGCCTGGCAAAAAGTGGCCAAAACGTGCCTCAGACACCCCGTAAGAAAAAGGTTGAATTATAATTCTCACGTGACATAATAAGACTAACAGGAAGCCATAATAAGAACACCCCCCTCCCCTCCATTATAAAGGGACAAACAATGCTGCGAACTTGTTAATTGGTTCAGGACCCCGGCAAAATCAGGTGTTGCCAACCAGCCTCCAAACATTGATTACAGGGGTTCTCAGAAACCCGAAAGCGACATATAAAGTTTCGTTTGTTACATTAAAACAAAAGAGAGTTGTAAAAAAAGTAAATAAACTGATACTCTAGGGAAGGCATTAAAATGAAAATCTTGAATGAAACATTATGACTTCAGGGATGCTGATGCTTTTTGATGGTATCTATGTTTTAAAGAAGAAAACTAAACTCGAATTGTTGATGCACTGTACATAGATTCTTAACATAAATAGAGAACTGGTCTGATGATTCCTGCTTCTGATTATGCGGTATTTTTAAGTTCGTACATATGAAGATAATTAAAACTTAACGGACTGGGCTCTGTCCCAAACTGTATCTAAGCCCTATTGAACAGATAAATCACAAGTCTTGTATTCAAAATGAAAGGACAGATGATTTTTGTACATACAGCTCCTTGACCGGGTCCTATGTCAAGGCGTCCTCAAAGAATTCGATTTGAATGCAATTTCTGACAACAATCTCTTGCGTTAGGTTGAGTCAAGGGTAAAGGCCTACGCAGACCGGGACGGCATGGCAAGTTTTTACCAATGGACATTCACAGGTAAAGACAGCATCCTTCGGCAGGATGCTTCGGCATTATTTTAAACCATAGCAATTTATGTCTTATTTCTATATCGATACGTTTCAATGTCCATTGGTAAAAATTTAAAATCCCTTGCCATGCCGTCCCAGTGTGCGTAGGCCATAAATCGGGTGGAGGAAACGACAAAGCATACCGATGTACTTGCACAAGTTGAGTATGTATGACCTCAAAACTGAACATACTTTATCCAGCCAAAAAAACGCCTGAACTTTCCTAAACTCCTACAAAAGCTCTCATGAAACATGGCGGAATGAAACACGTAACAAAAGTCAAAAGAAACTCCCGACAGCGACTTTCAACGTGAAAAACTGAAGCTCGCGACGCGATGTGTGAAGAAACTTGCAAGCTCCCTGAGCTTCGAAGCAACTTTCATGCGAGGATGGACGAGTGGAGGGTAAACTAAAGACTTCGAAAAGAAAATGTGAAAAAAGACTTCGAATAGCTAATAATGTAATAAGCCGATATGACTAAAAGATATCGAATGAGTTTACGACCATATATAGGAGCTTATGAAAATGTACTAACTATACTCTGGCCGCTGAGAGAATGCGACCCTGACACATGTCTGTGTCCCTGTCTGTCCCGCGCTACTTTTCACTCAATCTCACTCCCACAAAGGGGATTGCATCCCAAACTGACAAGTGATCGCATTCTCTCAGCGGCTAGACTATAGTGGCGCGAATTACTAACCAGTTTACTTTCAGTCACTTCCTGTAAGATCAAATGTAATGCCGCAAACGAATCTACTGGTTGAGAACTAAGGGAATTCGTTTAAGACTCAGTAGGTACTGAAGTGATATTCGTTATTTCTTTATTAAACTCACATGACAGCTTATGGTAGAAAAACATGTGGAAATTATATACTACTGACAATACAACCTCAGGGATTGATTTATTGATTGATTGATTGATTGATTGATTGATTGATTGATTGATTGATTGATTGATTGATTGATTGATTGATTGATTGATTGATTGATTGATTGTATAACCCTGAGTTTCACGAAACTATTTTGAAATTTAAGTTGTCACTTAACTAATTTAATCGCGAGAATCTCATAGGAAAGTCATTTGTTTCAGTTGCTAAGCATTTGCTTAAATAAAAAAAATGTTTAGTGAAACTCAGCATAATTATGACCTATACCACCGGTACCAAAACCACAGAAGAGATAATAACCGCTGTAAACTGCTCTCCACTCTAAGAGTTGTTTCAGCTAAGTCACAATGACGGGTTCCCCACCCCATATCAAATCTGTCGTCTAAGATCTTTTAAGGATATTTCCAAACGGAATTATACAGAATGTTTCACCGTATATTCCGATGTTTCCAGCGATTTGAGAACGAACACGTGAATAGCAGGAAGAATATTATTATTCAAAAACTGAGAGATGAACTGAAAGG
The DNA here is from genome assembly GCA_963457715.1 of Argyresthia albistria. NCBI lineage: Eukaryota > Metazoa > Arthropoda > Insecta > Lepidoptera > Argyresthiidae > Argyresthia > Argyresthia albistria. The sequence goes on along the minus strand of OY735275.1, from coordinate 6,651,654 downwards.
CTTAACTGGTTTACTCTCCGAAGCACACCGGTCGAACAAACGAGCAATGGAGAACATTAGATAAATAAGATGTGTCGACGAGAGGGTTAAGAGAAGTATTGGAAACTGGAGCTCTATTTTTGAATCACACTTTTGGAAACGATTTTCCTTCGCTATTCGAAATTCCGTATTTTTCAGTCATTCGCCCTGCCCGGTGACCACTCGTTGCGCAAGTCGAATAGTAGATTAGACGTCAAATACGTCAAACCTAACCAACCAATGAGGAATGAGGGAATGAGTCAACAAAGTGTCAGGCTATCTACGATCCGTTTCCGGAAAAGTATTTAATAATCTCTTGTTTGGAAATAGCGAAAAATTTCTTTGACAAGTTTGGCAGTTAAGTTAGACAAAAGAGCTCATGAGGAAAACAAAATGCGTGTTTGTTTCTCGTTTGAACAGGACGATGTCTGATGAATATGAATTACAAATATTTTATTGTGTTTGTACTAACGAACCACAGATATTATTATATTATACATGCTCCCACCAACTGTTTTCAAGAGTTTCTTCGCAGTAAAAAAATACATTTTAACGAAATCCGATACGCGATTTGTATTCCCCTTAGCGCTGGGTGCTCGCGCTATTTTTTTTCTCCTCTGTCCGTTCTATTCTCTAATACGTTTATGGCACAAGGAGAAACAACAAGCGATAACATAAAGTAACATAGCGTCACGTTTTTTCCCATACGGGATCGCAGAGGCACACTTTTAGCCAGTTATTCAATACACCATTTGTAACTTTTTTTTACCACGACCAAAAATTTGCTATAGCATTGAAGCGTATCACTGTATGTCTGTTTGTGGCAGCCTAGCTCTCCCAATATTAATGCTGTTTTCTGTTAATGGTAGTAGGGTAGTCTACGATGGTTTTTTCTTAGACAACTTTTATTATAATCGGTTCGAATGTCAACTTCTCCATAAGGAAAGAAGTCAGCTAAATATTAGGCTGATAGTTTATTCGTCTGTGTCGGGGTATTTTAAAATGTTTCATTCAAAATTATAACAAACTTCAACTACATCTGTTACACATAACCAGTTCGCCTATAACTTGAGCCCCATACTGTCTTCGGTCAATGTTTATAGAGGAAAAAGCGGGGAATCTCTGAAACAACGGTGCGCTGTAAATAGGAGCTATCCGGCTCAACGTGGTGGCACCGGCACATCAGGCGGGCTGGTTGGGATGCGTTCACAGTGGCCGTGATTGTGCAAGCGAATCGCATCGCAATAGCTAGAGCGCGAAATACTGGTTTGTTTGTAGACGGCGGCGCGGCACGTCTCGTCTCGGCGCAGTCGACAATCAAAACCGGAATTTTAAACCCTCGCAAAGCCACTGTCATACGATTCGCGTACAGAATAGGCATCACGAAAGATTTTGAAATCCTCTGCCATAATGTGGGTACACATTTACAATTTAAGAAAAAAAAATCTTTAATCCGGTAATAAATTAAGTTTACCGAAGTTTAAAGCCATTTTTCTAATATTTTGTAATAGTGCGCGAAAAAAGCTCTCAGGTGTCATGGCGTCGGCTTTGATGTCACGCATAAGTAAACATGTCAATGTCCAAATGAGTAATCAGCATAAATCAGATGATGTTTACATTGTTATGACGTCATGCAGCGTCATGCGCTATGATTCCTGTTTCGATCAAAATGGCCGAATGCAGTATTTAAATCTTACGTTTTATTGAAAATCATATTAATCTCAATGTTTTTAATCAAATTAAATTAGAGTTTTAAATTCTTTTAATATTTTCTCTTAGAATCATTAAATCTTTCATTATTTATTGATACAATCTTCAGGCCTCAGGCTATCGTAGTATACGTTTTTATTCGGCGACGGCGTATGTTGTCGTATGAGCCAGTTCACACACATGACTGTATTCCGGAACATAAAAAGCCTGTGATACTCCCGGATGAGAAGAATACGGAGAACTCCCGGGTTCAAATCCCGGTTGGGAAGGAAGAAAAATAAATCCCCGGGTCTTACATGTGTCTGTATCATAGTACCCGGTCACAATATCTGTGCACCTGACCTCGTGACGTCATATCGGCGGTCTGGGTACGGTGTGAAAAAAAGTTATTTCGAGAAATGTGGAGGTAAAAAAAAACTACTAACCTATTCAAATCAATTTATCATTGATGAAGGGTTTGTTATTAAAAAACAATAATTTTGATTACAAAAACATTTATTATTAAACTCAGTCACTATAAATTATTGACTCAATGCCTGACATTGTATCTTCCTCACTCTCACTTTCTGAACTCTCCGAACTGTCTTCCCCTAGTGGTATTAAAAAATGTGTGATGTTGTGGTATGCTAGATGATCCTTTTCCCAGTATTCTCGCTGTAGTCTCTCCACGTGATTCACTTCTTTTTTCCAGTCAGCTGGCGTAATTGACTTAATCGCATCTTTTGTAAGTTGTTCTATTTTCTTTTCCGATTGGTCAATGTTTTTATCTGCCACCCTTTGCTTTACCAAGTTCCATATATATTCGATAGGGTTTAGGTCACAATGATAAGGTGGCAGACGCACAACTTCATGGCCATGCTCTCGCATCAAATCGTCGACGACATATTTTTTCGGCGGCTTTGTTCTCAGTATAATGGGATACAATTCCCTCTTTGTCATTTTGTCATTAAATGGAATATTGTGTTCACGTAGCCAATTTTGCATGTCAGCTTTAAGAGCAGCACTAGTGGGCACTTTCACCGACTGCGTCGAATGGTAGGGTGCATTGTCTATGACAACTATACCGTTCGGCGGTAAATTTGGTATAAGCTTTTCACGGAGCCATTTTAAAAAATTGCTTTCAAGATTAGATTTCTTGATTCGCTGTGTATTGTTTTTCCCATGACTTCAGTTTAACAGCTACAACAATTTTAATAACAACCGAACCAGTCCAAACTTAACAGTAAACAGTCTAAACTTAACAATAAACTAGTGGCTCTGTGAGCTGTAGACCTCGCGAGTATGTCGGTGGGAAAGCTGAACTGCTAACACACATAAAAAAATAACCCAAATAATTTTCTTTCAATAACACATACAAACTTATGAATGTACCTGGTTACGTACATGCAGTATGAAAGTAGCCGCACCAATAACTTTGTAAACTACATTTCGCGATCTTTAATACAACCTATTGACTTTTTACTAAAATTATATAGTCTGTTTCACTCTCATGGTCTTTACGAATCCAACGACACCTCATTTGTTAATATCCATCGAGCCGTTTGGGTTGTAGCGATTTTTTTACATTTTAAAACCCCATATCTCCGCCATTTTGAAAAAAAACTAAAAACTGGCTCGAGTAAAAAATTCTATTTATTTTTCCAACCTGCTCACAAAATTTCACGAGAATCGGTTCATAAATGCGACCTGTACAGGAGAAATACGAAAGCATTTTTGCCCAAACCTGAAACGGAGACGCTTCGCTCGCTTCGCTCGCTCGGTCAATAATAAATAAAAAACAAAACACCAACAAAGCGAAAATATCAAAATTATCGGGACGTGTATCGGCAACGAAGATGCTAACCGTACTGTCGCACCGGGGAGTGCGCGGAGAGGTGACAGGGGAAGCGGGAGAGGCGCCGCATTCCAGCGAGGTGCACAGATATTCTGACCGGCTAGTATGTGCTTGTTTGTTTGTGTACTATGTAGTAAAATATGATAGGATGTAGACTTGCGTGATAGTATGAGTAATTTAGAATTCCTCCTTCATAAAAATGTCATCACTAGCGAACTATCTCGCTACTGAAAGTTGCGAATAAAAAACTAATATCAAAGTCCAAGTTAGTAATACTACAGCGCTGCTACGTGTTTTCTGTGCGATGTATTGCAAACTACTACACACGACACGACAAACACTGAGAACTTAACTTAATTGTTGGTTGACTTGTTTTCTTGTTGAACTGATAACTTTCTAACCAATTTTAGTAAATAAGTCTACCTTTCACAGAAAACCACATTAAAATCCTTCCACCCGTTTGAGCGCTAGAGTCCCACTAAAGTATTCACAAAATAAAAGGCTCGTTTTGACAGTTCACGCCCATGAAGTTTTAACCCCTAACGCGTAGGTAAACTTATAACACCCCTCTTTTGGTCGTTAGGAGTTGAAAGGAAGGGGGAAAGGAAGAAGGGTCTACTGCTGCAAATCTGTCGTAGTCCTGCTTTAGGAAAATAACGAGAAAACAAAGTAGGGTCAAACAACAGTTTGATGACACAGAGACAGTCGCTGGAGCTGATGGTGATCTGATGAGGTCCTCATGAGGAGCTTTGTAACTGGATTTATGGATACGACGGATATTTTTCAGTTACAGCATTTAATATTCAAAATGACTATGATAAGTACTAGCTAGTGTTCGTCTGCGTGTACCAGGGAGCACTTATCCAGTGGAGAGCGCATAGATACATTTTCCTTTGAAACACAACTCACCAATATACGGGCGGCGGGCGGGGGACGAGGTAAGAGAACTGTGATTGGTCAGCCGCTGCGAAACTGTCTGGCGGCCCGTCATCGTACAAAGGTTGAATACAACAAACGTTTGGCGAGCCGCAACCGCAATCCCCCGCGGGCGCAGTCAATTGGATATTATAGTCTCTGGCGTGTACCTAGGAATTATTATTTACTGAGAAAACATTAACATTCTTCTGGTACAGTCGGATAATAAGTATCTGTAGGTATTTGTTAATCTAGCTCAAAAACTACATGTATATTATTATCATCCTAATCAGTCTAGCCATACTTTCACATTTATAATATCAGTGGGCAATTATTACATTACATTTCATTGTTGTACAATCACGTGACCACATAGTAGCACACCCATACACCAGCGATCTTGATTTTATTTTGTTTTGTTGTTAATTGTTGTGAATATGTTGCTAATTGTATTTTATTGATTACTGTTATTCTTAATGTTGCAATTTATGTGTTTGTACTGTCTAATGAATAAATCTTTTATCTATCTATCTATCAATTATTGCTTGGCAAAGCCCTCTTCTCTTCCACTTTTAAGTCCCTATCCCATAGACCCACTGCAACCGTTCCAACAAGCTTTTTCTCATTGAATTTCAAGATTGATATTTCAAATGACCGATAGCTAAGACAACTCTCAGAGCTGAGATCGGTTAGGCTTAGGCCCTGTTCCATGCAGTCTCGATAAGCCATTGTACATAAAATGACTGATGAATCTGTCACTATAGTCTGTTGGGAAAAGGCCATTAATATATCCCAAAATAGCAGCCAGCTATCAAAGTGACGTCATACGAAAGTCACTGATGATCCGTGATCAGTCCACTACTGTTTAATGCATCAACTCGTCTGCATTGGGTTGCCATGCGTCCCGAATTTCCCGATATGCCGGTTTCAAACAAACAAACATACATACATACATATGCGCACGGCTTTTCCCCGAAGGAGAGGTTTGTTAATTAATCCTGTCTATCCTAGGTTTGCTGGAAGAGATCTCTTATTAGAGATAAGCTCGCCTTTGTACATGTTTTTTCATTATTAAGTGTCTGTATTCTGTTTTTGTGCAATAAAGTATAAAGTATATGATTTTGAAATTTTAGGTTGTCACCTTACAGATTTAAGGACGATAATCTCACAGGATTGTCATTTGTTTCTGATGCTAAGGATATGCATTTTTTTTCGTGCAACTCAGGTTTAAAGACGTAACTGGTTCGCCGACACATCTTATATAACAATAGTTCGTCTTTGTCGGTCGTTCGAGCGGTGCGCTACTGCGAGTGAAGGGGCAAACCATTAATCTCGACATCTAAAAAGCGATTAGGTATAAATAAAGCGTTATGAGCTTTAATGGGCTACATTTACTATTATGAGTTCTTAAATCCGGAATACATAAATGTACTAGCAACCCAAATCTGTCTGATGACATCGGAAACAATTAGAGGGAGAGAGATACAATGAACAGTAAAGAGATTACTTGATGTGGACTACGCGTTAGTGATGGACATCATGCACTAGTGATGGGGTAACACACTGATAAAGTTATAAAGGCAAAATCAGCGTCAGAGGAACAACTGTCATACAGCATTTAGGCCAGCGCAATAACTCGGTTTCCTAATGCATAAAATATCATAAATATAATAACACTGGATAAAAGTGGGCAAAGTTGTACATCTGCCACCCCGTCAGGGGCGGTTCTAGAATTTCAGTTTGTGGGGGGCCATTTTGACTATGTTCAGTATCTTATTTATAAGGTATATTTAGTAAGTAAGTAGGTATATTGAATGTTTACAACATAAAGTTACGCGCCCTGTAGGTACCGCTTTTGACAAACTTTCAATAAATTCACCCAGATCAACGGGCACTTATTGGGCGGTGTCAGCCGCCCCGGAAATTTCCCATTGCTAGCAAGTCGAGTAAAGAAACCCTCGTAAAACCAACTCATAGGGCCGCGGCGTTCACCACCCCGAAAATTCCCCATGGCTAACAAGTCGAGTAAGAACTCAAAGGGTGGCGCGAGCCGCCCCGAAAATCTCCCATGGCTAGCAACAAGTCAACTAACGAGAACCTTATATCAATTCAACAGGCGGCGGAAGCCGCCCCAGACAAATCACATAGCTGTGGCTATGGCTAGCATATCAAATATATTCTGTATGCTGTGTAAAAGTGCATCTGAATTAAATCGGACAATTGAGTCGAAAGAAAGAAATTCTTGGGCCCACTGTAATATAAAAACTCATAGGGCGGCGCAAGCCACCCCGGAAAAATCACATGGCAATCACATTTCGAATATATTTCAGTTTCTTCTGAGTATGCTGTGTAAATTTGCACCTGAATTAAATCAAAAAGTTTTATCTGGATGCCTCCAAAAATGAGAACTCATAGGGCGGCGTCAGCCGCCCTGGATAATTCACATGGCGATGACTACTATGGCGAATATATTTCTGTTTCTTTTGAGTATGGTATGTAAAAAAAGTGCACCTGAATAAAATCGAAAATTTGAGTCAAAAGAATGAAAATCTTGGGCCCTCTGCTGGTATAAAAAAACTCATAGGGCATTTCGATTTTATCTGTTTGTTCTCAGTATGCTGTGTAAAAAGTGCATCTAAATTAAAAAGAAAAGATGAGCCCAGACAATGAAATTCCTGGGCCATGACGAACACTCGAACTCATAGGGCGGCGTGAGCCTCCCCGGAGAAATCCCATGGCTAGCATGGCAGATATATTTCTGTTTCTTCTGAGTATGCTGTGTAAAAGTGCACCTGAACCGACAACTTGAGTCAAAAAAAAAACCTAGGTCGTTTGGGAGGGGGGGCCATGGCCCCCATGCACCCCGTATGGGAAAAGGCGTGAATGTTATCTTTTGTTTTAATAAATTTTCTGTCGTAAGGTTATATGCGTGGTAGTTTTTTTTTATAGTTATACATAGCTAGATTTGTTTTGTATTTATTTTTTAATGTCTCTTGTGTACAATAAACATTTAACGAAACAGAGTATTTGTACTTTAAACAGTCGATATCGATAAATAAATCTCTGCACATCACTATAGCGAAACGTAACACTATTGAAATTAGGCTTTGTGAAGGCTGTTTCGTCATTTGCGTCGTTTGTCGACGAAACTAGTCAGAACTGATGAACTTTGTTGTCACTGTGCACCCGGATGCTGGACTGCCAGCTCGAAGTTGATGAACACACTCGTACGCTTATCTCGTTACGAAAACCGATATTTCAGTTGTACTTCACACACAAACGCACACCTTTTTACGTACCTAAAGGGTAAAACGGAACCCTATTGCATGAACCGTATTTCTGTGTATTTCTGTTGCCGCTTTAACAAAAAATACTAAAAAAAACTGAATAAAATAAATATTTAAAGGGGCATCCATACAACAGACATGATCATGATTTATTTGCCGTTTTTATAGATAATGGTACTGAATCGTTCGTGCGCGAGTCCGACTCGCACTTGGCCGGTTTTTTTCACACAGCGAGGGGTGGAAATACTATAGATACAATACTATCTACGATATATAATACCAAATACGATAGTAGTCTCTTAAACTATCTATCTATGTGACACAAAATAAGGAGTCCAAGGTTAGTAAGAAAGCGAGCTTCTCTGTTAAAAGAGGTTTCTACAAGCCAACTTTAGATTTAGATTTCTTTATTAATCCACATAACACACTTACAGTTTGCACCAACACATGTGAATGGTAATAATACAGTGAAATAAATAAAATAAAATAGTACAATAATTTACAAAACAAAAAAATAATTAAAATCATTTAAAACATTAATTAGGTACTTAAATAACAATTTACAATTACAAATTATCATGAAAATCGATGTTTAAATACTTATTAACGATTTGAATAAATTGCCAAAGGCGCATGCCAAAAATGTCAGTCTCTGGGTACTGAGTGATACACCCATTCAGCAATGTCAGTGCATGGTAGGTGGGCTGGGCGCGTGTCGAGCGTGCTCTGTACTGTACGGGCCACACAACGTCGCGAACAGCGGCCGAGAGCGCAACATTCAACTTGGGCGTGATACGAAAATGACTAATGAAAGGGGAAAATGTATAATTACTATTTTCAGAAACCATTTCTTGGTCGAATTTGGAACCCTTTTAGACCCTTCGAGCCCTTACGCGACCCAAAAAGATTGGTTCCACTTGAAACCCTTAAAAGCAATCAATGTGCAAAATTCTTCGCCAACACTTAAGGGTCCAGTTGAACATATTACCGTCCGTCCCTTCCAAGTTTTGAGGATTTTGGTGCCTGAAGAAATCTAGGTACATAATTATGTATGTATGCTGTATATGTAATGTACATTTACAGCATTTTCTTATTTTACTATGTTTACAGTGTGTAACTGTAACAGGACAGTGTATTCAAGTGTTAAGTGTCTTGATTTAAGACTGAGATAGTTCATAATTTACATTATCTTTATTGTACTCAAAATATACATAAATTAGTGTACAAAGCTTATCTTAGATAGTTTTGAGATTCTATAAAGTGAATAACTATAAAGGTTGTAGAAACCTTAGGGCCATTTGCACCAAAAACTTAATTACGATTAGCGTTCTAATTCTATTTAGCAGCTGTCAAAATGTATGAAATGTGTCAAACTTAATTGTGATTAACGCGCTAATCATAATTAGTGTTTTGGTGCAACTGGACCTTAATTATAAATGTCCTGATTAACAATATTTTGATGCATTTTTTTTCTCCATAGGCGAAAAGGCGTGACGTTATTTTGTTGTTGTTATTATTTAAAATCAATCAAATGCAGAATTTATCGCATTCATTTGGAAAAAAAAACACAAATCATCGTTTCAAAAATATCCCTTCTCTTCATTATCAAAAGGTCAACTAGGTACTCAATTCTTGCATTACGTACGACTATAATCACGACAAAAACACACACAATTACGAAAAACATAATAATCAGAAGTCAGATACGAAATTGTTATTTCATCAAAAACATTACTGCGAGAATGGAAGCCAATTAATGAAATGAAAATTTTTATTTTTTATAAATCTTACATTCTTTACAGCATGACGCTAACTCCTAAACTAGGGGAACCTGTATGTCAGGAGCCAGAGCCTCCAGAACCGAAACAATTGGCATTTTGGACCTAAGATGAAACTGAATGTTTATTAATTAACAATTATGTAAATAAATAAGAGATGAAAGACTCAGAAACTACCATAACTTAATTAAGTTATGGTAGTTTCTGAGTTGCCTTAATGATATGAAGACTGCGCTTTTAGCCGACACAAGAAGTGATATATAGTGATGCAGATTATCCTGAACTCTACAAGAGAGTGGATGTGAACTCCGTAGCCTAATGGGATTCACGCTTGCTTCTCACGCAGGAGACGCAGGTTCGGACCCCAGTAATTTATCTTACTTTATTTATCTACGAGGTGATGGAAAAAGACGTGAGGAAATACTCATTATTTCATAGCTGCGGCGGCGATGGGCTAGTCCTTGTCAAGCAAAATATGGCTTGGCTGTTGCACAAACTAAAATATAGGTAGTTCTATGAATCATGTAGGTATTTCCGTTGGTGCATAGCTTATTCCCTCGAACATGACGCGACACACTATCGTATCGTAATCATCTATCAAGTAGTTTGTACTCTGAGCAAACTACTTCACAGATCAGTCAATGTCATTCACAGAACACGAAATTGTGAGAACAAAGTACAGTGGGGGGAATAATAACACTGGCTGTTGTGGTCCGATTGCTTTTCGTACGGCTGATGCCGTGAAATGCATAACTACGGCCACCGGGACGGGTTTATGCAATAAGCACTTTTTGATGAGTTAGTTGGGTAAACTTTAACCAACGTGCTTGCAATAGCGATAAAGCTAGCGATAACAAAGCACCGGACTAAATGTTGAGGTTTCGGGTTCATAAACAAATACAACGTCACGCCTTTTCCCATACCGGGTGGCAGAGGCACAGATTTACGAATGGTATTTAATATACGGGACAATTGGTAGTTATTATTGAGACAGTAAATAGAGATGATTGTTTTCAGTGTACATCAATTAAAACTAACTCAGGCGACGCAGGCCACGCAGTGCAGATATTGTAACGCAGGCCAGGCGACGTCTTTATATGCTCGCCTTTCTTCTACATGTATTCTCCATTTTCCATTGTATAATGTACTGTTTTTGTGCAATAAAGTACATATTGAAATATTGAGTATTGAGGTGGATTCACAATAAGGGTGGCAATATCCAAAAATATTTTAATGCAGTCACATACATTACCGCCAAAACAGGTAACATGTCGTGGGAACCAGAAACTGCGTCGTTCTCAGTTACAACGAGTAACAGCGCAAATTATAGCGCAGGACTTTGTTAGTAAGAGTAAATCTCCGGTAAACTGGCTATAAACCTACAAAATCTATTGAACGTCATACAAAACGGAAATGCACACTAGTAGGGTTGCCAGTAACTAATACTTAAATTAACTTTGGAATTATTTTGGATTTCGTTCTGACGGTGATGGAAATCACCTTCTCTATAGTAGCCCCATGTCTTGCAAAATGGAGTATTGATTAGCTGGCTGGTAACACGTCTTGTAAAATGTTCGATTCAGTGGTGAGGTGACATTTTATTTTGTTTCATCAAGTAACCTATCTATGCCCACAATAGCAACTTTTTATGCGTTAGTAAAATATAACAAGATATTCTCCTTTTACCAAATACCAAATTTGGTTTTATACCAAATTTTAGTTAATGTCGAATTTGCATGTTGTATTTACCTATAAGTAGATGAACATCTAGCACTAATGTAATAATTAATATAAATGAATGTCTACTGTATCATCTGTTGGTGAACCTTAAACAATAAATAAATAAATTTTATCAGTTGCTAAAATCACAGGAATAAAAGAAGACAAAAACAATAAAAAAATGCACTGAAATAGAAAACAGACTACAGTGTTCATGTTGTATCTACATTCTTTGACAACCCTACACACCGGGCGGTAAATCTTTCGACGCCTATAAAGTGCATTTCAAAGCCACAATGCAAACCTTTGATGTTTAAGGAGTACTCAAATAAACACTTTGAGACAAACGTAAAACTGTGGGTCGACGCAGAACAACAATGTTACATTTTGTCTTAAAATATGAATACTCCTAATATCCCGCGACACTCACCGAAAACTCAAATCTGGCAGACACTTAAATGCATCTTATAACTGATTTTTATTGAGAATGAGAATGAAGACGGCGCTAGTATTTTCAGCAGCACTTTTTTTAAATCTTGTGTATGTATGAGTTCTATAAAGGGGTTTACAAGCCGAAAGAGGATTGTTAGGGACATCATTCTGAAGAACTTTCACTATGGGACCGACTTGATCAGAGCAACTTTATTTTTCACTCCACCATACAGATCAGCTGAGCATTAGGCCCGAAAATGTACTTCTTCTTCTTCGAGTGCCATCTCCTATCGGAGGTCGGCTATCATTATGTCTGTCTGTGACCGTGATGTCGCGGCTCGAAATATGTCTTCAGTGTTCAAACTGAACCATTTCAAAATAAAGTTGCTCTGATCAAGTCGGTCCCATAGTGAAAGTTGTTCAGAATGATGTCCCTAACAACCCTCTTTCGGCTTGTACACCCCTTTCTGTTACATCCTATATACAATACATTTGTAATATGGAAATTGAAATCACTAGAACATTTAACAATTACAAAAATAATACGACTTGAATACATAGGCGATGGGCTACTCCCTGTGATGTAAAATGGAGTTATGTCTGGCTAAAAGCTGGTATAATATTGTGCCTCTGCCACCGCGTATGAGAAAAAGCTTGACGCTATGTTATACGGAATACATAAATGAATAGGTGCGTACCTATTTATTGTATGAAGCCATCCGTTAATGTGCTTCCACTTCCATCTATTGCTCATACTAATAACCTCCAACCGAGACAAATTCAAAGCAAAGGTAATGATATCATTAGACGGAGCTTTTTGTATTATTTGTATGGCGTCACCTGTTTTGGTATGCTTTGCTGTGTTGTCTGCATTACACAGAACGGAAGTTAGCGTTTTGATGACGAGCCTAGGCGAAACTATTACTTATTTTTGATATAATAAATAACCCATTAATGTCCCCATCGAGGGTCACAGGTTCACTAGCACTTTACGTTACTTACGTAGCATGGCGCTAGATAAAAGTAAATTAAGGGCGGGCTCTAGGCAATCAGAACTTAGAATTTCATCCTTAACTTATTTTTAGAGGAAATTAAATAAAAAATAAATAAAAAAAGTTAAAGCCAAGCTAAGCAAGTCTAACTGAAGAACATACTGTGCCATTTTTACAATGATTAGATAAATAACAAGAACACAAATTCAGGTGCGGTGCGAAATTGTAAAATAAAACATTGTGACAGACAGATTTTCTGGCAATTTCAGGATACTTTTCTATCGAGAAAAAATAATAAAATTACGTTATGGGAATGCGAAGTCACGCTGACACTCGTGATAAACAAGCTAGTGAAAAAACGTACAGCAATAATACTCCTCATTCCGAGCGATTTGTGTTTTGCTAAAGGCTGTTTTGCCTCCGGCGCATCTGAAAGCTTGAACAAGGTTGGTCCGGAAAAGCTCTCATTCTATCGCTCAGATTAACGAAACTCTTTGCTCGATACCTCTATGGCATAGAGTCTATGCTCATGTGCTGGCTAGGTACAGTAACGCACTATATTTTCACACAGTGCATGGCACATTGGTTCCATAGTTTATCGCCGGTATTATCGATTTTATTGCGAGCTGTATCACTTTGTATCGATGCATGGCTCGGCAGACTGTGAGCCGAAACAATTCAATAATATATTGCGATTGATATATCACTCGGCTGCATATAGTACCATGAAGAAACCTACATAAATAAATCTAGAATGAAATATGAGAGTATCTAATGAAAATAACTTGTCGCGCAAAACGAACCTACCTCTATTCACTATGAATCATGGCTAATAGGGCCACAACAATGTCACTGCCACACCAAACAGGAAAATGAGTGACACTATGGTTTTGTTTGTATTGGTGAGTCAACTTAGCCTTAATACAAATTTTGTGTGAAGTTAGGTTTTGATTTCTTTACAAAACACATAGGCATCACGCCATTTCCCATGTAAGATGGCAGAGGTACAATTTTTACCCACTTTTAGTCAATTATTCAATACTCCATTCAACTCCAAATATACTACGAGCATGCAATACACTATCCGCTGCTATCCCGCCTTCGCATTTAAGTGGAAGCTTACACAAATTATGTCTATCTGCCGAAATGATCTTTTTGTTAATAAGCCTACCTTTGATCTTTTTATAATGGGTTCACATGTCCCGTAAGTGCGCATGAGTAATTATTTCTAGATAGACGATTTCGACCATATTACATGGTCTGTTGAGTCTGGCATTTGTACTCGTAATTTGTAAATTCCTTCGCCGAATGCATGACTTCTCTTCAAATAGATCTCTGGGACAGTGATGTTAGTATTGAATGGGAGGAAGCGATCGATAGCTTTACTTTCCATCATCGTCATCGTGCACCGTTAGAAGTTTAGAACGTTTGATAGTGTACCTACTAAAGATTTGTTTATGTATTGTTAAAGTAAATTCGTACAACATTCATTACAGAGAAAATACAAGTCGTTGTAAGATTTTGTTATCTCATTGGTCAGATAAGATTTCAGGCCAGCACAGCACCCCGGTGCTCGAATACCGATTCGAACCTGCATCTCCTGCGCGAGGAGCAAGCGTGAAACCCACTAGACCCAGGGAGCATTGTTTTAATATTTATTTATGTAAAATGTTGTAAATCTCTAAATTCGATCCAATGACGTTGTAAAAACCACATGTCGTTAGTCCAAAAGCTACCTATACGCATACACTCATTACCTACAAATATTAAATAGTTAGAACTCGCCCACGCGAACTCGACAAACTTCTCTCCTCCATGTCCCATTCGCCCGCACAAACTACGCGGCCAATTCCTTCAGCTGCCGCCTTCCGCGTACATACAACGACCAATTCGCACATCTTGATATTTTTCACATGTCACGATCTGAGTTCAAGAGGCACCGTTCGTTCGTCGTTTGAGGGACCGAGGTTTTGGCAACCGCTCCGGGGCTTTCCTGGCCCAGAGGATTTTGCTCACAGTGCAGCGCGGTAACGCGGCCAGCGTTATGGGCACCTTTGGTCCGGGCGATTCTTAGGGCGGTTTGTTTGTATAATTGATTATTTTTTCCCGTTATAATTGACAAGGTGTATTATAGTAAGTAAGTAAGCATGTCAGTAAGTAAGTAAGTATGTACTAGTTTAGCTTTTGAAATTCATCACTACAATTCTTATTTCAGTAGAAAGTCATTACTACAGAGGCACCTACTGCTACAGCTCACCAAAAGCGATGACGAAAAAGGTGTATAGGTATAGCTATAATGAGTAAGCAGCTTGCTATATCGCCTTATGATGTCTCTCCTAGCCATAACATTTGCATCATCTCTCACACGTCTTACACTCACAGGCACACATAAACTCACACACGACGACAAAACCCTACACACACTTCCCTCTCCTCCCCTCCCGTCCCGTCTCGTCCAATATTTTATATATATCACCCCTACCAATCATTTCTGGCCTATAAAATATAAGTCATTAATTGGCCTTTGTTTAGACTAAGTTATCCTGCCTATGTTCAATTGTTTTTGTGCTGTTGACTTTGTAAATTGTAAATAAATAAATAAATAGAGTTTGGTGTATGTAGAAACATTCTATCTATGTTTGTTCTATTTGACTGATACATTCCCAATTAACAGAAGCCACGGTCACGTTAACAACAAACCAACGCCAAAATAGTGTTGTGTTGTCTGTGTTAACATTAACAACTAACGCATAAACAAGCACTCACTCTGGGACTAATTCACCATTGTATTAAAACCATATTTCGAAACGATCTGATTTCGACGGAATTATCCTTTCAAGTTATTAACGATTTTTATTTCCGTGTTCATGCTGGTAGTCATAATGAGAAGCAGGAGGAGGTTGGGTGTGCAAGCCGTGGTCGTCAAGGGATGTGGAGCCGGAATCCATGTGCAAGCAGTGGTCTTCAGGGTTAGAGGGGTTATCCAGGTCCATTGATAAGCAGAGTCATCGATTTTTACCAGAAAATAAATACCACATACGATTCAAAACAAACATTTGTCAATTTAATATTTAGAAGTTTTTTTTTCTTCTAAAATATTAAATTGACAAATTGCAGTGTTCACTTCTGAACACAGAAAAAGTAATCACTACTGCTTCTGAACTAAAATCCACAAATCGATGAAAGAATCGATAAGTGGTCATCGTATCGAATAATGATTCAAGTAATACGGATGTATCGAGCAGAGCAAGTAATGAGCGACTTTCTAGTAGGTATTTATCTGCCGCCCATTTTCTATCCAAAACTGATTTGAACCGCAAATCGATGACAAATCAAACCCGATTTTTACTGAGTAAGTATCGATATCAGAACATGTTATTTTTTTCATTGATGGGACCATTCCTTCCTCGTAGAGTAGGGATCCTGGTGTGGTCTTCAATAAAAGATTGGACTGTATTTCTCGTAGGTAGGTTATATTCCAAGAATGATGATGTGGAACAGAAAGATAGCCGATGCAGAGTGACAGCTGGGATGACAGATGTCAAAGGCGTTTGGTTTCACCATTCATATGATTACATTGATTTTAACGTCAAGGAAGATTTTTGAATCTTGGGCGAGTGTGGCGGATGAAATCGATGAAATAATGATGAAATCCTTTTCAATAACAAAACCTTTTATTTTCATTCACGAAATCTTTATACCAAAATAATCTATATATATAAAAATGAATTGTGGTTCGTTAGTCTCACTAAAACTCGAGAACGGCTGAACGGATTTATCTTATCTTAGTCTTGAAATGTTCGTGGAGGTCTAGGGAAGGTTTAAAAGGCGAGAAAAAATCGAATAATTTCCGGGAAAACCCTAAAAACTACCCTTTTCTATTTCCCATACAAACGTTTTCTAGAGTCAATCGTTTTCTGGAGTCAATTTGATATTACCGCTGCATAAAGTTCAAAGTTGTACTAAAATATATATACAGAGTGTAACGGAAGGGGGTATCAACCCTGAAGGAGGTGAATGTGCTCATGAAACTCAACAACTTTCCCCAAAGAACAAGGTCGAAATATGAAAAAAAAATTTGGCCCTCCCATAGTAAATCAATCAGCTGGTAGTCAGTTTTGAAATTAATTTATACAAAAGTTTAGGTCTTTTATTTATCGATTGAGGCAGTACGAAGTCTGCCGGGTCAGCTAGTATGTTAATAAATTGATCTTGGGAAATATCACGATTACTCGTAATTATCTAGTGGTTGGGGAGTCTTGGGCCTAAAACGGGCGTTCTCTTTTGAACAATTACAATACAAACCGAAGCAAGTATGTAAGCCCATTAATGTCCCCACCGAGGGGCACAGGCTTTTACCCGGATACGAGTACAATAGAATCCACTACGCTGGCTCAGTGCAGGTTGGTGAAGGATTGATGGTGATAAACCGAAGATTTAAGATAAATCTAACGGTAACACGTTCAAGAATTGTCCCCAAAACGCAAAACACTCCAAATTGTAACATCAACATGAAGGCAAAACGGCGCGTTCCTAAATGTAAATAAGCGGATATTTCAGCAGGTACCGTCAGCAACGACGGCAAATCTACCGGAGTCCCGGAAACACACGGGAGTGTGGCCGCGGCATTATTATTGGAGATGCGTCACGCACTCTGCAGAGACGCAGGCGTTTTTTTCTCTAAATATTATTACGGTTACCAGTATCGATGGTTAACCCAAAAAAATATTAAATTTAGTTTACCTCAAAACAACTGTCAAATATATATATATTTGTTTTTAACAGGGGTCGGACTGCAGTTTAGTCTATTTACGACCTCTGTGGCTCAGCGGTTGCGCATCTGCCTACCATGCGAGAGGTCCCGGGTTCGAAGCCCGGCTGGGGACAAAAAAAGAACCCCAGGTCATGGATGTTTACATGTTTGTGATGTCGCTGTTTCTGGTTCCCACGACACAGGGTATCCTAGTGTGGGGCCAGATGCGATGTATGTGCCTGTATGTAAATGTTTATGTTTATTGTAGTAAGAACCTGTGGAATATAGGGCAGGCAGCGTGTCAATGAAGCGTTCATGTAAGTAATATAGACGGGCAGAAAAACTGAAAAACCATCATAATTATAAGGATATTGAAAACCTGTGAATCTCAATACGTCACTCCTAAAATCACCTCTCTGTCACTATTGTGTAACTATAGTGAGAAATCAAATGTGCTGCAGCGTAGCACACACACAAACACACACACACACACACACATTCGCTGCCGTTGCAAATGTGCTGCTGCATAGCACACACACAAACACACACACACACACACATTCGCTGCCGTTGCAAATGGTACCGATGCCAGCACAGGATGATAGGACCAATACTATAATCCTACTAACGTTGTAATCAAAATATACAAAATACTGTTCATTATTCCCCAGTGTGTTTAAAGCCAGTAATAATAAACCGCTCTCAGCTCTGAGAGCTATCTTCAAGCGCGTGATAACTACAGATTAGATAGGTATGTAAAGTAAGCAAATGTTGCCCTTAATGTTCCCACCGATACGTGTAAGATTGAGCCATACTCCACCACGCTGGCTCTTTAGATATAGCAAAACCTTTATGGTAACCGCGATGTAGCTAAGACAACTCTCAAGAGCTATTACTACAGGCTCTTAAGGTCGTTACAGATCACCCCGTATAAGTAGCTCGGGTACCCGGGAACCTACTGCCGGGTAATCGGGTACTGAGGAACCGGACACGAGGGAAATGTATGCAGACGAGAGGGAGATAAACGGAACTCATCAACGGCGAACTTGGGCGCTTGTGCCGTCTCGGCAGAAGTGCGTTTAGGAAAAAGATGCTAGAGCAAAGCTGGGGGGGCAAATCTGGCGCTATAGAGATCATCTCCATGGTCGAAATATCGATTCAAAATACCTAATATGATGATGATGATGATGATGAATTTCAGCAATCGTCATGGTAATTACCTGTAATAAAGATAAAATAAATGTTTATTTAGGTGAATCATGTTTACAATATTTCGTAAAGTATTGAACGTACGTACCACTGTTGTTATTAACCGACTTCCCAAAGGAGGAGGTTTACAATTCGTCCGTATATTTTTTTTTTTTTTTTTATGTATGTGACCCGATAGCGCCTAAACGGGTGGACCGATTTAGAAAATTATTTTTTTGTTTGAAAGGGTTTACCTTCCCATTGGTCCCATTGACACCAGGTCACGATCTGATGATGGGATCCTGGAGAAATAGAGGGAACTCTTCAAATATTATAGGCAGACCTATAGTAATTTTTGTGTTTTTCATAATAACTCGTGCAAATGCACATGGTAAGCATAATATTGTGATGCGGAACTGCTGATGAAGACCACATATGGCCACCAGATCTGCTCAATACTAGGTACAAATACAATGCGTGGCTGACGGGCAGGCAACGCATAGCCTAAACCGGTGGACCTATAGCCATGAAACTTTGTACAGGGGTTCCTTAGTAGCGTGGGGTAGCACTGACATGGGATTTGACAAAATTAATTCCCCAAGGGGGGGGGATAAGGGGTTACAGTTTGTATTAAACTCAATCTAATCAAATAGGGTTTGTGGAAGTCGGTTTTTTCTAAAGTTTACTTTTTGTTTCAATTATTAGTACGGTTGCAACGAAATTAGCTAGGCCGGACTGCATACTGAAGTAGCATGTAAGGCGCGGCTAAGCTAATTCTATTGCAGACTATACCATCTATGGTACTACTGGTCCGGAGAGTCTGATACCGTTATTTTATTATTGTGGTAGGTTATTTAAAGTTTGAATCAATATAAAAATGCTGACAATATTAGGAATAAGATAAGCTCGACTTTGTACATGTATTCTCAATTTTCCATTGTATATTGTTTTGTTGTGCAGTAAAGTATTGATAAGAATAACAAAATAAAAGAGTGAGACGTGATAAGCCCACAAAGGAAATACAACACAAATCAACTCATGCGTCTCTACGTCACAGTTCCGAACCTTACATCCTTGATGATATAACATAACATAGCAGCGTCACGCCTTTTCCCATATGGGGTGGCAGAAAACATTTTTTCCCACGTTAACCCATTTATTGAATACTCAATTTTGGATGACGGGGGTCTAGCCCATCTCCGCCCTTGATGATTCATCAAATAAGTTTCTGATTCGGTCCAACACACCATTGACAACTAGAACCCCGCAGAAGAAAAGGCAAAAATGTAAAGTGGAAGTTCAGTAAAGCACACACGCCCATCCGCTTAAGGACAGAAGAGTCCTTTGAAAAATATTGACATTAAAATTATTAAGGGAAAAATATTGACATTAAAATTAGTTTGACAGTGGGTACCAAGACGTCAATTAATGTCTAATTTTTGACGTCTTGGAGTTGGTACCCACTGTCGAACTAATTTTTATGTCAATATTTTTCCCTTTTCGGCCAGGAGAATGACAATGGCTTGTCTCTGGGGGTTAACAAGCTATAAGTCAACACAAATGTGCCTCTAACACCCTACAAGAAAAACGCATGCTGCCACCATTAGTGCGAATCGCAAACCCATCTCAAACACATAAACACGCACCAAAATTAGACGGCAATAGTCGTAAATTAAGTAATCTTTTAGTTCCGGGGAATGAAACGTTAAGAGAGAAGTAAGTGTCGCTAAACGGACCCCTCCCAGCAATCGAATCTGTTGATTCTGCGGGGGTTATAATGACCGCCATACACTCTTGGTGGAGACGACCCATGGCCGACATTTTGCAGAGAAGATACTTCGGAGGTTTATTATTAGTTTATAGTAACAAACATAAACGTTTGCATACAGGCACATACATTGTTTCTGGGCTCACAATAGGATACCCTCTGTCGTGGGAAACAAAAACAGCAAAGACACAAACATGTAAACATACAAGATTTATTAATTTTATGACCAGGTATATAATTTTTGTCCCCATCCGGGTTTCAAACCCGAGACCTTTGATTTGGGACATTGACCTTGTGCCTCTGCCACGAATGGGAAAAGCTATTCTATGCTAGTTCACAAAGTTAAAAACAAAAAAAAAAACAACTTCAAGTCAAGACCTTATTACTCAATCCTCTCTGCTCGCGTTGCGAATGTCATCTAAAAACACGAAGACGAGCCTACAACATCTGTGTTCTGGCAGTTAAGTCCACACATATTACACAACATACTGAGACGAATATTGGTCCCTTCAGTCATCCCACAGTCACAGAAAGGAAACAATACGTGATTTTTACCGTTAATACGTTATACTTTTCAGATATTTTCATGTAGTGACCTAACAACTGGACCAATTCCTGTTTTTTTTAAATGGGACCAAGCGTTATGGGTAGATTAACCCTTTCAAACAAAAAAGATTTTTTGAAATCGGTTCATAAATAGTACAAGTTTTGTACTATTTATGAAGACAGAAAACATTAAAAATAATAATTAAAAAAACATACACACGAATTGAGAACCCCCTCTTTTTTAGAAGTCGGGTAAAAACAAAAAATTCTACCCTTTGGAAATCAAAAATAAGAGTTTTTTTTTTGACTGTAGCCGTCACAACAACCAAATAAGTACGGCCGCACACCGAAAATTTACTTAACACCCCGACCGACAATAAACTGCCGTAAAAAGGGCAATAAAACTGTCGCGATTTTTTTACGAGCGCCCTCAGATACGTGGCAACCCTTCAGTGGTGCGTGAGGTGTCTGAAAAAAATATTATTGTAGTGAATGCTAACACGGACGGATTACAGACGGTAGTCTTCTTTTTTGAAAATACCTTAGCAGTTTAGTTCGAAATATAGTTTTTTTTACGTGAATGTTTTGTTGAGCCAACCAATCACATTTAATATTTTTGTTATTTAGTAATAAGTTTCCACCTAACAGGCGTAAAATTTAATAATTAGGTTTTCGTATCTCAGAAGGACAAACCCTTATAGGATCACTCGTGAGATCGGAGGGGGCATCAATGGGCGACATTAATATTCATTATGCGAGTAGTGATCTATAGAGAACCTTACTATATTCTTCACAACATCACACAAGTGTTGTTCTAAGTTTCTGACGCCGTCGTCGTTTAAGTTTCAGGAACACTAGCACAAGTTTTAAAGACGGGACAACAGAGAGACTGAAGACTTGACCTAGTCAAGTCGCAAAATGCAGTCGTGAGACTCGGAAAATGTAAACATCTTCGGCACAATGGAGAATTCAATGAGAGTTTGTGTTGTAATTTTAAGCGCAAAGAAAAATAACCGGCCAAGTGCGATTCGGACTCGCGCACGAAGGGTTCCGTACCATTATCTATAAAAAACCGCAAAAAAAATATGTATGGGGGGCCCCCCCTAAATATTAATTTAATTTTAATTTATTTATTTATTTTTTAAGTAACTAATACACTCAATATATTGTGAACATTTTAAGCGTCTACCTGCTACCATTATCAATATCGAGCAAAAATGAGCAAAAAAATCACGTATGTTGTATGGGAGCCCCCCTTAATATTAAATTTCTTCTGATTTTTAGTATTTGTTGTTATAGCGGCAACAGAAATACCTACATCATTAGTGAAAATTTCAACTGTCTAGCTACCACGGTTCATGAGATACAGCCTGGTGACAGACAGACGGACGGACAGCGAAATCTCAGTAATAGGGTCCCGTTTGGCACCCTTCGGGTACGGAACCCTGAAAACACGTCAATTAGTTCCTTAATTTATTTCACTTATTTGGTTAACTTGTTAAGCTGATACCCTTCTAAACGCTGAACTGATTTGCATAGAACAGTGCTCAGAAGTGAAGACGACTACCAATTAAGAACAATCAATCCGCATTGAAAGCAACCCACTACTTTGAAAGCTAGAGGTGCACAGAAATATAGACGCCTCTTAAAACAACCGCGAAGTTAATAATAACTAGAACTGATTCCAGAACAACTAGAACTGAAGGCCTAATACCAACTGTTAACCCTTAGGTGCATAGTTTATCATTTTTGATAACTAATGTTTAAAAAAATATAAGACAAATAAATAATTTATTTGTCTTAAAACTTTGTTTTATAATAGGAACTCTTGTTGCTTGCTTGTATATTAAAATAGAGAAAACCAAAAAAAAAATATGAAAAAAATATTTTTAATAACTTCAAAAATCAATAAAATGTTGGTCGAAAACTTGATCCCAGCGAAAAAATATGTATATTTTTTTATCGCCATAAATTCATTGTTTTAAATATTTATTAAATTCAAAATAAATTAATCTTGAAGTTTATTTTTTAATTTGGTCATAAATAATAATAAAAAGTTTTTTTATGGGTTTTTAGGGGGTTTGAAAATTTACAGGGCTTTCAGTTTTTAACGAAAACAAATATCATTTTCCATATATTGTATATTTTTTTCATCAAAAAATGAAAAATCATGCGTCTAAGTTTTAGGTCTTGCATGATTAGATGCATGATTTTGCTGCCCTACGTTTTCGTGCCTAAACTTATACTCGTACGAGAAAGCAGGGCAGTACTATTAAAGTCCTGCTTTAAATGGTAGTACGCCTGTAATTTATTATAGGGTGATGAAAAAGATATTGAGGAATCTGTCATCACTGTCATCACTGTCACGCAAAGCCAATTTTTGCTAAACATGCGTGTGATCTGACATCTTAAAGCCCCTGCTCAAGCGTCTAATGACTCCAAGGGACCAAGTCTATAGTTCTGCCTTTTTCATAGGTTTTGAACTGTATCTCCATGCGGGTAGGTTGTAAATACTGTTATCAGGACAAGCTGAGTGTGTTTGTCCATGTCCAGTGACTTCCCAACAATTAGGGGTGTTGCCAGTTTAAATATGCAAAGTGGGGGTTTTTCCAACACGTGCCATTTCCCATTAGGCTGGTGGGCACGCGAAATTGGCACTTAACTACATGTGATGTTTTCATGTAAACAATAAATCAATTTGGTTTAAGTTACAGTTAAACAACATAACATAGCGTCAAGCCTTTTCCCATGGGTGGCATAGAGGATTAGTCTGGTGGTGGATTAGTCTGTAATGCGAATAGAGGCACAAATTGAGCTCAATTTTCGCCAGTTCAATAAGCAGTTATAAAAAAAATATAAGTGCAACCAACCAGTGACAATGGACAACGTTTTAAAAAATTTGACCAGTTGGTTTTATCATCTAATATGAAAAAAGGATGGAAAACGGTGGGACCCGTATTTTTTATTTTAGTGTTTAAGCTTATTTTTCAGTGATAATTTACGATTTTCAGAGTAACTCATTCTAAAAGGGCGTAAGTAAAATGTCAGCATTATAAAACATTGAAACTTTACCCGTCATTGAAAAAAAAACAACCAGTGACAACAGATGATAGATCACTAACAGTTGTTTTTTTATTTCCTTCTAGCCTGTGGAACACATGCCATAAATCCTGACATTGTAAATTTGGATTAAATTGCAGTTTTTTTTCATTTGAATCTAAAAATACTGATCTAAAAAATAAAAATAAAAATATCTCAGAGCTTAGAACACTTAAATCTCGAAATGGTTTTCTAATTTTAGTACCATATCAAAATGAAACGTTGTCCATTCCGATGAGGAGTATCGACTGACAGGATTGGGTTCCGTCCAAATCGCAAAATTGATCATTAGAATGTCATAAACTGAATCGCTGAATAAAGGTTCTGGTGAGAATTCAGTGTCTAATTATAAATAACCTAACACAAAACAGAACAAATAAAATTAACGATATAACTCAACTCAAACAAACAACGCATAAGTAGATAATACCATTACATTCCATCAAAGTCTGAGCACCTCTTACCAGAGCGGAGTGAAGTTCAAAATGATATGCTGAATCAACATTTAGAGCAGTGAAATGTGGCTGCTAGCTAATTAAGCACCACTCAAAGTGTTACAGAAGCGACTGTATAAGCCGACCACTTCACAGCGATCATGAAATGAAACGAGGAATAGATCAAAAGCGATTGGACGCTTCATTTTATTATCCCCTTGATATTAAGACTTTAAAGTTAAACCTTAGGCAGTAATTCTAACATTTTAAATAGGACGAGCACGAGAGTAGAACTTTAAGGTCTGTAATAATATGTCGCTCTCCATGTCACAATCTCACAATAACGGTTTGGCTTTATGAAATCTACTGTTCATTTCCACACGCTTCATATTAGCCCTTAGAGCTGAGAGCCTCTTATTATTACGGTCCTAAGAAAGTAACAACGTTGTTACACCCTAATATTTTGAATTCATACGAAGTAGTTTAAGAGTTTTGTATTAGTTAGTAGGTTATGTTATAAAATAATTTATTGTAATTAAGTTACGATTAAACTATTTAAGTTGAAGATTATTTTCAAATTGTTCCCACTACCACTGCCCAGTCTCTCTGAAACAGTAATGGGCCAATGGAATCACGAACTCGCATGTGAAGTGGAAGGGTTATTGCAGCTACACAAAACAATTTCACAAGACTGACATGTTTGATTTATAATTTAAGAAAAGTTGTTATTCCTTGTAACGGAATTATTCCGGTGGGTTGCTTTTGTGCTTACATTGGGGTTAACATTCCACAATACATAGGGCCGATTTCACCAACCAACCCTATCTAGGGGACAGTTTATTTCCTTTTAGGGCCCACATAGGGGTAGTTTCACTGTGACCTAAGTTTAAGGGTCACCTAGGCTACTAAGGGACCCCCTAAAATTAAGAGGCCGGCCTTCAAAACAATCGCTAGACGGCTAAGAAAAAGAGCTAAGTGTCCCCTAACTGTTGGTGAAATTGTGCATTACATACCTACATACATTCTTAAGATTATGTCTCTTTCCCGAAAGAATGTCGATTGGATGTAAATATAGCGAAATTACACGTTTGGTATTAAAACGCCTTAATACTCAGGTTGATCGAAAATTATGGAACAGTGACAGTTTTTCCATACCTAAGTAATGCTAAGCACAAACAAGGTTAGAATAGCGGTACAAACGTCTGTTACGCAGAATTTAAGCTAGGTTATTCCTAGTTTATAAGTAAACATTTTGCTTATTTCTAGGATATTACATAATCCGTAATCCTACATAATTACAACTTTTATTCTACGTTTATAAGTAGAAGTGAGAGTAGTTTTTGCGATAAGACGACAAACAAATAAACACATTAAAACACAAGTACCCAACCTCCTTCGTCGTCTAACACTGTAACTGGCAGCTTCCGAGGACGCTGCTTCTGTTCGCGCCTAATTCAAATTTAGAATTAGAACCCGCGTAATTCAGATTTTCAACATGGCGCTGAATTACTTCGTCGGGAATGACGAAATTAGAATGTGTGGACGGGAATATAACCTCACACAATGTAAAAGAGCCCTCCCTACGGACTCGCCCATAGATGGTCACAAAGAGGATTACAGGATTAAAACTACCATGCTGTTCCTCAAAATCCATACTTTATCCATAGTTTTGTGGGTACATACCAAAATTTGTAGGTACGACGAGACATTTTACAGAATATGAATCAATCCCTACCAATGCTGCAGGAACTGCCTGCATAAGATCTAACCTAGCCTTTGTATGCTATAGTATAGTAAATGTAAATGTAGCCCATTAATGTCCCCACCGAGGGGCACAGGCCGGATCCGAGTAAGATTGAGCCATACTCCACCACGCTGGCTCAGTGCGGGTTGGTGGAGGGGTTTTTACGACTACTACATACTACGAAGTAGTGGTAGTAGCCGGGACCTACAGCTTAACGTGCCATCCGAAACACGGTTGGTGGTTCTATGCTATAGCTAGGTTTAATTCAAACATTGTATGTAATTATTTGAGATTCAAATGAGAGAAAAATAGTAGCAGCTATTAAAGAAAATAAAACAATGTGACACTTGTAATTTGATCTGGTCTTTGGATCGACTGACTTCTTAGCTTTGCTGTTTACACTTTTTTAAGTATACTAAATACCAAAAAAAGTTAACAAATAAGTTTTCGCTACATTGAATCCAGTCATCTTCTGCCGGGGAGTTTTCTGTCCACATCCCAGCCCCAGCTAGAATGGGTTGCTTTGCTCTCGTGACGTCACGACTCCGCATATTTCGCGATTATGCAAAACAGACGTAATCGCGTTAATAAGAGTGGCGCGGGAAGCCATTACGCGCTGAAAATGTGTTTGACGCGTAATTTCATTATTTCATTGCGTACGTACGCGGGAGTGCGGGGCGGTTTTGGGTCATATTTTGGATGTTTATATTCATGATCTTTCTTTGATTTTTCCTCAGCCGGGATTTGAACCCGGCCTCGAGGCCCAGCAAAATTTCAGTTCTTGGATGTCATTGTGTGTACCGTCGCTGTTTCTGGTTCTGCTTCCACGACTAGGGTATCCTAGTGTGGGGCCAGAAGCCTTGTACAAATGATGTGCCCATATAATGCTTGTGTTTAACTCTTACACATGATGAGGTCACGATATAGACTATCACGACGACTGTACCTCTATCTCAAAAAAATAAGACTCCGCCAACGCAATTAATGAAACCACATCCTTTTTTATCGCCGGGGGTTAATAATTAAAATGAATCAAATGAACGGTGTCCCACCAAATTATAGCAATTGAATCACTTTATCGCTTAGAGCACTCCATTCCCGGATTTGGCGTGAATTAGATTACGCTCATTTTTGCATCGTTCGCCGCCATTTTGAGAAATGTAATTGTCTGTGGCGTTTCATGCGGAGGGCGGCTAATTATTGTGACGTGCAACACGGAAACTTTGTTATTAATTAATTAATTCATTCGGATTATTTGAATATTCAACTGGGAAATCCACACGAATAATTTTACGTATCAATCAAGTAAGTTACTTGTTGAACCGGTATCTATTCGGTCTTATTCGATACTCTTACTTACTCGATGATTAAACCTCAATATTTCCAGAGCTGATGCAATGGGCTAATACCTTGTCACGCAAAATGGAGAATTCAATTGTTGTTGAATGTGGGCACCACTGTGCCTTTATCACCAAATGTGGAAAAAGGTGTGTCTTTGACGCTGAGCTGAACCCTTAATAAGTAGCTTTGAAGTAAATTTCATGTACTTAATTAATGTACTTTTTACAACACAAACAAATGGAGCAAACAAGTGACACTAGGGCATCCGATAGATGGCAACAGAAAAAGGGGACGTCCAACAAGAAGATGGGGGGACGATATCCGTTTAACATTGGGACCATATTGGACAAGAGTGGCAGCAGATAGGAAAGAATGGAGACAGTTGGAGGAGGCCTATGCCAAGAGGCACACCGAATTAAGGGACACCATATAACCGATAAGAAACGATAAAATGTAGAATTTGAATAATTGTGAACCCTAATTTGGAATAAAAATCTATATTATTATTACTATTATTAATTAATTACTTACTCCATTCAGTAGGTAAAACATTTCTGAAAACAAGACGTCAATACTTATATTGAATATGTTATTCGGAATCAACTGCACCACCAGTCACTAAAGAATGACCCTTAAGGAAATGTTAAAAGTAAAATGAAGGATTGAACTGAGGATCATTTAAAATACGTAAATAGATTTTCCTAATCAAAACATTCAAACAAACACGAGTTTCGCGCCTAATCCTTCAGCTCAGGTAGATACGCAAATGCTTGACAAAATTACTCCGCCCTACACTCTGTTTGCGCAGGTTTGAACCAACGAAGCACGTAGCTCGCACGGAGCTGCTGTAACAGAGGAGTCACTTCGGAATCATGTTAGCGTTCTTTTACCCTCAGATTCTAAAAGAGTGGTCAAGCGGCTCGTGATTGGCCGAAATGTGTTAGACAATATGTGTTTTTCCTTTCGGAAGTCTTGCGAATTGGTGATGCCGTACGGGACCAGTCGAGTGGGGGGGGATACTGACAGCCCTATTTACTTATATATTTACCCATTGCTGGGTTGACTCTCCTGTACCGCGCCTAAATGCCTAGAAAAGATATGTACAGACCTGCCAACTTAACTGTGAAATGACGGGTGTCGCTAGTGGCTTTCTAGTATGGCCATATTTGTTTATTCAGTTTATCTGCTGCGCTGCGTCACTGAAGGATTCTGTGGCAACACCAACTTGTCATCACTCATAAGAGCCGCCGTCCGTGCTCCAATTACACAAGTACTTGTGGACATGACTTAGCGAGAAGCTTCCACAGCTCTTGGGGGACTGGGAGACAGTAGGGGCTCCAAGGGGGGAGTCACTAGGGGCTTGGGGAGGAGGTTTATAGGGGCTTCCACGTATGAGAGATTTTGGAGGGCCTGAGCAAATTGGCAGTTCAGCCGGCTATTGTTGTAGATTTTCACGGGGATGACCGTGCTAAATAATGCATGTATACAAGGTGTGTAACTCAACGTCAATCATGTAGGATAGAAGAGATTGGCCTGCAGGATTAAACAGTGTCTAGTTGTACCGACACTGTATTGCAAAATAAAGAATTTTGAAAAACAAAACAACTGTCTAGAAAATTATTTATAAAATATTTATAAATATTTAGAGATAAGCTCGCCTTTGTACATTGTCTATTTATTATAAGTTTTCTGTATGTCATTCTTGTGTTAGTACAATAAAGAAATTACGAAATAAAATAAATAAATTACGAAATTGTCACTTCAGGTAAGAATGTGCCGGACAAAAAAAAACAGATGCTCTAATTGTGTTTTTGTTTGTTGAAATGCAAATCAAATATATTTTAACGCTAATCTGATCAGAATACGTAAATAATATTTACAAAGGCGAACCTATAGTCAAAAATACTTCCATATGTGACTCGCTTTTGTAATTGTCTCTCAATTATAAGTTTTCTGTAAAATAAAGTATTTACGAAATATAATACGGGGTAAAAGATACCCATAACCAACCAAACAATAAACTAAACTAAATTAAATTATATAAAAGCAATATCAGATATCAAATATTCGTAATAATGTTACTCCGACACAGCCATCATTTGATATCAAATTAATATTGAAGTCAAGTCATTATTATTAATTAATTAATTAATTTTACTTAGACCCGTTCTCTCACTGCTCAGATAGCGTTATCTGTCTGTTTTCTGGGGCTTTTGATTTTCACACGTACATAAAGTGTCAAAAAAAGTTATCTGACTGCTCATCGTTATCTTGAAATACTGGCCCTTAATTAATTAAATAAAAGGCAATGACAGTTACCAACCCCTGTGGTTCATGTAA
Source organism: Argyresthia albistria (assembly GCA_963457715.1). Taxonomy (NCBI): domain Eukaryota; kingdom Metazoa; phylum Arthropoda; class Insecta; order Lepidoptera; family Argyresthiidae; genus Argyresthia; species Argyresthia albistria. The sequence goes on along the minus strand of OY735275.1, from coordinate 6,621,756 downwards.
AATGTATGAATTAATGCAATGTTGGACTGTTGAATTAAATCTTGATATGTTGTTCACGGTACACAGATGGAGAAATCTGGATATATGACGGATAATTTTTAAAATCCCGTAACCTAACATATAAAAAAACTATATTTTATGAATTATTAATGTTTCGTTTCAGCTTGTCACTTATAATTGTTTTTTTTTTTAGAATTTTCAATATGAGGAAATACAAAACTCGGCATTTCAATATCATATTTCTATCGACCAAACGACCAATCAATACGTATCTATGTATAACAAACTTAACAATTACTCGGACCAATTAATCTTGATCCGCAAATTTGTAAACAATTATGAAGAGAGGGGTCGATGGGCATCTGCAATTAACTCGGGATATTAATTTAATTAAGCATAGAGCCGGGAAGATTTCGCTCCCGTAATCGAAAGTGGAGTAATGACTCAATATTGTTTACGCAGGCTTTGGATTTATAAGTGTTTTATCTCGGCGGTTGAAGAATGCCTTCTCGATAACCTTTACCTTAATAAGAACTTCCATTATACTTGTCGCCAATTTATTTCCGTGTTCCATCTCTTTATTAATCTGTGATAGTGGTTAGATTAGGCTCACCTGAAAACGCTGTCGTGTAAGCTTTTTCCTTAATGGAGCGTCAGGTGCACAGTTACACCCACGTATAGATGTGCCGGGCCGGCAACATTGCGGCAGTATTGAAATTTTTGTATGGGGGAAATATTGCCGGTAATATTGTCCATACAAAAAAATGGCAATATTGCCGGCTTGGCACGTCTATACACTCACGTTGAGAAAGGGGGATAGTCTACCGCCCCAGCTCATGAAACATCCTGACGAACAATTTCCTCAAGACGTTTCAATTTCATGTATACAATACACATTCACAGTAATTTACATGTCAAAGTGATGAGCTAAATGCTGCCTGGATGAAGCTAGAGGCATAGATAGCGAAATCCTGTCGCTAGATAGGATGACAAAGGCCATGAAACTCACTTTTTGCGACCCTGACCCAAAGTCCCTATGAGATAGTAATAGGAAGATAGCCTGATTGTCCGATCACTTACCTGCCGGTCGCTAATTACCACTCTTTTTTGCATTTTTTTAAATTTCGATAGCAAGTCATAAGATTAAAAAACGAGGGCCATGTTTATTTATTTAACTGTTTTTGTATATATCATAATATAACAGCCATATCTAATTATATTTACCATTATTGTTACCTATTATTATATATTCTTTATATTTATGTATTATTGGATTGTACCACGCCGCGCAGTCTGTGATGCTCGCGAGGCAACACTTGGCGCTGACTGAAAATCAGCGTTGAAGGCCCAGCCTTCAGCATACTGCTGCTGAGTCAGATGCCTTTTATAATGACAGTGGCACACCACGACTGTTATTTCACGAGTAGGTATCAACGCAGAAAATTGTCATTTGTTTTGTTGAAAATTGCCATTTGTACTGTGTTTTGTCTCTTTGTTGTAGTTGTAGTTGTTGTTGTTGTAATTGTAGTGTGTTCACTGTCCTTATAATTAATGTTTCTTTCTTTATTTTCTTTCTTTTATTGATGTTACTGGAACAGAACTGCACTGCTTGTTTACGTCTTGCTGTATGAGTCCTCCTGATCTCCTGTACTTTTGCCACCCCATCCGGTAAATGGCCGCGTGGTTTACTTTTACTCACTAAAAACAATCTGCCATAATAGTTTGCTAACGGCTAAATCAAGTCTTGTAGAAATCCCCCGTAGCTTGCTCCATTTCTAAAATAAACAGCCCGACGCTCAGGCAAGATGGCAGCAAGGAGATTCTACTGACACAGCAAGAGAATATGACTGCGTTTCGTTTTATCATTTCCACTATTTACTAATGGAAAAACGGTTTCCTTTCAGCCTGTACTTTTAGTACTTCGTTTTCTGCTTATCTTGGTCTACATGAGACTGAAACGCCTTGTCTCACTAGAAAACATGCATTCGCTAACTAATTTATCACTCCGTACTTATCGTAGCGAGTGATACGTTTACGCATGTATGTTCGGGGCCAGGGCAAAACTAAATGGAAATCCCTGGTCCAGCCAACCATGAACCACGACAGTCACAACCCTGAGTGTGAGGACGAATAGAATAGAATATAATATAATACCCATTTATTTACTGTTATTATACACAACACAAGCCCATGGCCATATACAGTGCAAAAGAGAAAATAAATTACTAAAGCGGAAGCGGAAGCGATGTTTACCGCATATTTGTATACAAGGTGTAAATGAATTAACGCAAAATGAGAAACAACTTTATGAGCAGCGGCTTGCAGGGCTAGGATTCAGCACTCTAGAACAACGACGCAAACGTGGAGATCTCATAGAAACATACAAGGTTCTAACTGGCTACTATGACGTATCAACTATGAAAGACATGTTTACAATGAACCATAACCACCACCTCAGAGGACATGCACTGACAACTCCAAGGGCTCTCGTTTACAAGTAACCCACGCAATAACCTTCTGTCAAACAGAGTGGTCCGCGAGTGGAACAGACTTCCAGAAACTGTTATTAGTGCACCATCAGTGAACAGTTTTAAAAATAGACTTGGCAATTTTATAAAACAAGTGCAGTGAAATGTGAACTGATGTGCACGCATCAGCTTTAAGCTGCTTGTGCATCATAAATAATAATAATAATACTTTGTTAGGGTCAGCATTCTGAGCAACTTTCATTATGAAAACGATTTGATCAGAGAAACTATATTTTTCACTTCTCCATACAAATCAGCTGAAACACTCAGGCCAAAATGTACTGGGAAGTGAAAAATAAAGTTGCTATTATCAAATCGGTTTCATAATGAAAGTCGCTCAGAATGATGTCCCTAACAAACTAGTTCCTCATTTTGCGTTAATTCATTTACACCCTTGTATGTCGTGGAATGTGTGGACTTGACTGTCAGAAGACAGATTTCATTGGCTTCGTTCTCGAGTTTACAAACGACATTCGCCATTCGACAACGATTGGTCATGGAGTCAATAAGGCATGAAGTCTCTAATATTTCTTGAGTTTAACTTAGTGAATTATTAAGTATTTAGTTCGCGATGGCGGAACACCACAAATGCTAAGCAGAATCACCCTCATCCATCTCTGGAAACTGTAGTGGCGGGGCGGACGCTATTGTCGTGGAAACGGATTAATGCTCCTTCCTGGGGATATTGTTTGTGGATCGCAATGGGCTGTTTCTTGGACTGAAAGCTTATTGGTACGATTCTCTGTTTGTCCCACTAGGTGGCTCTGTCTGAATGTTTCCTAACTACCTATGGGATTGATAGTTCTCAATAAAGATAGATAGACAAGTCTCTATCTTACCACAAATGAAGAAATATTAGTCTAGATACCTAGATCTATTCCAATCGAGTCAGAGATGCTCGACAGATAAGATTCGTCTTGGGATAGTAAGTTGCAGCTGTCAGTTATTTATTTCCAATTCAAAAATGGAACAATAGATATTCAGACCAATCCATCGCGTAGGTCTCGTCTTCATATACAACAGATGTCGACCGCTCCAAGTATTCCAAATTCAAAAAGCGGGAAAGGCCTGCCTGAAAAGCAATCAATATCCGCGCTGAAAATAACGGTTCCGTGATATCAATACGTTTTCTCGAGGCGTAAAATTAACCGTGTAATGTGCTGTATCTGGCAGGAAATTGCAGGGTAGGTTCGGAACACATGTTCATGGATAATGGGGGGGCGTTTTGGGACGAAAGGTGCTGGCGGCAGGTACAAAGTGTTTTGTGCTTTCGGTGTTTTTTGTTCCGGCACCCTTTGTGGTTTGGTAGGTGTCGGTTTGGTAATGATTATGGCCCGACAGTGTTTATCGGGGTATTTGTGAGAGGCCCCACATTGGGTCAGAGGGTGGGGAAAAGAGGAACGTACTTGTTTGTTTTTTTCTCACGACATTTGAAGGCAGAGACTAATCTTCACTTTCGATGTTAGTTTCCATGTCTTCCATTTTTAAACGGTTAATCTATTTCTAAACCACTTTTCACGGTCCATCAGATTATATCCTAAATAAATACAAGCAACTAGCTAGAGATTCTCTCACATTCCGCAGATAAGGACAGATATTCCATATCACTTATTGAATCATAGAGTCCTGGGAACGTCGTTGCCCTTCCTAAACCAATATTACTATCAATATGATACAATAACGCGAGTGGTGGACATTTCTTATCTTAGTTTGGTTGGTTATTCCTGAGTTTCTGAGCGGAACAAATAGAAGTGTTATTGTTGTTCGGCTTGTTTATTACTGTTGATTAGAACAACTAGAGTGTACGTTGTACGTACACAGATGTGTACCTAAATAATTATGGGCATGTTTGGCGACACATCAATATTTTATTAATCAAAACCACAGAATAACTAATATTAAACCTGGCGAAAACTCCTATACATTTAACGAGCACCGCAAAGCAAAGCATTTAGTCAATATGACTCATTTCCACCATGTGGTAGAGAGAGTCAGTTTTAAGGTTTTGGACCAAAGGTTGTCCACCTGGACCTTACTAAGCCTCCATAGCAAGTGAAGGATTTCACTCAATATGCAACCCATATGGGAAAAGGCGTGACATTATTTTATGTAATGCCGACCACACTACCCGCATTATCCGCTTCTTTGATAGCTTCTAAGCGAGGCAGCCACTTGAGCTACTTCAAAAGCAAGTGGTTTCAGAAGTTAAGTTCGGAACTACTCAGCTTGTAATACGCAGACTAGATTTGATATTTTCTGACGCGCCCATGGCCTGGCGGTACTGGCACATCGGAAATAATTGTGTGGGTTAAGCAATATCTACTATTCGGTCACCCAACCGAAATGACGACCACGACCACTCTGTCAAGAGTGATACGACTGAGAAGAAGAAGAAGCAATATCTCGATTCAACAGAAGAATGGACTCTTTTGTACAGTTTATGAAATGGACAAACTCGTAAAAAGCGATACACCCGTTGACTACAATAATTTCAAAACACGTTGTGAATTGATAGTTTTAAAGCCAAATAAGCAATGTAGACGAATTAAATCTGTCACTGAGAAGGGATTTAAATATATCCCAACAAACATAAGTCAGACAGATATAACGTTCCCTCTTGTGCTCTTGTACTTATTTATAGCCATGAGGGGGGATAGACACGGTCAAGAGCAAGAGGAGTTTCCCATCGAAGGGTTCTGTAGAGTAACCGCGATGTTTATTATCTTTTACGATATCAAGAATAACCCCTAGTGCCTTCTCGAATAATATACAGTTTGTTGGTATTTTTCCTTATTCTGTTATCCTCTCAAATCCACCTTTGAGTTGTGTTGTGTGTGACATGTTAGTCATAAAAATGTTCCGCGATTTCCTACCTTATGACTTGGTAATAAAAAAATATCAAATAAGAATGGTTCAACAGTTGAGAGGTTATTGATATCTGTTCATGTCGTTCTGATTAGTCAATTGTCAATGGCGGACATCCTTTCAAACATCATTTGAAAAGATTCGGAGAGACTGATGTCAGAAATAGTGAATAGAGATACAGAACCCTAAAAATATTTTAGTGGCTGAGAGCCATTACTCAATGAGCCGAGGCGAATGTGTCAACCTGAAGTTTAAAAAACTTTTAACTCAATCAGTTACACGGAGGTGGTGGCGAGAGAAGCTTTCAACTGCGCTATTTGGGTCTTTGGCGATGGATCAATTCGGTCGGATCAAGATATTCTCTTAAATCTTTTCTGTCTACCACATACATAACACAACATTTTTTATTTAATAACGGCTTAAATGTGGGAACAACTCTGCCTCTGCCACAGCTTATGGAAAAGATTTTGCTAAAAAATTTTTGAAGAAACGACAGAAGCTGGGCAGGTGCATTTAGAAATACATCTTATTTTATCCATTTTATGATTTGTAGCTATTTAGACGTTTATCCGTTGGGATACGTTATGTAATTTACGTTACGTAGGTCTATGATATACTGAATCAATAAATCAAGTATAAAACTTACAGTCTATTCGTGATAAGAATGCAGTAAACTGTCCGGCGGCCTAGCCACGCCCCGTAACCAATCAAATCGTTTCCAATTATCAAGCCAAGTTCACAGTGACCAGTTGAAGGCAAACTTTCGAACGCGAAGGTTGTGTCCTGTCCTGTGAGTGTGTGTTAACAGATTTAAATTAAAATTTCACTGTATTCTTATCACGAAGACAGTAGTTAAACTAATCTATATGTTAACTAAAGCAGTACAGGAACAGTTGCTGGAAATATCTAAAGAAAGGCTCGCCGTCTTTTCTCTTTTGTCCAATTACTGTTTTGTACAATAAAGTGTAAGCAAAGTAATGGGGGAGTTGCTGGAATCACTATTATCACAACACAAAATAATATGAAATCGAATTCTCCGAACATTTAACTCCCGGTTAGTAAAACAAGAGATTAACTCCTCGTCTTGCACCGCAGTTCAAACTTAATGGTTTGTTTAACGAACGTTTCGCTTTAAACCGTTTCCAAGTTATCTATTATTGAGCTTTGACGAGGAGCTTTCCTGTCTACCCTCATTCCCAAGTTTTTTTATTGAATGATTCCGAGGTCCTTTGAGAGATGGTTTAAAAAAGTATTTATCTTTTGCTTTCGGTGTCATTAAAACGCTATTAGCATTTTTGTCTTGTTAGCATATTAGCATCTTTAAACTCATTTGCGCTGGCGGCTAGCGGCTAGCCAACCAGTGATCCGAAAATAAAAAGTTTTAATAGATTACAGAATTTGACATCCATAGCGTCACGGAATTTCCCATACGGCGTAGCAGAGGCAGAAAAAACTTCCAGAAATAACCATATAGCAAATAATCATAATCGTTTATTTTCAGAAAGACATGTACATTATAAACTTGTTTAGCGAAGTAAACAAGGGATGTATCGCTACTCCCTAAAAAAGGGCGAACCCTGTGTTTTAGGATAAGTTGCTGCTACTTCCCACTAGATTAAATGGCGCAGATTAAAATACTACATAGTGTATAAACAATTTGACATTTAAAATAAAAATAAAAATATGAGTTTGAAAACAAAAGCTATGCAAAGACATTTTACAGGAAAAATTAGGTTGAGGGTGGCTGTTAATAGTTTTGTGTGTAGTGTAGGTGAATTATGTTAGTGGGAGAGAAGATGGGGAGTGTGGTGAGTGTGTGATTGGAAGAAAATGTGGTGTGTAGTGCCTGTTAGTGTTAACATGACTATTATGAAAAATGAAAAAGGCATTTGTTAGACATTAATAAGTTTTTCGCAGTCCATCATATGTTTGTGTGCGCAACCAAAGACGTATGTTTTTATTATTATCAAATGTGTTATTAGACCAAATGTCAATGTGCTTACTCAGATTATCATAAAGATAGGGTCCTAGAAATTTAAAAAATCGCTGCATAAATTTGGTTCGTACTAATACAGAGCGAAATACTTTATCTTTCTTCTTTTAGTTATGGAGTTATTTTGATGTTGATGTAAGGAATTGTTTTTGTGTTGTTTTAGAACAATGCTATGTATAAAAAGCTGTCTTACCGAAAGAACATCACAGAGACTGTACAATTCTGTAGTAGGGAAACAGTATGGTTTAAATGTACACACCTTCAAAACCGCTCTTTGAGCCCGCTCAAGTTGTAAAAGTGTACTCTTATGTGTACCTCCCCAACTACAGATGCAGTATCGCAAGAGTGATTCACATAAAGGCACATATATCCTTTTCATCAGAAGCGGCTCAGCTACATGTCTAAGTCCCTTAAAGATATATATCAGTTTCCTAACCTTTGAGCTGAGCATTTGTATGTGGTTTTGGAAATTTAGGTTACTGTCCAGCATGATACCGAGATATCTTATTGAGGATGTTCGTTCTAAAGGCCCACAACTGCAGAAACCAGCACCAGAATCAGCACACACATGAGCAACTAAGCTGAAATCCTTTGATGGTTGGGTTGATTTATTAATGGAGAAGGTAATATATTTGGTTTTTGCAGTATTCAAGGTTAAAATATTATGTTGGAGCCAATCTACGACTACATTGAAACCAGCCTGTGCACCGGAATTTACCTCTTCCCAGCATGATCCCGAGAAAAGTAATGCGGTATCATCGGCATATGCTACAATTTTGCACTGGGGCAACTCAAGACAACAGAGCTCATTTATGTAGATTGTGAATAGAGTAGGTCCAAGTATGCTGCCTTGAGGGACACCCCAGTAGACTGGTTGAGTGCAACTTGTGTATTCACCTATTTTTACACATTGCAGCCTATTGCTTAAGTAGCCCCTAAAAAGCTCCAGCTGTATGCCTCTGATACCATTTTTTTCTAGTCATATAACTAACTCTAAAGGCTGCTGCAGTCAGTGCTGCTACTAAACATCTTCGTAAAGTGAACCTTAGGCTGGGCGTATGCTGAGACACAGGCGACGTAGGCTACACAGATCAGATTTGCATGGCAGGGCAGACGACGTATTTCGTTTGACGCGCGAATTTGCCCCTGCCTTTCAAAATATGATCTGCACGGCCTGCGTCTCAGCATACGCTCAGGCTTTAGTCCAATAAAAATATTATTAATTCAAATAACTTGATACTTTAACTGGCAGGTTGATATCTTCCGACAGTCGGGATGGCACTAGCCCACCACCCCACCATCAACCCGCACTGAGCCAGCGTGGTGGAGTACGGCTCAATCTTCTTACTCGTGTCCGAGTAAAGGCATAATGCTCTCCCTCAGACTTACTACACAAATCATAATAAAAACTGCTACGCTATGTGCACAGCAATTTGGAACAAATTACCAAGTCACCTCCAAATTATAAGTAACAAACAGAAATTTAAAAAAGTTATAAGATTTTGGTTAATGCAACATATTTTCTACTCGACTAAGGAATTCCTAGAACATAATGTTAAAAATTGTGTCAATTGTAAACTGACTAATTTGTTACCTTCTATTTAAAATTAAGTGGCTCTATGTCATAATTGCTTTTGCATGCTATAATTTAATTAGCTGGAAGTGTGTATCTGACAGAAACTATATTGTACCACCTTTATATGACCATATCTATCGCAAATAAAAGTCTTTATCTTTAATAAAACTATTATTACTTTGAAAGAATAAGACGCACAGTGCGCATTTCGCTCATTCGATGTCAAAATCAAAATCTTAAAGCACAACCGCCCGTCCTTTAGAACGGGTTTCAAAAGCTTCATATCATAAGCTCGTTGTTTTGTTTGTATAGGCGGACGTCCAACCGGAACATGTGTAAGGATACACCAGACAGGCCCGACAACCGAATATGATATTTAAATTGAATCCCTGTGCTTTTGACCGGAATATTAAATGTTCGATGTTTATTCTTGGTGGTATACAGCTTGAATCGCTTTTGCTTGATCGGGAACGACAGCTTCGTCCTTATTTTATCTCAAAATCAAAATCCATAGCGAAGAGTTAGGTTAGGATTCAGATTACAATTTCGAACTTATGACAATGTTTTTTATTTAATTTTAATTTGTTTACGTATGAGTGTTGATTATTTTATTGTTTTAATCCGAATCCAGTAGTCTCATTAATCAAAATTGCAAAAAGACTGCAGATTAAATGTGCTTTTTTGATATTGAATGATATCGCAATAGATATAGTACCTACTTAGTATTTATTATTTATTAGTCTTCACAATCAACATCCCTATTACTTAGATGGCTTAACACCAACTAATTAGATAATTGAATGCTAGTTCCAAGCATTGTGATCCAATTAAGAAGTCGTAATTAGTATTAATCCCACTTTGAGAGAATATTCTCATTAGAATTATTTTCACTGTAGTATTAGTCTATGAATATTAAGAAGACATTGCAATAACAGGGATTGGCACGGGAACTGTAGGGATTGGCAATTCTGGTAAACTTGACAAAAATCCTTATCCAATAGTTCATAGGATCACAAAAATAATACATTATTTGTAAAGTACATTAAATTCTACAAGTCTCTAAGGCGAATTAAGTAGCTATTACAAACATTATATTGTAATTGTAAACAGTTTAATTTGAATAATAAATAAATAAAATAAATATTTCATTACATTAAAGACTATTAGCATAGAGCTTTTGTGGTACAAGTTATAAACAAATTGAGTTCATTACAAATCTATCAACGTATTTTAGAAGAATTGTACTCAATTATAAATTTGTAATATTTGTGTGCTCGTGCTCGGCCCAGTGCCACGAAGTCATGATCTACAAATTCCTAATGCACTTTTCTCTTCTCAATGAAAATACGGAGTGTGAAAATCATCCATCACCGCCAAAGTAGGTCGAACACTTCATACATATACGGACTACTTTATAAGCGACTCTTTGAAGATCAGTCGCTACATCGATCTTGCTTCGACAGCTCTTGGGTCACGGGAAAATTAACCGTAGCAACTGAACAATGAGGTACGTTATTGCTTGTTGAAAAGGCGTCTTTGTGGCCTCGGAGCGGCTTACGGTATCATATAGCCTATGACCCCCTGGTATGGTAGATGGCCGACGAAAAGATTAGGTAAGGTAAGTATAGCCAGTTGAGTCAGAAGCTCGTCGTAGGCACAGGAATGGAGACTAAATGATGACGCGATTTCTTGTGATTTTGAGAATGTATTACTAATATATTTTCTCGGGCGTTGTGCATTATCAAAGGCCTAATCAGTGGTCCCTTGAATGTCATCATCATCATCATCATCATCAGCATGTCAGGGAACCCACTGTTCAGTATAGGCCTCCTCATGTACACGCCTCCTCCCTTGAATTTAATTAAATTTAGAGGTGCAAGGACTTTGTCAAATTTTTGATACTGAAAAATAGTAAACCAACATGATGAACACTCTTTAAACTGTGTATTCAAGTGTTGATATAATTAAAACATAACAATGGCGTCACGGGCCTTTTCCCTTACGGGGTGGCAGAAATAATAGCTTTGCCAAAATGCCACCTGGCAACACATGGCTTTGTGGTTCTTTTTTGAAAGTCTGCACTATTGCGTCGCAAAAACTGGGACGCCTGAAAACTTAATATGATTGCAATGGAACAATGCATGCCTTTTTGCATTCCTCCATTGCCTCAGCGAATTTTAAATTATTCACCACTTTTTGCTACCTTTTATTCTGTAACAGATTGCTCAATGTGGCAGTAAACAAATAATTTTCGCGATTCATTGTGGTGTGAAATAAACTATAACTTATAGCCAAATGGCGAGCTAAGTAGGTAATTTATTGGCTGACAAAAGGGGTACCACGTCAATATAATGGCAACCATTTCGCGAAATACATAGTTTGAAAGCTATTCACGGAGAGCGCCACTTTGTTTGAAAATCGCAAAGACCTGTCAACACTATGACGTCTCAATATTGATATTGATTAGTTCCAAAAACCGCCACAGGCGCCTACACAATTGGCGTCAATTGGCATCGTTTCTGTTGCGACAAGGATAGAGTGGAAAATGGCTTGTTTTATTTGACGTGCCTTACATACGTGTGAAATCTAATAAGGAGCATACATTTGGGGGTGGCAACACTGAACTTGTTAGGCAAACTTATCTCAACTCTATGGGCATGAAGTTAAAGTTGAGTTTCGCGTGGCGAAGATTAAAGTTTTTGAATTATGAATAGAAACAAATGTGCTTTACTAGCAAGGGGATGAGATGAGAGGTGAAACAGGCTGGAGCCCGTTAGAACAAGCACCACTGGAGCTGCATTACAAAATAAATCTCCTACAAAGCGGAGTCAGTCAAAGCGGAGGACAATGTAACCTACTACAACTAATAACTACCAGATGCGGGCTAATTTCTGTAGCAACACAATGATACTTTAAGTACCCCACTACTTAGAAGCTATTCAACACTATTATTATTATTATTATTTCAATAACTTTGACTACCCCCAAAATTTACACGGAATCGTCAAAGTTATTCAAATAATGGTTTGATACAAGTATACTGGGCATAAGAAGCCCTGCAGATAGACCATATACTTATTGATCATCCGATAGTTTGGTTTGGTTGAGCTGCCGTCGTAATTCGGACGATACCGAATCGTAACAATGTGCGCACTTCCGTCTTCATATTGATAAAGAAACAACTTAATCATCGACCGATAGAAGTTCTTCAATACATCAAACAAAAGCATGCTTGCTATAAAACCTTCAACTTCCACAAACGGGTGAGTGCAAGCCGAGATAAGAGATAAGCTCGCATTTGTACATGTTTTTTTTTTCATTTATAAGTGTTTGTATTCTGTTTTTGTGCAATAAAGTATTAAGTAAGTACCTAAGTAAGCGGAATGTGAACGGTGGATGGCGGCTCCAGTGTTACTTGTTCCGAGGCGGCAAATAACATGTTGTAGCCCCATAGTGCGATATTTATTGCTTGTCAGGGGAGCGGTGAGATTATGAAAATGTTCGCAGATATTATTAAAAATTCGCTTTCTTTGCTCGCAATTTATGTTTGTTTGCGAAGTCTTTTTCAATTGTAGATTGGATAGAATGAGATTTGTGAAATAATGTTGTTTAAACTTGTCACATTTTTGTTTTAGACATCTTGCATCGCGCCATAAAAATGTAATATGTGAATGAGGAGTCGTGCATGACGAGACGACATTATCACAAGAGTATACTTAGAATTTGGCTGACATGTTAATCACATAACTTTAAAGCCACGAAACCGATTTTAACTAAACATAGTTAAGAAACATCGCAGACAAGTCTACTACCATTTAGAGAAAACTGGATTAAAAACAGTCCATCCATTTGATTGCGTGTGTTAAATAAACGGTCAAGTGCGAGTAGGACTCGCGCACCAAAGGTTCCAATCACACTTGGAGAGCGTAACACGTGTAATTAGGTTTCCACGTAAAAAACTAAAGTTTGATGTCATCCATGTAAACCAAATTGAATATTTTTGTAGAAAGATAGAAATTTGCAGTTTTCAGATTTTTCCCTTTACTTATACTTATACTTTATTGCACAGAAAACATAATACAGACACTTAATATTGGAAAAAAAATACAAAGGCGAGCTTATCTCTAATAAGAGATCTCTTTACTTCTGCTATAAGACCATGCCAAATTTCATGATTTGAGGCCTACGGAAAGTACCCTATAAGCTTTACGTTTTAAGGATCGGAACCCTAAAAACAAACTCAAGACAAACCTACAAAATCGAAAGTCCAAGTCCAAGTCAAACTTGGATCGTCTTGTTTCCACCAAACGCGTTAATCCCGAGTTAATTCTTTTCAAACCACTCGTGCCATGTTTGCTCTGTCTACCCAAACTTGTTAGGCTATTGCACCAAGCGCGGTTACAGTACTGCTGCGGTGTTTCTCGTGATTCCGGCGCGGTCTTGTCAACAACCGCACAGAATAACTAATAGTACTACGCACAGAAGGTTCACTCCCGAACAAAAGTCAAGTTTAGGTGCAAAAAAATATTTGTCTATGATACTTCATATGATCGCATGCGAAATTGAAACTTATCGTATGACACGAGCGATCACGCAGGGTTGCGAATCGCACTCAGTTGTTTTCGGCGTCATTGTTTTCACGCGGCTAGCCCGCGCACCGAGAGCAGAGCGACAACCATGTGACAAAGACCGACTGGCGCGTATAGCCGGCCGTAGAAAGAAACCTACTCAGCGAAGTGAAACCCCCCTGATAATAGTCCCAGTGTTGCTGTACCGTATATTGATGCAGTGGTACTTACAACCTTAAGGCTAGGCAACTTACAATTTCCACTTCAGCTTTAAGAGGAACAGGAATTAAAACGCAGGACACTCATGAATACTCATGATTAATCAACAAGCTAGTATTAACAAACAACTCCTATTTAACGAAACTTGAGATTTACAAAATAATAGTAGTTTATGAAACTGTTGCATAATGAGTTGCATAAACTAATTTTGAATTTGAATTTTTTGAATTTTTTAATACCTAGTTATGTGCAGTTGAAACACTACTTTATCTACTCTCATACTTATGTGTCTCTCCTACAAAAATCAAAGTTAAAACACAACAATATTTCCACATAAATCAGTCAGTGCTTAGACACAACAAAACTTTGTCACGTCACGTTGACGCGGTTGACGTTTTATTGCCGCCAAAACCCAGCATATCACAGCGCATGCGCGGATAGACCACAGCTCAGAACAATAGGGCCACAGTATCAAACCTCAGATCAATGAACCTCTTTGTTTAAATCTTCCTGCCTCCAAGTACTTGTCAAACACTGAGTGGCTGTTTGGTTGTAAACTATAGTTAAAAAAAAACTTTCCAACGATGACCATCAAACACCTTGGCTGTACGGTTTCAGGACCCTTGCCTTTCCAAAAAAAAGTAGAACTGTGTCGTTATGGAAAAAAAGTTTAATAATATCATTAGTTTTTTTCGAGAAGTAGTGTTATTATAAAAAAATAATGTTTACTGTATTGCGTTTATAAAGTACGTCATTATGAATTCGAATTCAAGTTTTTAATTCAAACTTTATGACATGAGAGTAGATAAATATTATTTTTGGCTTCAGTTGTCTTATTGAATCCAGCACCCGCAACCGAATATTAGCGCATATCTCTGACCTTCACAGTTCAGTTTTCTCAAACGCAGAATGAACGTAGACTCCGTGTACCTGCTTAAGTGAAACCAGTTTCAAACTTCTGAAGTGAGTTGAGCATCTGTTGTATGTCAACATATGGCGTTTTGTTTCAGAACGAATAACATTCACAAAGAGTGTGTTTATGTTTTTATGTTTTTGTTGTACAGTGGGATACAGGTTGAGTGGCACCCGCCCGCGCTGGTGGATTAAGCGGGCTGCGACCGCGTGAATTTCCCACACAAACGTAATATTTTTAAGTAATTTGAATAAGAAACTTGGTATACGACCAGGAACCTGCGTAGACAGTGTATAAATCCGATTAACAGTCTAAATGCTTTGAACTAGTTCTCAAATTCAAATAATTTTTGTATTACGTTTGTAAGGGAAATTCACGCGGTAGCAGCCCCCTTAAGCTACGGAAATGACAGGAATTGGTCAGGTTTATTTATTTATTTATCTGTCTGTCTGTCTGCCTGCCTGCCTGCCTGCCTGCCTGCCTGCCTGCCTGCCTGCCTGCCTGCCTGCCTGCCTGCCTTAGAATTATAAACAATAGTTAACTATTTAATTTAATGGTATTTGCTGAAATATTTTGATCTTAAAAGTGCATTATACGGACTTTCTTGCGATGCTAAAAAACATCGTGATCGCATTCAATTGCCTTCTGTGGCGAAGGGCTTGAAGCCTGTAAGCGTCCGTAGCAGCCTAGCGATCGAACAAGTGGAGGGATTTTAATGCGGTTTTCTGTAAACAATAGTTCTTATTCGAAAAGTTTGAAAGTAAGCTTGATAATAAAGTAAAGACTTGAGGTTTTTATTTATTGAGTCGGGGGTGTTTTAATTTTTAACCGACTTCACAAAAGGAGGAGGTTAACAATTCGTCGGCTTTTTTATGTATTGTACACCGATTGCGCTTAGACCGATGGACCGGTTTGGAAAAATATTTTTTTGTTCGAAAGGGTTTACCTTCCAATTGGTCCCATTGACACCATGCGTTCACTCGATTTCTCCAGGATTTCATCATCAGGATCTGATGATGAAATCCTGGAGAAATCGAGGGAACTCTTCAAATGGTATAGGCAGACCTAGTGATTTTTGTGTTTTGCATAATAAGCATAATATTGCGAACTGATGATAGACCACACACGGCCACCAGAAATGCTCAATACTAGGAACAAATACAATCTACTATGCGGGGCTGACGGGCAACGCATAGCCTAAACCGGTGGACCTAGAACCATGAAACTTTGTAGAGGGGTTCCTTATGTAGCGTAGGGTAGCACTGAGATGGGATTTGACGAAAATAATTCCCCAAGGGGCGGGGGGAAATAGAGGGTTTGTGGAAGTTTTTTTTTTTTAGTTTAACTTTTAATTTCAACTATTTTATTTGTTAAACCATAAAATAGGTCATGAACTAAATGTAATAAGCTGGTAAGTTATTGTTAGCTTTGCTTTGAGCGCCAAAAACAACTTTGGGAGCAAATAATCTGTTGTAACAACGGATAATAATTTGCATTCAGTATTATCACTGCGGTTTAGGGGGTAGCCTTGCGGTTCAGTTTTAGGGGCTGTGGGTTCGCATCCCAACATGTGCGGAATTGTAATGAGAAGATGCATTTAGGCTATTTTGATTGAATATATTATAGTTTCAGTAGGTTTATAAAAAGCTTCGTCTAAGCTTGCTTCTCTCGCGGGAGATTCAGGATAGAACTCTGGTGCTGTCCAGGTACATACGTGGTGATGGATAACATCGCAAAGAAACCCTTATTTACGCCACAGCTGCGGCGCTGGGCTAGATAGATAGATAGATAGATAGATAGATAGATAGATAGATAGGTAGATAGATAGATAGATTAGATAGATAGATAGATAGATCATTTATTCAAAGGACATGGTACACACACATAAATTAATAACAACAACGCACTATGCAATTAACAGTAGGTACCTACAGCTGTGTGGTTATGTGACTGTACCGCGGCAATGAAATGGCCCTGACTCAGCAATGTCACAGACACAGACAAATCTGTGACGCTGGTATTCTGCCAGAGCCAAAACGGACGCACAACAGTGGCTCAAGTACACAATTTGTATAAGTAATTACAAAAAAAAACAAAATTAAATAATGAAATTAGTTAGCTAGCTCCTTGTCACGGAAAATAGAGCATCAAAATTAGACTAGCTGGCTAAAAGTAGGTACAGTTGTCCCTCTGCCACCCCGTATAGGGAAAGGGCTGATGCTATGTTATGTGCTAATCTTCTTTTCTACTTCAAAACGCAATTTGCGGCAGCGGCAATAAACAGTTTCACAGTAGGGCGCGTCCAAAAACCACGTCGCCACATGTGTCCGGGGGACTGACGGCGAGACGGACGAACTTCCGGCCAAGTTCCGTGTCTCAGGGTGTGATGGAACAATGATGGGGGCGCCACTTGGCGGCAAAAAGTTGTCGACGCTTCGATGTTTCGAACCGCGGAACTTGCGCCTCTGTCGGGAGAAGTTGTATCGCTTGAGTTCGAGGAGATTGGATGTGGCGGTATTTTTTATGTCATTCAGTTAGTTACATTACATATTTACGTCTAGCCTAACCCAGCAACTGTCTAGCGCTTTACCGTTCCACCGCTCGTATTAACTTTTGGGCAAATGGGAATTTCAAAACAGGCCAATGCTTTGATAGACCAGGTACAAGATCCCCACTACCAGGATACACCAGGATATTCATACGATCATTTGACTAAAAGCCCTATAACCCCAACCAAAAATAACACACGAACGTGTCAGAATATCAGAAGAAGCGGAATAATTGTCTTTAATTGAATGAATACCCGAGACCCGTGTGAATCTACCCGACGACGGGCCCGCGTTGTTACAAGGCGCTAACTAATTAGTTGTCTAATCGCCACGTAATCACGATCAGTTACGGCTTTGATAGCGACACTGCTTTGTCTTTTTTTTTTCAGGAAGGGTTTTTTTTTGTTGGGTTCTAGTTCTAGGCGAAGGCGTTGCCACTGAGATAATTAAGATACTAGTTTGAAAGTAGAACCTTTGCTATCTTATGCTGAGACGCAGGTCACGCAGGGCAGGGCAGGCGACGCCTTTTGTTTGTCTTGCAAAATATTTTTTGCGTCGCCTACGCCCAGAATCAAGGTTATCATCTGCCTTTCCCAATGACCTTTCAGAACAATGGTGATAAAAGGTCATTCGCCCTCTCCCATAGAGGCAATTCATAGAGGCAATTCCTAGAGCGCCACAGTTATGAATAAACCGCCTCCGTCTCATCCATCTTTCTCGTTTTTCTGATCAATCATAAAAAAATAATTTGAAATTCATTATTCTAAAGTACTTAGAGCATGAAGTGTGTCGAAATATAAATTATCCTATATAAATTAATTATAGTAACAGTAGACTTTTCTACAAACCTCCTAGGTATAACTTAGGTATGTTAATCCTAGCATGTCCTTACTAACAAAAGGTAAAGGAGCAGTTTTCTTTCAATTTCGGTCGCCAAACAGATTTTACTCAAAGCCGAGATGCGTCTAGTTTCTGCAAAACAAGTCCCAAGACCATCCCATTATTGTTCGCGTTTTATTACAGGTAAGCCTAAATCCGGACCGAGTAATCCGGCGTATTTTATGTTTCTCCATTTGTGTAATTAATTGCTGAGCAAAAACATGATATTAGGGCTCGATAGCATCTTGATGGATTCAGAGGGAATTAATTGGGTCCGGCTTTTGATTCGGATCTTTTCGTTGGGTGGGGGCGGGGCGGCACGCCTCATCCAAATGAGGTTTAGGACAGGTGCGAAACTTACAATGGATGGTTTCCTTTTTCGAAGAAGTTCTGTAGATGTTATAAGGATTGTGAAATTTCTTCATTGTACTACAAAAGACAGACGTACGGAAAAAGAAAAAAACATATGGAAAGGCGTGCTTATCTCTAACAAGAGATTTCTTCCGGGAAACCATGATGGGTAGGAAAGGTGATAGTAAAGCGGGGGAAGACCTGCGCGTACACGAAACATATGCTGGGGGAAAGTTAGAAATTAATAAGTAAATGAAACTACGACTATACAAAATTGTTTGTGTAGTGGTTACGCGGGATTCGGCGGGATCAAGATTTCGGAGCATGGATGGAGGATACAACAATAACAGGAACTTTTAATCAGTTGATTGGTTTAGTAAATACTTTATTATTTACTATATTTATAATTTTAACAAAACAATGACGAAGATTTTAGAAGTCTTCTACTGCTGAATTACCGAAGAAGTAATAACATCTCTCTTCTGCTGACGTCAACCGCTGCAGCCCAGAAATATTGTAGACAACGTCCTCTGACCACAGGGGGCGAGTGGCATGCCAAAAACTATTACGATACGAACAGAACAAGATTTTCAGAAAAAGTTTCATTGTGACTAGATATATAGTGATATAATCCAATCAGAGACTATATACCCAATTGACTGCGCCTGCGGGGGAATTCGGCTCGCCAAACGTTTGTTGTATTCAACAAACGTTCGCATACGCAACCTATGTACGATGACGGGCCGCCAGACAGTTTCGCGGCGGCGGCTGACCAATCACAGCTCTTTTACCTCGTCCCCCGCCGCCCGTAAATTGGTGAGTTATGTTTCAAAGGAAAATGTATCTATGCGCTCTCCACTGGATAAGTGCTCCCTGACTCCAATTTACACTACGTACAGTATAGATGGCGAATCTAAATCTAAAATCTAACCGATCACTTGCAAATACGTTAAGCCTGCACCGAGCTTTTTATTCACAATAACACGTTTTTATAACCCTTGTTTGAAGTGATAAACAATTAAATTAATTTTTTTCCAAATATATTAGTACTATTGGGGATATATCTCAGCCGGTATATACGATGGAAACACGATTTGATTAAGTTGGCTCGATAGAATAAATTCGCAAAGTTATCTCTAAAAAATAAAATAAACCCTTAGTACGGCCTGAATAATTACGGAAAGTTGTCAGTTTTGAATAATAACAAACTACTACATGTTTTCTATAACGTATACACTTTACATTTTCAAAATGTGGGTTTGTTTATCAATACGAAGGAAATACCTAAATTCATGCGCGTTCCGGCCATCCTAAACCCGACCTGCCTCTCCTCCCCCATATCCGCTTTAGTAGTGCTTCAGCTGTCGGACGGGGAGCTTGTGTCGCTTCCACTGAGACGCCCGGATTTGAAAACGTACGAAGAGTTTTGTCAAAAATCACTTCATTCGAGATGGGGAACAAAGTAAATAAATCAAAGGAAAGAAGGGGTTGGCGAAAAAAGAACGCTAAACGCTTGCATGAGGAAATGAAGTAAGTGTAACTCGTATACCTACCTACCTACTTGCATATATATAAATAATTTGGACAAGTGCGAGTCGCATTCGTACTCGCTCAGAGGGTTCCGTACCACCACACAATACGGGTACGGAATCCTAAAAATATTGTGGTAAATAACACTGTAAATTATCTGTGTTCAATAAAGAAATTCATATGAAACAAGGCTTAGTTATAGGGTCCCGTTTGGCACCCTTCGGCACGGAACCCTAAACGACAATTTAATTTATCCTTCTAGAGCACGACGCTTTCAGCTTACAGGCCGAGAATTTTGAAGACAAACAGAATGTACCTGTTGCTTCGTAAGTATACTCAATACCTACCTACCTACTTGTAGTTTGTGGTTTGTTTGACTAAATTAATTCCACTAATATTTTTCACATTTTTTCTCACATTCCATTCTCTGTCATTCTTTTTCTTTTATAGGGTAAATGTACCAGTTGTTGACATTTCACTGCAAAATAAATATGAATCATCTGCTGACGGGATGAGAGAAAGACAACTAATACAGAACTTTGAAGACAAAGAGAATACTGTTGCTTCGTAAGTATAATCCTCCTACCTTCCGATTATACCTACTTATTAAAAGTGGTTTGCACTTACCTATCTACCTACTTACGATATTTGAACAAATATTTATACTGGAAAATTATTTATCTTTTTCTATTTTTAGGGTAAATGTACCAGCTGTTGGCACTTCACTACAAAACAAAGAGTCATCGGATAAACTGTAAGCGTAGAAATAGTAGGGTGTATAGGAAAACATTATAATAAATTAAGTATGAATGACCACTATATCTATTTTTTGATTTACAGGGTAAATTCCTTGGATGACACCGATTCTAAAATTTATCACACTCTGGAATCGTAAGTTCAAAAAATAATTATTTTTATGAAATAAGTCTTACAAATTTCATCCGAACACCAATTTTGTCGATAAGGGCGATTCTCTGTAAGTTCGTAATCGGCTGTCCCTACCGATTTTTTTAACAATAAATTTAATTATTGAAACATAAACCACACCTACTGAAACTTTAACCCCGAAACTTTATGGGCCCTTTGGTTTTAGAACCATAACTATTTATTTACTTTTTTCAGACTTGATAGAAGCTCTAAAAACACAGTCCCCTGGCTGTCCCCTTCACTATATTCCCACCTAGAAATAGGATTTACGATTAAGTAACTGAAACTACATACATTTGACAGTTAATATCATAAAGTAAAATAATTAAATCATATTATTTTCGTAAAACAACATCTCATTACGTATTTTATTTACTAAGTTAAGTCTTGTAAACTTTGTCCCAAGAATTTTAATACAGTCCCCTGCCAAAAATTTATAGGTACAATAAAAAAATATTTTATGGTTTGTAAACGCTTTTTTGAGTGGAACGAAACGCAACTGTTGTGAAGTTGGTAACCTCGCCGGTTGCGGCGGCGAGACACCATTTTGTTTAGTGGCAGAGCGTCATTTGTGAGGTGAACCCGCGTTTGGACCGCTACTACAAACAGTCCTCTGGTAAGTAACAATATTTATGTTAATTACTTTAATTATCTCTATATATACTTTATTGTTGTATTGTTTATGTCTAAATCGATCGGTAGGTTTATCAAAAGCTATTTTATGCCGGTTTTGTAAACATTGTGAATTTAAACCGAAATACACAGTCCCCTGGCAACAGTCCTCTGCTTGAAAATGCTGCAGGGGACTGTTTTACTCAACAGGGGACTGTGTATCTTGCGTATTGGTAACTATGTTATGTATTGTTTGTGTAAATCTATCTGCTAGTCTTTAATAATCATCAAAGTAAGTAATCATCAATGTAAGAATCATCAAAGTATTATTGCTTCGCATTATTTTCGTTTAAAAACTTACATTATTATACACAGGCTGAACAAACACACACGATATGGCTCCTAAAAAGAAAAAGTTATCCCGAGAGGAATTGCTACAGAAAAAGAGAGAAGCAGAGGGACTACGATACCAAAGAAGAAAAAATGACCCTCAAAAGAGAGAAGAAATGAGAGAAAAGGAGAAGTTAAAATACCAAAAGAAGAAAGAAAAAGGTTCACGGAAGATAGTAAAGAATATGACACTTCGTGAGCACAGAGCTGCCTTAAAGACGTGGAAAGAACATTGTACCGTATACCGAGCCAAAAGACTAAGACTGAAAAGCGTTACTAATACTTTTGTACGAGAAAATACGCCATTATCAGATCCGGAAGTAGATAATGTGCTTTCAAGACGCTCCGCTTCAGTTCCAGTTCAAATATCTGCAACTCCAAGCCCAGCTGTTTCCAGTGCTAGTCTAGAGCAAAGAAAGAAAGAAGCCACAAAGCGACGAAAGAAGTTTAAAAGGGAGAAAAATGAAAAGATCGCACGATTAACGAAAAAACTTGAAAAGTACAAAAAAAAGATTAGCGAGATTTGAAATAAAAAACAAAAAGAACGTTGAAGATACACCGAAAACAAAGATGTTGAAAATGTTAGACGAACCTGATCAAAGAAAAGAAGTAGTCAAGAAAGCTTTGTTTGGCGACGTCATTAGTAAGCAGTTGAAAGAAAATTATTCCACATTGAAACGTACCAAAGAGAGACAGATCTACACCAGATGGTATCGGAGCAACGTGCAAAAGAACAGCTGATTTTGTTGTTAATTCTGGAAGCGACATCAAGAATATTGATCAGTTTGTTAAAGTGATCCAAGAGCGATGCCTTGGCATCACATGTATCGCAATTGACGGTAAAGACATTCAGACAATGGTCGATAAAGTTGAAGAGGAAGCGTCCGATCAGAAGGGATTTAAAGGCACTTTAAATGTGCATCAGGTCGCAGGTGTTTACTCCAGGTCCATCCTCGGCCTTCCAACTAAATGTAAAACACTTACAATGAAAAGTCTCAGCTGCTTTTGCAACAGCGGATCTTGTGATCATTATAAGATTGGCAGTATTAACTTTGCTCTAAAACCTAGATGGACAGTAGAAGAAGTGTTTACAGTTACAGAGTCCGAACCGGAAGATCTTGAATCTGCTAAACCTGAATTTACACCTACACCAAACAAGTCCCCTCAAAGATTGGATGATGATACAGCAGGTACGAGTGGCATCCGGAATTCGTGTTACAATACTGGAGATTACGTTCTTGTGAAATTTTCAGCTAAAAATGTCGAATATCGTTATGCCGCCGTAATTAATGAGATTGATGACGATGAAAATGAGTTACGTGTTACTTTCCTCAAGATTTGTGACCAAAAAGTGCAGACCTTTAGAATAGATGACAAGGATATTTCAGACGTGTCATTTGATCAAGTTATCCAAAAGTTGGATAATCCTGACTTGATTTTAAAGGGAAAGAGAATATTTTATAAGTTTTCTACTCTCGTAGACGTTTTCGAGCGTTAATTTTTTCTTAATGTTAATTGTGATTAAGCTTTATTATGTGCCTTATTTTATTAAGAAAAATCTTCAGGATTTGATGTGATCTCAGTTGTAATATCATTATATTTGAGAGAAAAGACTGTTTTATAATAATTATATTATTAACTAGTACTTTTAAGTGTTTCAATGAATACTGCACAAAGCATTGACTGATTGATATTATAATAATAAGGCTCTGTGTTAATCTCAGTAAGTAAAAAATGTTTCTAGCACTTAAGGTTAATTTTTGAATTTAATTTTTAAATAATGTTGTGTTTTCTGTTGATTTTTTCTAAAGAAACTGTTGATTATTGATGCACAAATATGCCATAAAAATAATAAATGATTGATTAATGTCAAAATGCCTTTTTTCTAAGTACAACAGTCCTCTGTCTCACTTAACTGTCCCCTGTCAAGTTCAAAACAGTCCCCTGATGCCTGAAACAGTCCCCTGTCATGATTTTTTGGAAAATCGCTAATATCTCGGAAAATACGTATAAATTCAGTGGGCCATTTTATCTTCCTAAAATAATAATTAATTTTCTTCAAAATAGAACACGGATTTATGCCAAATGTTAAAAAAAAAGATCAGGACAGCAATTGTATGGGACCTGTACGAGCTTACAGAGAAATGCCCATAAATAAAGTAATTACAATTAAATAAAATATTCTGTTTTATTACAGGGTGCCAATTACGTGGAAACAAAATTCTTGTCTTCCAGTGGATGGAGAAATAGACAATGAAATTACTTACTTACTACTTAAAGTAACAGGTAAAAATATCCAGATGATGAAAAATTAAACGCTAAAAATTTAGACACGGTCGCGCTGTAGGCTTTAAAGTCAAAACATGTTTTGTGTGGTAATTTTTCGTGTGTTCCTTGCCATAAGACCAAATTACCTGTGCCTGTAGACAAGTGACATCGCTAAGGATAGCGAGTCGAAACGATAACTTTTTATGTATGCGATTTGATATTTGGAATCGCTAAGGTGACGTCACCTAGCGATGTCACTTGTCTAGGCCCCCTGATCATGCAACTTCACTCAGTCTTGATTATCATTCAGAATTTATTTTGAAGAATAAATTATTTGAATTTTAAATTAAAGGGTCGATAACTGGGACTCTCACCTTATTTAGCCGTTATGTTATTTTACGTTATTAAGTTCACTTTATGAGTTTCTATTGCACTACTTACTGTTACTTAGAATATTATCATAAAAGGTAATAAGGTATTATTCAATTTATAATTATCAGGGATCGGATTGAAGGTGTGAATTTACCTAAAGTTTGTAGTCGGACATGACAAGGAGCAGTTACAACCACTTGAGTTGAGTTGAAAAAATGACTGCACCTTTCAATTACAATCTGTATGAATGTTTTATTTACCTCGCTTGAATGATGTAAAGTACATTACTCAGTAAATTTTACGAAAAATTTAAAAATAAAAAAGTTATATTTTTTTGGGAATCAGCAGTTTGAAAATGTTTATAGTTCGGTGTTTCAAATGTAAGGAACATGTAAAACTAATAAAAACAAAAATTCAAACCGGTTCAACTCAAGTGGTTGTAACTGCTCCTTGTTATGTCCGACTACAAACTTTAGGTAAATTCACACCTTCGTTCGTACCGATCCCTGATAATTATGGTCTATCTCCACCAAGCGGACGGCACGGCATATCGGACTAAATCGGATTTTACAATCTTGAAACGAAAATAAATCTTGCATGCAGTGTTTAGATAGTTTAGAGCCCTCGCCCACGACGACTTTTTGCAGCGCTGCAGACGCGCGGCTGTCGCGCGTTCGCATCGATACAGTCGCGAAGCGGTCGCTAGCTGTGTACCCTCGCCCAATTAACCAAAAATCAGTCACGATGCTAACGCGCGTTAGTAGCGATGCTGTCGCGCGTTTGCATCGCTACAGTCGCGATGCTGCCGCGCGTTAGCATCGCTTCTGAAGCACGTAGCAAATGCGACTAACGCGCGTAAGTAGCGATGCTGCCGCGGGTTTACGAAACGCGCGTCTGCAGCGCTGCAAAAAGTCGTCGTGGGCGAGGGCTCTTAGAGTCTATATTGCCAAATCAATAACAGCCGCCGCCGCCGCACGCGCCCGCCGATATGCTGCTGTTATTGATTTGGATGCAGTGTTTAGAGTCTATAATAGACTGTAAACACTGCATGCAAGATTTATTTTCGTTTCAAAATTGTAAAATCCGATTCCGTCCGATGCCGTGCCGTCCGCTTGGTGGAGATAGACCATTACACCTCAATATTTTTTATAGAAAAAATATCATGTTCCTATATTCCATAATAAATAAAATTGTGTAAAATCTGGAAAAAGGTTTCTAACCGTAAATATTTGTAATAAAACTATTTGAAATCGATTTTTTGTTTTATTTTGTAAATAGGTATTGGTAATAGATAGGTATAGTAGAACCCACGAGTCCTGTAGTTTGATCATGATCATAGAGTGGGCTTTTTAGATAGCAACAAAGTCGAAGTTGTCAAAATCCAATAAAGGTGAACTCAGACCCATCGGTGCCGAGCGATTAGTGTAAGATGTGATAGACAAGTGTGCGTTCTCCTTAATTCAGGTCGTAAACATACAGTTGCCATGACGAGACTTTTTTTGAATTTGCCGGCTTTTCAAACGACGCTACTCGTGGGTTCTACTATACCAACCAACCAACTCGCGAGTGACGACGGGGTGGCGGCGCAGGGCTCGTCACGCGCGGCGGGCGGCGCAGGGCTCTTGCTAGCCTTTCGCATGCTTTCGCTCTTGCCGCCGCCGCCGCCGGTTTGCCTCACGCACACATACACGAAGCGCAAGAATACCCAAAATCGATTAGCGCTAGAAGCTCGGTGCACTCTTAAGGAAATGACCCAAACAATCGCAATTATCAGGTCATGCCTACTTGCCTGCAGCTACCCTAGATGGATGAAATATTAATACAATGAAATGCAGACGTGCATTAATTAATCAATATTCTTTGTAGTTCTCATAATATCACGATGCGAATAGTCAATACAGCGACAGTAACAATGACAGTTGTCGGCGTTGTCGCGAATGCTATGCGCATTTAAAATTAATAAGAGAATGCTGGCACGTTGTGCCAATTATCGAGACATGATCGATGCATACTGAATATTACTGATACATGTCGTTGAAATGAGGAATATAGTTACTGCTTGGAAGGGTTTATCGGATGCAGGTATTAACAGGGCACAGTAACTTGTGAATGTTGTGAATAATATAATTAGCAGTATTAAGTTGAACTTAATTACATATCCAACCAACTGTTAGAATAAATTAATAAGGCCCAGTTCCAAACAGCCTTGATACGCTCTATTTGTCAGATGCATCTGTTTGTTACTTTAAAAAATCTGTATCGAGACTTATAGGAATTGGAACTGTGTCTGAATTTGTCAAATGACCATCAGGCCACACTACCATGTACATTTAGGTGGTCGCTTGGTTATTGTAACATGGACAAATACGTTAACTAATAAATAAAAATAAACTCTAGTTAGCGGAATTTAAGATGAGTTTAGTTAACTGTTCTACTGCAACTACTACATACGTACAGAAAGAAACTCAAATAGCTCAGCCAGCCTACATGGTACATACTTACCTAGTAATACCAATTTGAATGCAGCACGCCTAAAGTCTTCACAAAATAAAAGGCCCGTTTTGACAGTTCACTCCCATGAAGTTTTAACCCCTAATGCGTAGGTAATAAAAGCCAACCGTTGTGTACAAGCAAAGCGTACAAGTTGCACCTAGAAAAACCGTTTCTATTACCTACGCGTTAGGGGTTAAAACTTCATGGGCGGGAACTGTCAAAACGGGCCTTTTATTTTGTGAAGGCTTTAGGTAGGTACGTTTAAATATAGGCAAATTCCGTTAATTAACAATAAATGTCCCAAAAAAAATAAATATATATAAGACAAATCTCTCGTACCTACACATGCGTCCTAAACTCCTAAGTTTAAGACATAAATGCAATTCTTCCCCTTACCTATCATCTCCGTCTCCTACCCAACATGGTTTGCTGGAATAAATCTCTTATTAGAGATAAGCTCGCCTTTGTACACATTTTTTCTATGTTAAGCTATTTTTACTGTCATGTGAAAATTACGAAATGCTATTGTTTAATTAGCCGTGTTAAACCTATCAGTTATAATAATAATAATAAATAAACCTATCAGTGATGTGACTCTATACTTAGGTATGTTTACGTAATTAAAGGGGACATGTTGTAGACATGATTCATTCATTGTTTTAGTGGGAACTATACATACCTATAGCTGTCTTGCCTGGAATGGTAGTAAAGAAAATGAAAGCTAATAAATAAGCAGATGTAGATAGGCACCCCAGGTTCGTTAGGAACCTAGATCGATTTTTTCTGCAGACTAATTAAGTTTTACTGAGCATAAGTTATTGTTAGGTTAGGTTCCTAGGTAGGTAGGTACCTAGGGTATTCATCTTCAATCTCAATTCCCTATTACCCACCTAGGTGGCATAGGAGTACTAGGTGGCATACTAGGTACTTACAAACAGTCATGAACCAGCATCACACATACCTATCACCAACAAGGAACGAATTGCTAGGTAGGTAGGTTAGAAGAAACAAGTCCTTGATAAAACCAGTTAGGTAGGTATATACCTAACCTACGTATTGTAACTAATCTGTCTGTAGGTTGGTAAGCAAACCTACCTAATTATTCGTAAATAAACAACATACTTACCTAAACAAGCAAGTCGAAAATTAAGTAGGTACGTACCTAATAGAACTAATTCATGTTTCGACATCCCATACAATTCTAATTTGATTCCGAACGGGTGAAAACTTTCAGAGCAGATGCAACAATAAGAAATAAATGAAACAGAATGGATGGAGGCTGTACGGGCCAGTATCGTTGCCTCAACACGACTTGAGCCGTGCATTGACCTCAGCAACAATGTTCGTTCGTTTTCGAAACACCAAGGAGGCGTGATATGAACCTACCTATACAATACAGCCTTTTTGGATGCCACTAACTAATCGACCGAGATATGATTGGAGATTATGAGATTAGTGATCGTTAAGAGAAGAATATCGCGTTTTTGCGTAGGTAGTAGGTAGTCGTAATGAAAAGATTATACCTATTAGATTAGAAAACAGTTTTGCCAAACAGAATACTTAATCTTATTGCTGAACGAACGGTTTCTCACATAGAGTTTGCATCCTCCCTAAGGTTGCTCATAAAATTTTCTAATTTTTTGGTTAAACGAACCTCTTTGCGAAAGAACTTTTAAGCTTCACACCAAAAAGTTATGTAGTAGGTATCCATATCCAAAGAGGTTCTTCAAAGCTGGATGAACAGAACATGCGCAGTGCGGGGCTTTACGAAGTAAACAAACAACTTGCTAAACTTTACAAAACTTACTGAAACTATACTGAACTGACCTTGAGATATTTGAAGACTGGATATCCTGTGCCGGCGGTCGGGGGGAAAGAATCCAAGAATCCACTTAGATTCACAACATTCCTGAGAAACACTTGCTCGAAACTAGTAACTTGCACACACTCGTTGTCTAAGCACTTTTTGTGAGAAATAATCACAAGAACACGGCGGAAACTCACTCAAAACAACAAAGAGGACTTGCTAAACAACTTGTACACTAGTTCTAGGATTAATTGTCACGGTAAATAGCTTAAAAACTTTAATTATCGTCGTAAACAAGCGGAGCTACTCACGGCACACGACGGCCATTTTTGACGAAAGCTTCGAAAAGTTCCACGTTATCCCCACAAGAGGGCGCTATTTACGAATACACAATTAATTTAAAACTGAGAAACGATAGTTTTTGAGTAATTCTAATATTAGGTAGGTATATGTCAGGCACTTTTGATGAAACTTATTTAGCTATATATGTTATTAATATTGTTAGCTCCAACACCGAATATGAAACATCTTCATTCATCTAAATATTTCTTCCACCACAAATCCTCAAAAGCTTTTCTTTTTTTTCTATGGCAACTTTGGATAAAAGCTCACAATACAAATGTTGCCAGTCATGCTAATTTCCCCGTATTAGTGGAGATTCGTTATGTAGAAGACATTGTTATTGTAATTTAATCAGAAATAATTGAATTGATAATATTTAAAAAAAAAAATAGGAGCTGTTTTTATTATCTCATACGAAAATAGATGGGAAACGATGGGACCCGTATTTTTTATTTTAGTGTTTATTCTTATTTTTAAGTTATAATTCAAGATTTTTAGAGTTACTCATTCTAAAAGGGCGTAAGTACAATGTCAGGATTATAAAAGGTTGAACTTTTGCCCGTCATTGCATCAATAAAAAATTAAAATGTCATTATTCTGTCATAATATCACCCCCTGTTCCGAGTCACGCCAAAATCGATTACAGTCCGAGTCAGTTTTGGGCTTTTGGCGATACAAAACGATAGCATCTTAGACGCTGTATTCGATTATGGCGCTGACGGCGATGTCGCGGAACGCACTGTCAACTCTTTTGTTGTTGTGCAACTTCGTGACAAGTTGACAACCAGCAGTGACAAAATTTAGATGACAGATGATGACTGATAGTTGCTTTTTTATTTATATCTAGCCTATGGAACACATGCCATAAATCCTGACATTGATAATTTGGACAACATATCAGTTTTTATTATTTAACTCTTAAATTACTGATCTAAAAATTCTGAAAAAAATATCTAAGAGCTCAGAACACTTAAATCTCGAAATGGTTTTCTAATTTTAGTACCTTATCAAAATGAAAGGTTGTCAATTATAATTGAATTTTGTATATTTGTGCCGACTTGGCATTCGCTGTAATGACACAAATTATTAATGTAAATAAATCAATAAATATTATTTATTATTTTTATAAAAAAAAACTTTCTTGACATTTGTGTGAACTGTTAGTCAATATTTCAATACACAATGCTCGTTTATTGCGTTGTTTAAAACTTGACAAAAGATTTGATGGTCCGATGGTATGTCGATGGAATCGCTTTGAATGATAGTGGCACAACAGTACCGCAGGATTAGCGCTGAAGAGAAGACTTCCCACCGTATGATGCCCAGCATAGCAGACAATGGAGTCCTTATCCTAATGTTCATGGGTGGCCCTGGGAACCTCATCCTCACGACACGAAGACCTTGAAAGACCAGCTCACTGATCGTATTGGTTGTTCTTTAACTCTTTAATCGATTTGTTTAAATAGAAACCTATGAAAAATAGAATACCTACAAGAATTTCTCCTTTGGACGTTGGAAGCTTATGTAGGTGCTTAATATACAGGCTGTCTCATTTAAATGGGTCAGTATGGGAAAGTCTGAAACTATAAGACATACGAAGATCGGTTCTAAGGAACCATGTCATCGATTTTGATAAGAAGAAAAACTGCATTCATATATTTAAAAAAAAACTGTACTCAGCTCGGGAATCGAACCCAGTTGTTTGAAAAAAAAAATACACTATTTCTATTTAGATATCGATTGTGTATTTAAATATCTTAAGCAGTAAATGGCTACATGAAACAAGATGTCTAAAATGAATAAAATGCATTGTTTTCACATACTTTAATTTATGTTGGATATTTAATATGGTACCAATGTAGTGCACGGGAGCAATTTCTGTAATTTTTAAAGTAAGCTTCCAATAACTCCAACTACTCAGTGTTTGTTAAATTTATATGTAAAATTATAAAAAAACAAACGACGCAACCCTATCTATCGAATTTGGGCTCATTTGATTCGTCTTGACGAGTAATTTGGTTCCGCATGAGATCTGTCACCAAACGACGCGACGCAACCCTATCGAGTTGGGGCTCATTTGATTCGTCTTGACAAGTACTTTGGCCCCGTATGAGGGCCAGGGTCTGATGATGGAGCCGGAAGGTAGCCAAGGAAACTGTAACCAAACGACGCAACCCGATAGGGTTTGGGCTGATTTGATTCATCTTAACAAGTACTTTGATCCCGGTTGAGGTCTTTTAGATTGGATGATGGAGTTCATCAATGAATAAATAATAGAATAAATTAATAATAATATAAGGGGTGCTACTATTATATTATTTATATTCATATTCTTTTTTTTGTAAAGATGTATACAAGGGGGTTACAGATGGAGGTGTAAATAAAGTAAAGTGCATGCATCCTCGAAGCAATTTGTGGCGATTTCAGAACTTTTACGGGCAACACAGTAAAGAACTGTCAATGTCAATCAAGCACGTCAACAGTGTCACTCACTGTCACTTGGCTTGGCTGTGGCTGTGTTGTGTTGTGTTTATCTCTCGTGTACCGATATTTTTGTTTATTATTTGGTTTAGCGTGGGCTATCTGATTCGCAAGTAAGTAAAACAATTTTTCAGTTTTGTTTAGTATAATTTCAGTACACTTTCCGATACATTCCACAGTGGTCAGCCATATTTAACATTCCTCCGAGCTCAGAGGAAAGCATCCGAGTTAATTTGATCTCCTGTTGATGGTATATTTTGTCACATACACTTTTCTGTACATTAATTGCGGAGTGTTCATTGATTCCTGTAATCAGGCATTCTACTATAAAAACCTTACGACTTTGTTGTGCCGGTTCCTCAAATCCTCAGTGGCTTGAACGGAGTATAAGTGCAAATTCAGTAAATTGCAATATCTGGGAATCAACATAGCTTTATTATTTCAACCTTGTGTACCTGTTTTGGTTAAGCAAAAATGGAGTTCTCATTCCAGTTCCCAATTCCAAATGAAAACTTATCTTTAGTTTTTCTTTCATTCATGTAGTGTGACTGTACAAATTGTATAGTGGCTAAAGCCTCGATTACACATAGCGACTAATCGCTGCAAATGACTATTCGCCGCGAGTATTCACTGTGTGTGACAGGCTATTTGCTGCGAATAGATTCAGTCGCCAGGCAGGTAGCAATTAGTTGCTGCGATTGTTATTTGCAGAGAATGCACTTGCAGCAATTAGTTGCTGTGTGTGACCGAAGCTTAAGGCTGAATACACAGAGTGCTGCTGTAACAAAATGCCCAAATGCTCTAAATAAAGGCACTGTTCTGTCATTTCCTTTATAGTGAGTCAGTCTGTCAATCTAGTCTGATCCATGCACATTCAGACCTTGGAGAAGGACAGTCTGATGCATGCACATTCAGGCCTTGGAGAAGGACAGACAAGCTTTAATAGAAGGCTAAATCAGACACAGAAGTCACCTGGCAGAAAACCAGTAAATGTAGCCAATTAATGTCCCCACCGAGGCACTCAGGCCTTTACCTGAATATGAGTAAAATTGGGCCATACTCCCAATATATATAAATTTTAGATCATTGCATTTTAATTTAATATTTGTATCGCCTTTGAGGTAGTAGTAAGACCTCCATCATTATTAACAACCCTGTAATGTAATGAATGTCACTCATTTCCAGATAAATAAAATATCTTTATCTTTACCATTTTCTGTTTCAGAGTTCTTCGCAATGGGTAGAACAAAAAAGAATATCGTTCACAATTATTTTGAGTATGACGAAATCCAGCAAACATCAACATGTAAGGTAGAAAACTGCCGTCATGTGATGAAAGTGAGTATATAACATATTGAATTACTGTATTACGAAAGAAAAGAGAAAACTACGATGTACATTATGTAATGTTAATGTATGTACCTATAGTATTCATATTCTTTATTGCGCAGAAACAAAAAAAAATACATTTACAAGAAATATTATATGCAAAGGCGAGCTTCGAAATTTCTTTATTGTACTCACATGCATGACATAATACAGATAGCTTAAGATAGAAAAAAGATGTACAAAGGCGAGCTTATCTCTCTCCATCTTCCTTTGTAAAATGTATTGTTTTGTGCAAAAAAATATATTGCAACATAATAAATACAAAAGCATTTTCACATACGGGGTGGCAGAGCCACAACTGTGTCTAGGCCAGTGATTCATTACTCCGTTTTGTGTGACAGGGGGCTAGCCCATCGCCGCAGCTATGGAGTAAAGAAGGTTTCAAATATTGGAACAAACTAATTTTTACACATACATTGTACTTGTTTATCTTTTTCACAGGGCTGTCACGCAACCAATATGATGTACCATCTAAACTCGCGACATCGCGATGTGTACAAAAAACTCGCCTCGATCCAGAATCAAACCAATTCAAAGATGCCAGAGAATAGCAACAAAAGTCTTATGATTTGTTGTTCGAAGCTCGTGAAGAAATATGAACTTCCTGTGGCGTTCTTCGATGATGTGAACTTTAAGAATTTAATCAGTCTAGGGGCTGGAGGGGCGGTGATTAGTTCGAAAGCAGTGTTAAAGTTTATGAATGAGGTAAGCGGAAAGCCACTATGATGCAACCATATTATAAAAAATAATAATATCCCGACAAATTGTAAACCTCCTCCTTTTGTGAAGTCGGTTAAAAATTTATTTAAAGGCATCTATTTGGCCCCACACTAGGATATCCTGTATCGTGGGAAACCATGTCACACATAAACAACCAAGACCTTGGGATTACCTATACAGGTTTTGTTTGATCAATATCCCTATCTATCAGAATTATTAATGCTATAATGAACAACTTTTCTTTTTGAACAACTTACTAAAGTGTACGTACCTACTATTAGTAATTCTTTGCTAGTTGTCTATAATATCAGTATTATACTATCCTTGCATAGTTTTTGAATTTATGCTGTTAGATATTCTGTGATATACCTAAGTGCCTTTTCACATGTACCCGGCAGCCGGCCGGTCGCCGGGCCGGGTAAAGTAGTAATGTATGAGCTCCAGTCGCGACCGGCCGGTTGTGCATGTGAAAGCTGTCATTGGAGCTCATACATTACTACTTTACCCGGCCCGGCGACCGGCCGGCTGCCGGGTACATGTGAAAAGGCACTGAGTATTGGTACTACTTTCCATACGGTGTTTTCATTAGATTTTTAATTTCAGAATACTTACGATAACGAGCACCTACCATCAAATGCTGAAAATGGACATGATGATTCATCTGATGAAAGTAAGAATTCAGTAAATAGATAATATAACTTGTCTTCACAAAATAAAAGGCCCGTTATGACAGTTCACGCCCATGAAGTTTTAACCCCTAACGCGTAAGTAATATTAGGGGTTAAAACTTCATGGGCGTGAACTGTCAAAACGGGCCTTTTATTTTGTGAAGACTTTAGTCAACGAACGAGCCACATCGCTGCCGCTGCGGTGGCAGGGTGGACCAACTGGGACACCACGGCCTCTCCTGCGGTGACAGGGTGGACCAACTGGGATACCACGACCTCTCCTGCGGTGACAGGGTGAACCAACTGGGACACCACGGCCTCTCCTGCGGTGACAGGGTGGACCAACTGGGACACCACGGCCTCTCCTGCGGTGACAGGGTGGACCAACTGGGATACCACGACCTCTCCTGCGGTGACAGGGTGAACCAACTGGGACACCACGGCCTCTCCTGCGGTGACAGGGTGGACCAACTGGGACACCACGGCCTCTCCTGCGGTGACAGGGTGGACCAACTGGGACACAACGGCCTCTCCTGCGGTGACAGGGTGGACCAACTGGGACACCACGGTCGCTGGTTTGGGACGCGACCGGCGTAGACGCGCTGGCCCCGTGTCACCTACCAGCGACCTCTGCCACGGCCAGCGGCGCTGCGGCGGCAGCGGCAGAGGGTCTCGAACGCCGCACGTATGCCGCACTTTGCAATGAATATATTTTTATGCCGTTCGGTTTTGAGACCCTCGGGCCGTGGGGCCCTGACGCCCGACGAGCACTTAAAGATTTAACAAAGCGGCTCGTCGAAGCGTCTGGGGACCAGAGAGCTGGCACCTAACTCGCTCAACGCATCAGCATTGCGATACAGCGAGGTAACGGCGCCAGCATTTTGGGCACCCTCCCGCCCGGCAGCGATCTGGGCGAAAGTTTTAATCTAGTTTGGCTGTAGTTCAGTTTTTTACCTATAGTTTAGTTAAGTTATAATTATTTATTTGTTATCTATATAAACTGTTTACAAAATAAATAAATACTTAGTGACTATAAATAATAATTGTAAAATATTTTTAATTAAAAATATAACTTTATAAGGTGTTTCAATTTCAAATCGGTGTTGTTGCCCTCTACGGGAGGCTAAGTACTGAAGTACAGTTTTTAAATGTTTCAGTATTCAAAATAAAAGGAGAAAAAGGTCAATGCGGCTGCAGCAGTAACGATGGAGATCACAACTTAGTACACAACGCAGACTGTCCGTTATCTAAGAATCAAGCCTATTGGAACTACTTTGAGGTAAAATTCTTGACTCTAAATCAGGTTTATACGGTACTGGACAGCTTGATAAAATAAATACTTAAGTTTAGTTAGGGTTCATATCTCGCTTTCACATGCAATCCGCACGGAGACTATACATATATATATATATATATAATCCAATTAATTGACTGCGCCTGCGGGAGAATGCGGCTCGCCAAACGTTTGTAGTATTCAACAAACGTTCGCATACGCAACCTATGTACAATGTCGGGCCGCCAGACAGTTTCGCAGCGGCTGACCAATCACAGCTCTCTTACCTCGTCCCCCGCCCCGCCCGTAAATTGGTGAGAAAGAAAAATTTATCTATGCGCTCTCCACTGGATAAGTGCTCCCTGAATCCGCATCATATCATACCAGCAGCCGTGGCGTGCCTTCCCCGCGAGAGTGTGAAGGACAGAGCAGGCGATTTACATGTCTCTGTCCCTCAGCTTCCGCGACAGTCCCTCGAGATGCTACGGACCGGCGTAAAGAAGCTTTCTTTAGTTCGAGGCCAATATCGCTTGGTGCAGCACCATCGAAAAATTGCGAATACCACGAGATGGCGCTAAGATATATAGGATTTATTCTAAGATTAGCGCCACCTAGAAGTATGTTAACTGAAACCATGGCGTTTTAAAAATCCTACTCCTCACGCCATCTCTTTTTACGAAGGGTTCTAGGTTTTTACTAGGGTAATTCTTGTTTATATGGGATGAGCACCCTGTGCTGAAAGTGAAAAAAACATTTACCAGATTTGCATTGCACCCATGCAAAGCCAGTATGTTCGTCGACATTCATAGATTCAGATTCAGATTTGTTTATTTGCATATGATGTTTTGGTATTACATAAGTTCTTAAAATAATATTATATGTCATTTTATTCCTTAATCAACTATATTATATAGCATGCAAATATTTTATTGTAGAAAGTAGAAGGTATATACATAAGGTCTGCAATATTACTTTTACATAATATAGATCCATTGTAATAATATCATTTAATAAGGCTAAAATTGTACCAACAGGTTTCAATCGACACGGCCACATGTCTGCTGTGCCAGGAACAGCTCAACTGGGATAACATAGCAGAACTGAAAGCGCACATGACCAACCATCATCCGGGTGTGGTTTTCAGGGATGATGTAAGTATGCCGTCGTCATCATCAGTTGATTTAGAATCCTGAAATAAAAATCTAGGAAGTCTAGGAACACACTTTGCACCCACGTAGGTACAGGTCAGTTATTTAGGGCTGGCACGTTCACGGTACTGACACTGTGATTTCACTTTAGTACTCTACTACTCTAGAAAAACCTCCGTTCCGTGTATGAGCGCCAAAATTATTTGGGGAGTAGAAGACATCATTCTGAACAACTTTCACTATCACAGTGATTTGAGCAATTTTTTTTACGAGCGGTTATCAGATGATTTGTATAGAGAAGTGAAAAATAAAAGTTGCTCTGATCAAATCGGTTTGATAGTGAAAGTTATACAGAATGATGTCCGTAACTCCTCAAAATGTTTTGTCGCTCCATGGAAACGCCATTTGCGTACAGACTGAAGTGACAGGCGGATATGGCTAAGCTGTCCGTTTGTCGAGCCCTAATCCTGACGTCATCGTAATTCACAGGACCAAGAGTTCGAAAACGGCCACAGAAGCGAAGACATGGCTGAGATTTACCTCGAAGACGACCCCAAACATTCGCCGACACCTCGGAAACGACGGAAAAGTGAAAAATCATTCAGAAAATTAACAGAAAAAGACAGAAATGACGCTCAAGTGACGCCACAGATCATCAGAACGCTGGACAGTTTCGGTCAATATGTCGCGGACTTGTTGAAACTGCTGCCTAGAGCCAAGTCGATGAAGTTTCAGCTTCAGATTGTTGAACGACTCTTGAAAGAGGCTGAGGCAGGGTAATATTAGATATTGAATTGTAATTAATTACAGAAATAATTAATGACTGAAAATCAGCAGTGAAGACCTGGCCTTCATCATGCCGCTGAGGCCATTTATAATAATTGTTACACACCACAACCATCATATATGTTTTTAACCGACTTCCCAAAGGAGGTTTACAATTCGTCCGGATGTTTTTTTTTATGTATGTGCCCCGATAGCGCCTAGACGGATGGACCGATTTGGAAAATTATTTTTTTGTTTGAAAGGGTTTACCTTCCCATTGGTCCCATTGACACCAGGTCAGGATCTGATGGGATCCTGGAGAAATCGAGGGAACTCTTCAAATATTAGGTCTATAGTGATTTTTGTGTTTTTAGCAATAACTCGTGCATTTACTCACGGCAAGCTATTGTGATGCGGAACTGCTGATGAAGACCACATATGGCCACCAGAACTGCTCAATACTAGGTACAAATACAATGCGTGGCTGACGGGCAGGCAACGCATAGCCTAAACCGGTGGACCTAGAGCCATGAAACTTTGGTACAGAGGTTCCTTAGTAGCGTGGGGTAGCACTGAGATGGGATTTGACAAAATTAATTCCCCAAGGGGGGGGATAAGGGGTTACAGTTTGTAATCAAATAGGGTTTGTGGATGTCGGTTTTTTCTAGTTTACTTTTTGTTTCAATTAATGGTTGAATGATATTGTGTATCGCGTATAGCGATCAGCAGGGGCCCTACCGCGCAGCCGCTGTCGGCATCGGCGTCGTGTTTCACTTGCCGTATTGTCATAATGATAAAGTTCACTCTTGCGCGTTTAAACACGATGCCGATGCCGACCCCCGTTGCGCAGTAGGAGGGCTGCTGATTCGTATTTCCGTTCCTGGGGTACCTATTGTTGTAGTGTAATGTGAAGAAATTATGTACAACTATTGGATAAGAATAAAAAAGGCTTATTCAACTTTTTAATCTTTATTATCTTAGAATGATATTGAAAGTCACTTCACTTAGATCTATTTAATTAACTCAAAACACTTAATATATCTAGATACGAGCCCTGCAAAATGGTAAGGCGCGTAACATCAAGGCGTGTGACATGAACTTTAGTATTCAGGAAATGCATAGAACTGTTACCATTTTGCGGGACAAGAATTAAATCATAATAGTTCTAAACTAACAATAAAATGCTGTCATAGGTTGATCAATAATAATTATCCATACATCAAATACTAAGTAACTATGTTTATTTATTGTTATGTTACTTACAATACTAGCTGAACGAGTACATATGCCCCGTAAACAAGATGCTATTCGCTAATATTGTTAACGCAACGCAAAGAAATGTATGCAATATGACATTTAAAAAAAAGTCAAGTGACTGTTTCGGAATGCCAAATCGTATATATTTTGTTAGTGCCTTTTCACACACACCGATTCCCGGATAGCCGGGGCGCCGGCTACCCGGCCATGTACGTACCGGGCAATCGTTTGAATATGACAACCGGCTACCCGGCAACCGGTGTGTGTCAAAAGGCACTTAGAGTGCGTCCAGGATTAGAATGCACCTTAAGTGCCCTTTCACACACCCGCGCACCCCGACGATGAAGTGTATGGCTGTGTACGTACGCTTTCATACGTACCGGCGTAATTTGACGGGCAATCGTATGGAATGACAACCGGTTAGCCGGCGCCGGGTACCCGGCAGCCGGTGTGTGTGAAAGGGCACGAAGGATGGCGTGCTACCATAGAACGACAAAATGGCTACCCATCAAATTAGTTACGACATCTCGCCGAGCGCATACTAAACGAAGACACTATAGCGTTGCGCGCAACATTAGGGAATGTCGTGGTGTCTATGGGGGTAGATCATAAAAACATCTATCGATACCACAAGGGGTACAGACAAGCATTAACCATATTTAGATAATAGAGGATAGTTTATTATTATCTTACTAACATTTTCTGATTACGAGTACAAGACATGTTAATGCTGTGATTACCTCTCTAACAAACAGAAGACGGATTGGTATAATATTGTAGAATGACGGTAGAAATCTTAATTAAACTAAAAAAATGTACTTACTTACTACAACTACAGAGCGCGACAATCTTAGTCAAGTTGTCCAATATAATAACGACCCACACTCATGACATGACAGAGACATTCGTGTTTTAGAGCTGATATTGATAAAATTACTACAAATGGCGTAGGGCCCTATCGACCCCATAGGATTACAATAAACTAAAAAAGTAATCTTGCCCAAGCGAAAAAATAAACTAAATTAACTGTTTATTCTAGTGTACACAGTACACAATAAGTCTTTCTATCATTGATTGACAAAACATTAACGCTTTTGCACAGCGCTATAATATTTAACACAAACTCTGTGGCGTAGCGGTTGCGCATCTGCCGACCATGCGAGAGGTCCCGGGTTCGAATCCCGGCTGGGGACAAAAAACCCCAGGTCTTAGATGTTTACATGTGTGTGTGTTCGCTGTTTCTGGTTCCCACGACACAGGGTGTCCTAGTGTGAGGCCAGTAGCAATGTATGTATGTAAATCTTTATATTTACCTCATAAACCTACTGTTATATGTGTATCATCATTTCTAAACATTATCCGTTCAAATGCAAGTTTTCACGGAATCCAATAGAATGCCATTGGTCGTTAGGTTCAGGAGATTGGTGGTCATTGCGTTGTTAATTTGAACATCAGATAATAGAATGTGAGTATGGCAACAAGTAGAGACTGGATATTGGCTAACTTTTTATTATAGCAACACATAAAAATCCTCAGTCGCCTTGAACGGTTAAGTGTGATCGAGCCCGAAAGAGCAGAAAGAAATGAATGACGGCCATTAATAAATAAACCGCAATCAGCTCCGAGATCTAAAGTGATTAGTGACACATCAAACGCGTGAAATTGGCAGATTTCGTATAGCAAATCCTTAATTCTTCCATAGCTGAGAATACTCTGAGGACCTGAGAGCGGTTTAATATTACAGGCTTTGGAACTCTTTATTTTCTTCTGAAAACTCGCAGGTGTGCGAGATTTCAAATCATTATTTAATTTGCAGTTTCGTTAGGCTCGTTCGACGCGTTTGGTTTGCATTTGGAGACGTGGGAATCGTGGGATGACATGATATGCTGTCATTTTATGAATTTGCCGAGCCTTTCTAGTCTCTACATATATTCGTTAGCCAGACTAATATGTAAGAAATCATCAGAAACAATCGCACCTGTTGTAGTATTTCTAAAATTCGACAATAACGCGCGACACATCAATTATGGTTAATTTGAAAATCATTTAAGTTTTAACCTGAACAACTTTATTCAAAAACTTCTACTAAATAATATGCCTTCTGTATGTTAGTTTTGTAGCGTCAAATAGATACAGATTTTGACATTAGATGTTGTTAACCCTATTGCTCGCAGCACTAAATAGTGCTTGACTTTGACAGTGACTACCAAGACGTCAATTACTGTCTATTGCAAGGGGATGAGAACTTAATTTCCCCTAATTGTAATGTCATTTTTTTTCCTTTTCGGCCAAGAGAAAGACAATCTCTCGACTGAAAGGGAGTGGATGTGTTGTGCCCAAAATACATATTCATTACGAACAAAAGAGTTGCAGGGTCACAGTATCATTTTAGAAACGTTCAATATATTTCGACAAAAGTTTTTCAGTATAGGGCTCTCGGCTCTCGGTCGCACATCTACATATTAGTACTATAGACTGTATAGATACGTACATAGTTGACACTGCAAATGCGTACGACGGCAGTATTGTTAGCTATTGTTAGTTTG
Organism: Argyresthia albistria; assembly: GCA_963457715.1. NCBI lineage: Eukaryota > Metazoa > Arthropoda > Insecta > Lepidoptera > Argyresthiidae > Argyresthia > Argyresthia albistria. The sequence goes on along the minus strand of OY735275.1, from coordinate 6,580,327 downwards.
GCCCGCGTGTCTTAACGCGAAAGAACGTTCCTATGGTAGTCGTGGTTACCACCGCAAATTGTGGTTAGAGTTAGAACAATGAAATGTATTTTTTAGGCAGGCAAAAGCGACAAGAGATTACCTGCAACAACACAATGCCTGCGATTTGGGAGGCGATACGAACTATACTAACTAAACTAATTAAAATGGTGTGTTTGAAAATGGAATCTGTCCACGGCGCAAGAGCTGGCGGATTTGAAGGTTGTCAATTTAGTGCCATTAGTTCTTCTAGCAGCTAGAGTCTAGTTTAGTGGTTTTGACACCTCCCAAATGGTTTAGTTAATTTCGCTAATGTTTTGTAGATTACACTGTATTTAGACAGGTTTTCTTTCGAGTTGATTTGTTTCTCGCTAGCGCTACCCGGGAAGCACGTGAAGGGCTGTAGGTACCAAGTATTTCCTTCGGTCGTGAGAAAAGATAATAGATTAATCGATTTAATAGACGACGTTTAAAGATTTTTGACAAAAGTTGTTCAGAATGATGACTTGAGGGTTTTAACATCACATTTAGTCGTGGTTACCGTTATGCAAATGCGGTCAGAGTTATGAACGCTATTTTGCAGGCAGGCGAACCGATAAGACCTACAACTAAACGGTGATCATATTGACAGAAAACTAAACTTCACAAGATGCCAGTAGAACAGAACCGAACGGAAGATATGTGATTTTACAATAATAATCCCCCACATGCAATACAAGCGATACCTGGGGTACGTTCGAAAACGAGTAATAATCACTCGGAGTGATGCGAAAATCACCCTAGAGCGTTCGGTAACGACCCGAGTGAAACCGAAGGTAACCAAACTGTTACCTGACATCTGTCTAACAGTATTTTCGAACGGCCCAGGAAGAGTGATTTTCACTCTGAAAAGTGCGATGTCTGACCCTGGTTCAGCGTAATTAAAAATGCCAAACCTGACAGCTGTCAAACTATGCTTATCTCTTTTATTTTCCGAGTGAATTTTTAACTATAGTTCCCGAACGTAGCCCTGTATATTTATGATAAGTTCATCCGCCATAGATCTGCAAGTTGGCCAGTTGTCCTGCGGGTGATTAGTGTGGCGTCAATTTTCTTCGGCTCTCTATTCCTCCGCGTCGGCACTCGGCTGGGCAAGAAACTAAGAACCCTACCGGTACTAATGACGTCCATTTAAATTTTCAAAAATGATTTCCATAATGGCGCCGAAATAAAAATTTAAAAACGTAACGCATAACAATATTAAGTGAAAGTTGTCGGTTAGGATTTCCTGTCTGTCGTAAGAAAACATTCAATGGCCATAGCTGCGGAGATGGGCTAGCCCCCTGTAACTCGAAATGGGGCATTGATCTGAATAAACGCGTGCACAACCACCCCAGAACGGAAAAATAGCTACTTTTATGTTAGGTTCGATTTTAAATCCAATCACAAAGTAAAAGAGTAGTATTGTGTTGCAGATCAAGAGGTAAACAAAGTTAGTTTAGCTTAGCTCGTACAGCTGACACAGTTTTCCATACTTGTGTTAGTCTACTAACATAGAAACTCCGCAGTTTGCTTCAATAACCAGCCGCTGCCCCGCCCCGCTATATCAAAATGAAGCCGAAGAGATATTGATTGCATTTGGATGCCTGAACAATGATAGGAATACAAACCTACAATCGAAAGATATGGGAACTGCTGATTGTCACAACTCACAACCCTAACGTACATGGGCCGCCCGCCGAGTTATCGCCTAGCTCCATCGTTTCTCACGCGGCCCATCAGAGAGGCAAGGGCAACTTTCACATGAATTTTCGATGTTTGGTAGGTGCTAACTTAGCTTAAATGTGTGATTGGGTTCTTATCTTTTGCCGTCTTAAACACAATACAAAATATGCATATTGCATATATTTTGATAAAAACCTTTAGATAACTCTTTTTCACTTGTGAGTAGCATATTCATATACTTTATTGCACAAATTAATACATTTTACAATGGAAAGTGGACAACACATGACAAAGGCGAGCTTATCTCTATTAAGGGATTTCTTCCAGCAAACCTAGGATGGACAGAAAATAATTGAACAACAGCATCGGCTGCAACAGTCTGTACGAACGAGTCCTAGACTATTAACTAAAACTGTAGTAACTTTACTCCAAGCAATAAACCAGTATTAACGAATTTCAATACGTGGTGTAAGGAATGAGTAGCACTTATCTGACTCCTCTCGGAGTAAATGTATCTTACTCTGACTTCAACCTGAGAGTATCTTGTCTATAACGAAGTAATAACAACAGTGTTGCGTGCGTTCAAGCGAGATCCGCTATTTAGTTCAAAGGTTTTGCGAAGAGTCGCTAATAATCTGTGGCGTAACTCTTGGTTTGTAACTTAAATCTTGTGAAGTTTAGTATCTGTCAGACTACTCTACAGTGCCACCAACTTACCTGTTCAGTTGATAGCGGTCGCTAGTATCAAGTAGACTCCATAATAGCGGACATAGACCCGGTTTCTCGTACACCTTTTCTCCTCAAAATTGCGCGAAAGATTGTCAAACTCCGTTTAAATCTAGTTTGGGTTGCCGGAAGATTCCACAGACAGACTATCAGCAGTTTGTCAAGATCTCCAATTCAAACCTCAGATCAAAAAAGTCTTTGTTCCTCCTTCCTCCAATTTTTCAATAAACTGTCAATGACAACAACTCAACAGACCAACGTGTATTTGACGTTTGGCCTAAGGAGAGAGACAAAGCTATGTCACAGAAGAGATAATAGTGCTATGTGCTAGACGGAAACAGTGACTGAATGAAAATGAGCGAATGGGCTGGATTACCACATACAATATAAAATCAGCCGTCAACTACTACTCCAATCATTTGCGTTCTAGAAACTCAAAGCTTGTCAACCTGCTGACTGATACATCAAATTAAAATCGTACGAGAAACCGGCCGAAAGTATAGTATGTATTCTCTTTAAAGAACAATTTTTCCCACCTGAACAGCTAAGTTGGGTGGCTCTGTAAAGACTGCTCCGCAATATATTGACCATCAATCTCCTTACATCACCGTTAGCAGCCGCGGCATTACCCGGCCGCGGCTTGCTCCTGAATGAGCCGCTCCACGATCTGAACCTGGAACTTCATACACTTGTCCTTCGGTATCAGCTTCATGAGCGAAGCCACATACAGCCCGAACCTGGAATACGGAGAGGGAGGGGGTTAATGTGGTTGATTTTGAAACACTGTGTAGGTTAGGTGTACATACATAAGCTCACGCCTTTTTTACCAGGAAGAGGGATGGGCGGAGACTAAAGACCTCCACTTGCTACGAGATGCTCGTGTAGGTGCAGTAACTAAACTATGGTGTGTGACAAATCTAGGAATGGAAATTTCGGCCACTTGCTAGTAGTGTCAATTTTATTAGCACAACTATCGCACTATAAATATAATTTGACGAGCCTTTCTGATTACTTGGGATTGGCCAGGAAACTATCACATTCTTTGATACTCGTAAATACATTGAGTTATCTCCTAGATGCAACATTTATCTTTCGCTACTTCTTCTTTCTTCTTTGTCCGTCCCTCAATGCTGAGGATCGTGACCGCATGCTCTCCTCCATTGCTGACGGTTCTGCGTAGTATGGTACGCGCTGTGTAGCGTACCCCATGTCGCCTCTCTAATCTGGTCGGACCATCTAGTTAAAGCACGTCCTCTGGCGCGTTTGCCTTCCATTTGACCCATTATAATGTGCTTCTCCAGTCGGTGCCTAGGTGAACGCATTATGTGCCTTTCGCTACAACAAACGCTAAATACAAATGAAATGGTGTTATCCAATTTCAGTCGAGTTTGGCGTTAATGCCGCTTACACGAAGGCAGAACAGTAGTGTACAGTAGGGTAGGGATCCCTAGACTAGAAGGTAGATTCACGCATAGTCAATTTACCTTCCTTTCCAAGCGAAAGCGGAGAGGTCGATTAACGCATAGCTCTGTCCCTAGTGCTCTGCCCTCGCGATCTAACTAGTAATAGTAAATGTAGCCCATTAATGTCCCCAACGAGGGGCACAGGCCACCCGGATACGAGTAAGATTAAGCCATACTCCACGCTGGCGCAGTGTGGGTTGGTGGAAGGGTTTCACGACTACTACATACCAAGTATCTAGTGATAGTAGCCGGGACCGTAATACCACAGATACTATATTATTATGCTAATACAAATAGACCACCTAGAACAAAATGACACCGGCGTAAACTGAGATGCTACGGAAGCTCGAGTAGTTCGAGGCCATTATCGCTTGGTGCAGCACCATCGAAAATTGCGAATACCACGAGATGGCGCTAAGATATATAGGATTTATTCCAAGATTAGCGCCACCTAGAAGTATGTTAACTGAAACCATAGTACAAATGTTACTCCTCACGCCATCTCTTTTTTACAAAGGGTTACTAATTCTAATGTGTATGGGATGAGCACCCTGTGATACTACCAAGTAGTGATAGTAGCCGTGACCTGCAGCTAGCCTAACCCAGCTGGGACTACTAAAACCGAAACCAGACTCACCTGTCGAGGCTCTTGAACCTCTCGATGGGTATCTCGGCTCCGTGCCGGTCCACGACCTTCGGCATCGCGTCGGGCAGCATCGTCTTCATACGCTTCCGCGGCGGACTACTGTATGGGACAGATAATCATATAATAAGTAAATCTTCTTCTTATCGTGTGGAAGCGTAAATTGTAGATTGTTGCAAATTATTATTATTACGAGCGCACCATGGCCCACTGCTAGGCAAAGGCCTCTCTCCCCCTCTTCCACTCTATCCGATCCTGAGCGGTCTCCCTCCTCCTTGTCCCATAGACCCAACTCATCGCTCGATCTCTTCCTCGGTCGGCCACGCTTTCTCTTTGCATTTTCTGGAAGCCAGTCTGTGTTTGTTTCATTGTTGCAAATTAAATTAAATTTTAGCGATCAGCGTACCTTATAGGGTCCCGCCCCCGCCCCTTCGCCTTGGGCCGCTCGAACAGTTCGTCGTCCAGGTAGACTTCGTGGAAGTCCTCCGCCGAGCCCACCGACGACGCCGCACCCGGACCCTTGTAGAACTCCGCGTCCTGTCAAACGAGTAAACAGGCCGAGTGCTGAGACATACATACCGGTTCCCGGATAGCCGGCGGCGAAGTGTATGGTCATGTAAGTTCGCTTTCATACGTACCGGTGTAATTTGCCGGGCAATCGTGTGAATGTGTTGCCGGGTAGCCGGATGAAAACGCACTTATACTGCATACATTCTTCATCAATCAATTTCTTAAATAATGGCGGTTAAGCACATATAAAATAAAATCAAAATATGCCGTGTGACATATCAAATGAAAGCGCATGGTGCGAGGAACTTCCCGAAGGTACTTCAAGGCATTTATCGGTTTCACAAAATTTAAATATTTCTACTCATTTATCACGGCCTCAATTTTTTTCAAAAATGTTTCCACAAAACCAATAATATAATACCCTATTGCAGCAATGAGACAATTTTACGAATACTTATTGAGTACAATACAAGTATTCAGGTACTCACGTCGTCGACGAACTTGACCGTCGGATGCACCTCGTTGAGATGCTCCTTGAGCGTGGTGATGTCGCTCCACGTGATCACGTTACCGCATATAGTGCACTTGGCCACGTCCAGCGACACCTGCAATGCAAACATAAACATTTGCATACCGTCTTTCCGCATATGACTCGGACCTGAATGTTGCCATGTAAAAGTTAGTGGCGCCATCGGTTTTTCTTTTGGATTTCTTGCCAAGTTGTATGGTGCCTGTACTTATGTAAATGTTTGTTTGTTTATAACTGGTTGAGGTACCTCGAACAAGTTCCAGTAGGGTTGGCTGACGGCGGCGGGGCACGAGGCCTGGTGGCGCACCACGCCGCTCGCCTCCGCCTGCTCGACCGCGTCGCACGAGCACTCCAGCGTCTCCTCCGCTATGATCTCGCCCTTCACCGGAACTGAGGGAATGCGAAGCGTGAGTTTACAGTACAGTGCCACCTTCTTAGCTGTAGAATGAGCGAGGCGCCACCAACTACACCAACTGAACAGCATACACACTGAGAGCGAAGTGACGTTTTCAAAGTGGCGTTTTTTAGTAGTACAAACAGAAACAAAAACAGAAAGTATAACACACAATTTAGAAGGAAAATGCACTAAACTAAAAATACTTCTAAGGCCTCTAAACTAAAAAGACAACTAAGGCCTCTAAACGTCATAATGACGACATTTTAGTTGATATCAACAACTAATATGACGTCATTATGACTTTTAGAGGTCTTAGTTGCCTTTTTAGTTAGTCCTTTTTCCTTCCAAATAGCCCCCAATATCATTCATTTATTCATACAGTCGATTCATACTTTCTGCTAGTCAAAACAGATATCTACTTTTTAGGAACTGTCAAAACGGTATATTGTTAATTGAGTTCTATCAATTAAGAATGACAGAATGACAATGTAAAGCACAAACCAATATGAGTTTATTTTCAGTTCTTCTCCCACAGTAAACCTAAGTAGAGAAGAGCCAGAAAATACCGGTTCTATTCCGACGGATTATGGTGTCCATAGACGCGTTAATAAGATGAGATATGATCCTGCCCTCATTCTTCAACTTACTGGATACTTTTTATCTGTCTGTATCAGAAGGAGGTCTTTACAAACAAGGCCCTTGGAGGCAAATAGTAAGAAATGGGTTCTGAGGATGACAGGAATACTCACATTGGTCGTTCGAAGTATCCATGTCCCTGTCCATATCAGTGTCATCCTGAAAATTGAGAAAAAATACTTGTATTTCTATCTATTAGATAATATTCACAAGTTCTATAAGGCAACAAGACGCGACTTGATAATGATGTGTTTTATGGCGCGAGTCTTTACCCATACGGAATGGCAGTGGCACAACTGTGCCCACTTGTTCTAGTTAAGTACTGTTGATAAGTCAAATCAAGTAACTGTCAAAACGGATCTTTTGTTCCTGAGTTCTATGAAATAACAACAGAATGACGTCATGGAAAAGTGCCATCAAATGCTCTTTTTTTTGCACAAAATTGACTTTATAAAATATATCTGCTGGAAATATACAATTCTGAGAATGTCAAGCCATTTTGTACATAATGCTTCAACTTAAGACTTGCTCCTAGATTTATTGGATTACCTTGACCACAAGCCTATTGTACCGAATAATTTGTTTGCGATTGGGCTACTGAAGTGGGCAGGGTGAATGCACAACGGCCCCGCTCATGTGGGCCGGGTGCAGGCACTACAACACCCTGAAGATGACCATGATGATGCAGACACCACGCACCAAGTCGTCGTCGTCGTCATCGCCAGTCTTGCCGTCGTTCTCGATAATCGCCTTGATGTTCTCGCTGGTCAGTTTCTTGAGGTGGCTCTCGGACAGCACCGGCAGCATCTCCAGGATATCGCGGAAGGCCTGGTCGTCGAAGATCTCCACCGGTCGTCCGTGAACCTTCACCAGGTCCACGCAGCATTTCAGCACGGCCTTGTAGTGCTTGTTATCGGACTTCTTGGAGGTCGATTGCTGGAACAAGGGAGACGGAAGTTTAGAGGCATCTTCCTTGAGTACCAACTGCACTAGGACGCCGAGCGTGGGGGTTTTCCCGTGCTCTGTCCTTCACTGTCTCGCTCCGAAACCCCCAGCAAGGGTTGCATGCCACGGGTGCATCCCTTAGCTCGCCGCTATGGGTATTTGCGACCGCGATTTCGCGGTTCGGAATACGTCGGTGTCGTTAAATTTAAACAGTGTGATAGAACTATAAACAATTTTATTCTTTCTGTTTCAAGTGGGTTTCGGTTCATTAACGAGATATCCTTTTTAAGTGATTCTTGTAAGATTCTTGCGAAGTAGTGCTATGGTCCATGCCTTTGCTGAAAGAAAGAAGAAAGAGAGTTATTAGACAAATTATTATAAGTAAATTAATGAATTAATGATCGGATGTACCGAAAAAAATATTATACTTGTTCCTACTAGACAAACATTTTAGATAACTGGGTTTCTAAGTATGACTTACAAAAAAAAAACAAATATTGTTAGATTAAGCTCTATTTGGTGGCACTATCTTTAGGATCTGTCTGTTGTGATATCCCTTATGAAAGTTACTTTCATTTCATTTACAAGATGCATATATTTGCCTCTACTTCATCGCGCAATGTCAAAGGTCCGAGAAAGGTCTGTGGTCTCTTAGACCTGTGAAATGAGCAATCAACCTTCTAGGGCAACGCGATCAAACTCTACTACCGTTAAAACTGTATTTTGTTTAAATTGTATTTGTGATTTTCATAATAATAATCACAATGGACTCAAAACCGATAAGGTACTTCCGGTTAACCTAAATTTGGCATAAAGCAAGGTTTACATGGGCGCAGGGGTGGGTCAGGGTAGGTGAAGAATAAAGGGAATCCCCTTTTATCCTTCTTGTTAGGTGCACAAGTAAAGGGAAAAATCTGAAAACTGTAAATTGCTTTCTTTCTGCAAAAATATACTAGGTTTGCTGGAAGAAATCTCTTTTTAGAGATAAGCTCGCCTTTGTTTTATAAGACCTATGTATCACATTGGTTTCCGTGCAATAAATAATTATGAATTACGAAATATATGTTTGATTCTATGGATGACATCATTCATACGTACTTTTATTCTCTTTTGTAGACACCTAATTCCACCAGTTACGAGGTAACAATCTACAAGTGTGACCGCCGATTTCCTTTTCAGGATCGGACCTAAAAGTTAACCCGATCAAGACACGGCAGAGTCAAGTTCAAGCTGAATTTGCGACGAGGCACCAGTACGTGCTGTTGCCGGCAATATCGCTGTACAAATGGCAGTATTGCCGGCAACGTCCATGTCTTATATTTACAGGAACCATTTCGAGCAACTTGCGATTACTTATATTTATCACGACATAAATATAAAATCATGAATGGCAACAAATCTGCCCCTTGACTAGCAGTAAGACACCCCCCATAGGGTGCATGACAGGTGTCACCAAGACGTCTGAAAACATCTATTGTAAAATGTAAGGGATGAAAACATAACTTCCCCTAATTTAAATGTCAAATAATTTTCTTTTCCGGCCAGGAGAACAAGCAGAAGGGTTGGCGTCATGTCTGAATCGTTCGACAGTCGTAAAGTCACCTTCCCGTTGATCTACGTCGACCTTATGTAGGCTCACTACAAAAGGCTTCCCCGAATCAACGCGTAGGTCGACTTTGCGGGCGGTCAAAATAAAACACTTGTTGCAACGCAACAATGAAATTGTCATCATTTCTATTTATTCGTAGCTTCGTCATAGTTTGAGTAACTTACGTAAGTATAGAGGCTGTGGGTTCATCCAACTTTCTTCAGTTCCCCTGCCAACTAAGTTATAGAATCGGACTTGCAGAGGCGATAGGAAATCTGAGACGCCTGAAACAGATAACCTCGGGTAGCTGGGATAAGGTCTATTACATAAACATTTTAGATAAACAGATAAATTGCATGAATAATGTCCTCCGGCCAGTAGGGTTACTCTTGGCTTGACATCAAAGGCAATTTTCCGAGCTTGCCTTCCTGTCATTTGAACAGAACACAGTTACCTACTCTGACGAGAAGTATAACAACTTTACAAAAAAAAAAAAATTAGCGCCACCTAGGGGTAGCCTTAGCGTTTTTTTTTGTATGAAGTTGTCATTCTTCTCGGCGGGAAATGTGATGAAATTCAAATGGCAAGAAGGCAAGCTTGAGCCCTTGCCCTGTATAACAAGAGTAACCCTGTTGAATTTGCATGTCCTTGCAGATTACATTTAATTTTCTTGGAAATTGTTACACTTGAATTTGCAAGTGTATTACCTACCTGCTGCAGAGACTTTGTGAATGCTGACTTTTTCAATAGTTTACTTTTAAAGTCATTGAAGTACTAAAACAAAAGAAAAATAAATATCAGTTATGTTTAGTATGTTAGCATTAGATCTAACTCTATTCGAACTCCTGCATTGCACCTATGAATGTGAACTAAATAATAAGTTTGTACAATATGGAATAATGAACGAATGAAATGCTGTCACGGTTATTTAGATGCACAAATGCACCCTATTTGAGGAGGGAAGCCAAATTTATATTACTCTGTACATGGCAGGTAGAAAAATCCATTCAGACGCTTCCATTCAGAGGTAGGTGGAAACGTCATTGTACAAACTGTTCTGAAATGTTCTGTCACAAGAGAGAAGTTTTAGCCGCGTCGATTATTATTTATAAGTAGTCCGGTATAAAGGGGGGTAACAGAAGGATGTAGTCATATTTTAGGGGGTTGTTAAGGAGACCATTCTGAGCAACTTGTACTATGAAACCGATTTGATCAATGATCAGAGCAACTTTATTTTTCATTGCAATATACGTTTTGTTCCAGGCGGTCAGCTGATTTGTATAGAGAAGTAAAAATTTAAGTTGCTCTGATCAAATCGGTTTCATAGTGAGTTGCTCAGAATGATGTACCTAACTTACAACCCCCTAAAATATGACTACACCTTTCTGTTACATCCTGTATTTATTGATGTTTGGTTGTGCAGTGCAGTGTACTGCTTTCGTACAAGGACAAATAGTCTTCAATTTAGTCAATAGTCTTAGTCTAAATACAAAATTCTCTTAGGGGCGAAATTTCCAAAAATTCTTCTTTAGTGGTTGCCTACAAATGCAAGGTAAATGCAAGGTGCAAAAGTCTCTAGATCCGACGGTTTGGGCTCTGCGTCAATATGATAGAAGTCAAACTTTGGACTACCGAAAACTCCCGTTTTACCCCTTCCGGGGGTGAACTTTGAAAAAACCTGCCTTAATGTAGGTACCTCTAGAGCTCATAAGGAAACTACATGTATTTTTATACGATCCAGAAGTTTTGGCTCAGCGTTAAAAATGAAAGAATTGGTACAAACCACTTCATCCCCATTTTCACCCCTTTGAGGGTTGAATTTTCAAAAATGCAGATACATTTGTCAATTAAATATCAATCTTTAGCCTAAATACAAAACTTGAAGATCCTAACTTTAAAACTGACAAACTATCATACAAACTTTCACTATTTTGCCCCCTTAGGGGTGGAATTTCCAAAAATCCCTCAGTGGATGCCTACACTATGCAAGGTGTATATGTGCAAAATTTCAAGTCTCTAGCTCCAGCGGTTTGGGTTCTGCGTTGATCGTAGTCAGTCAGGTTACGATTTTTATATACAGATTTGACCGTATCTTTCTATTCTAACCCCAGAAAGGAACATGAGTGTGAGTGTGAGTGCAAAAGCCGCGCCGCGCTCTTCATGCTACGAATGCGGTCGGCGGTGCGGCGATCGCGATGAAAAAAAACAACAGAACCATAATTATGTCATTGAACCAAACACGAACTTTTCGTATCCCGTCAATGTTTTACAGATGATTGAACCGAAGTCCGATTGGAATTGAAACGTAACCGTTGTCAAACAAAAAACGGTTGTCATAAAAGTCGCGAGCGGCAGCGCTGCGCCCCGTCCGCTGCAGCATACCATCCCCTCTCCGACTTGGAATTGGGCCGGGCCCGGAGGAGCGCCATTCTCGACAGATTGTGGGCAAATAGGACTATAATAGATGAAATAAATTAAGTGTTACTAAGTAAATCCGTTTTATTTATATCAAAAGGTACAAACTTACAAAAAAAAAAAATATACGCGTGTAGCACCGTACACGTGTTAGAAGTAAAACTTCTGTAGCTAGATCATTAAGTGGTACCTATACTATACACCTATACCTACCTATACTAAAAGAGATTTAAATTTCCAATTTTGAGATCCAATCTCTGCTTCAAGTTACTTTTAAGTTTCAGACGTCCGATTATTTGAAATTATTTTATACTTGTACTTACTTTTAATACGTCATGTCATTTATTTCCCACCATTCCTTATCTACAATTTGTCGCGCTCGTGGTGATATACTTAACTCATTCAATAGTGTCACTACCGTCACTACTATTTGCATCTCGCTCAGATTATATACCATCTGACGTCACGTCTTTAAGCCGTCTCGCTCAAATGTATGCATTGCTTTGCTTGTTTTAGAAATCCATATCGACCCGTGTGACATTGATGAAACTCTTTTCTTACAAACTGTATGGATCGCATCGCACAGCTGTCAAACATAAGTTCCGGTTCCAAAAAAAATTAAATATAGGTAAATAAGAGTTGTTATTTATTGATTACTTAACTCCGGGATTCCAATATGATTCCGTGACCTTTGCCGTCGCTAGAAATAAGCACCATTTTGCAATAACATGCAACATAACGCCATCTAGCCACTCCTCTGGAAACCTCCTGTTTTCAACAGTTTTGCTAGTTGGCAATTATGTTGCATGTTATTTTTAACGATGGCAAAAGTCACTAATCAATGGCGGAATCATAGAGTATGAAGTGACAACTCTTAATTATTTAATCATTTCCTTCAAGTTCTACAAACTAACTAAAGACGCAGTAATTTATGAGAGAATATTTAAATGCTATTAATTGGCTGTTGAGAAGTCTTTGTACATGTCTGGGGCAGTCATTTTGCCAAATTGCCAACTCCTTTCGCGTCTCAATGATGTTTCTCCATAAAATAGCGCGCATTCATTATGATATGACATTAAATTGTGACAAAATGCGTGGCTGGGGTGACTGGCGTGCCTTATGCTACCCCCGCTAACCTATACATACCTACTTTGCTAGGATTTTTTAGGGTTACTTCATCGCGAAGCGATGACGTAACTCTTATTTAATTTTATTCTTGACATTTCCTTAGTCCGCCATACGACATACCTCGATTTTTATATTTTACTTCAACATTATTGACTGGCATGAAGCATTAACTTTAAAATTACAAAAGCTTATTAAAATCAAAATCGTATAATTTCAACAGTTATAACAACAATTCAACTTTAAAATATGTATTACAAAAATTACATACAAACAAATAAGCGAAACAATAAGCCATTAAACTTATGGCTCTGTAAGCTGTAGACCTCGCTTTGGCCGTTTACTACAGATAAACATTAAATAGGTAGGTATAACACGTACTTAGTAGCTAAACTGCTAATTTGTGACTTGAACTGCACTATATAATAAAAAGTGGCTTTAGAACAGTTCTAGGTACCTACTTATTGTTTTCAAGAAGTCTTAATGCAGCCATCCATCACATCGGAATTTGCTTGAAAACTAAATATCACATTTGGATGATTCTAAGTGACTTTATGCGATTACTAGCTGCCCGTTGCGCGACTACGCAGCGCGTTTTAGGTACCTATTCCATAGTTACCGGCCACAAAACGATTCGTTCATCATTTTAGAAATCCATATCGACCCGTGTGACATTGATGAAACTCTTTTCTTACAAACTGTATGGATCGCATCGCACAACTGTCAAACATAAGTTCCGGTTCCAACAAAGAGGTTGAACGAAGTAGTTTTTGGTCACGTCACTGGTTTTGGCCATACCGGAAATCAAGAACTCGTGGAAGAATGCTTAAAATAATTTTTATTTGTTAACGTTTCATCAGGTTTTTCTCTCACTAATTAACATTCTTTATTGTACGAATGTATTATTATCTTATCTGATTAGTTAAAAACCGTATTGAAAATAGTTGCGGTTTTAAAAGTCTTCAGCCGACCCTGACGTCACCGATTCCAATTTCCGTTACATTTCTTAGCCACTCGTGATAGCACCCGGCTAGTAGTAATTGAAAAGCAAATATATGAATAACCCACAGTTGAGAGGTTAAATAAATTTTACCCCCGTGCCCCAAGAAGTTTTACTTCAAAAAATGGTAAGTAGGGATAAAACATTATTTAGATTACAATCAGATCATTTTCATGGATCTTGTTTTGGTGGTTGGGTACAAAACTGTAGACATACACCCGCACACAGACAGACTTTTCAAATGTCGATACATGACACATCGACATAACATGTCGATACATGACACATCGACATAACATGTCGATGTATGTGGTTTGACATTTGGAATCGCTACGTGACGTCACCTTAGCGAAGCCAAAGGTCAAATCTCACACATAAAAAGTTATGGCTTCGTTTCGCAACGGTTAGCATTTCACTTTGTCTAGGGGGGCTGATACTCAATTTTATGGTACAACTCAATATTTTTTAATTACATTTTTTAAAGTCTGTGATGAGATGAATGATAACGGTGGTTAAAATTCAATTCAACTTCAGTCAATTTATCATTCTACCGAACCAAAATCGAATTACAATTTGAACGGGGGGACTAAAAAGGCCACTTCTAGCGTTTATGTCAGCAACTATCTTTTTCAGCTTGCTTTTGTAGTTGCTGACATACTGGAATACAAATTGAATGGTGTAGTTTGAGTTTTCAGCAAGTACAATAATCAACTATTTATTTCTACACAAGTACTTACAACGTCCCAATCCTTAGAATTTTTAAAAGATCCCGACCTCTCAGCGTTCAGTGTGTCAGCCACCTCCCTCCTTAGGCATGAAGATTCCGCTCGGCCCCGGGCACTGTTTGTAGCCCCGAGCTAGGTTGGGGTTACGCTCCAGGAACTCGAGCAGAATACTCCACTGAGCCTCAGACACCCTGGTGTTACGCCTTTCCATGGCTACAAAAAAAAAGGTATTTAGTACATGCTTGTTTTAACAATATACACAATGAAAAACTTTGAATGTCACTTACTTTCAAGTAAAAGCTCCAAATAGCAAGAACACTGAAGCAAGCTAACGGAATGATTGTGCGATGACTGCGCGGTCACTGTGTGTGCAATACTTGCTGATTGCAGAATTTTAGATAGGTAATAATTTTCATATTACGCTATAATTAATTAACGCTAAACCAATGTTTTGCTTTAGAAGTCGCCATTAAGGCTCTGGGGGTTGCCAGATTTTTTCATGGTTTGGGCGTGGCCTAGCTTTTCCCGCCGCGCAGCCATGCCTCATCCCGCATCACGAGATCGTGACGCCGGAAACCAAAGTTTCAGAACAACGGTATGCTAGTGCGTGTCAATGATAATTATAAGATTATGATCTAGATACATGTACCTACCCCACCTCCACATCAGATTTTATTGTTTATGTATGTACCTGACTACCTGTCTCTTGAAATGTAAACCTCACTTGTTCATAATTGACTTTTTACATAGTGAAATCTTCAATTGACTTAATTATTAAATCAAAATTTTTGTTTAATTTTATGTATAGCTGTGGATTTTTGTTCAATAAATAAATAAAACATGTATGGACGTACCTATCGTTCAAATTAAAATATATCAAAGCATTACGCCCCGTTTCCATTTAGGAAGACAGTCTGAATTATATATAACCTATTTGATCTACTAACTGCTATGCGAATTACCGAGTGATGTTTTATTGTAATATGACGCTTTTTTAGGAAAACATCTTGGATATAGGTATACTTTGCGTCACATAAAATAACCGGCCAAGTGCGAGTCGGACTCGCGCATGAAGGGTTCCGTACTATTATCTATAAAAAACCCCAAAAAAAACACGTTAGTTGTATGGGAGCCCCCCTTAATATTAAATTTCTTTTGTTTTTTAGTATTTGTTGTTATAGCGGCAACAGAAATACATCATCTGTGAAAATTTCAACTGTCTAGCTACCACGGTTTATGAGATACAGCCTGGTGACAGACGGACAGCGAAGTCTTAGTAATAGGGTCCCGTTTTGCACCCTTCGGGTACGGAACCCTAGAAACGCTGGAGGCGATGGAGCGGTGCATGGCAATAGCTTCCTTATATGTATGGGTACACTGGTGTAATTTGCGGAAAAGAATGTGGTAATATGCATGGCAATAGCGTCCTTACCTGCATGGACAAATTGGCGTAAATCGCCTACCACTGCAGCGTTCTTTTTAGATGATTATATCTATATTCATAAGGATGAGCAACTTATGATATGTGCTAAGAGAGTTCATGACTGGTTACCTAGAACTAACATGTGACAATGTTAGGTAGTATTCATGAATTTCGATGGTTTTCTCATAGAATTTTCCACACAAAATTAGATACTTTTTCTCAGAGCATAGAGTTTACTTTTACATGAGCATAAAACTATCGAATGTCAAAACGAATGAAACCACTCACGCAGCTCACGCTTCACGACTACCTCGATTATCGATTGTTTTAGGATTATTCGAATACTTTGAATGATTTCTACAATCGAGTGGCTTAGCGATTGTTATTCACAATCGTGCAACAGAGTGGCAAGTATAAGTTGGCGTTCCTGTGGCGGCGCCTCCTACACACTTTTATCGCCGCCGACAAAAAGTCGCCGCCATCTTGAACATTTTCGTTACTGGTCTGATTTGCTTCAAAATCGATATCTAAGGATGCGGTTGGAGTCCAATTATGATTCTAAAGTCAGACTTTGAAAAAAGTCGCCGCCATATTGATCTTTTTTGTAATGTACTAGGCCGATTTGCTTCAAGATCGATTCTAAGGATGCGGTTGGAGTCCAATCATGATTCTGTAGTCAGATTTAGAAAAAAGTTGCCGCCATCTTGAACTTTTTCTAACTATAGTCTATTCGTGATAAGAATGAAGTGGAGTCATCACTGTCCGGCGGCTTAGCCACGCCACAGATTAATAATGGCCACGCCCCGTAACCAATCAAATCGTTTCCTCTTATCAAGCCAAGTTCACAGTGACCGGTTGAAGGCAAACTTTCAAACGCGACGGTTGTGTCCTGTCCATTTTAATTTTAATTTCACAACATTCTTATCACGAATAGACTGTAGACGGATTTGTTTCAAAATCGATATCTAGGAATGCGGTTAGAGTCGAATCATAATTCTGAAGTCAGATTTTGAAAAAAGTCACCGCCATCTTGAACTTTTTAGTTATTGGTCTGATTTGCTTCAAAATCGATATCTAAGGATGCGGTTGGAGTATATTCATGATTCTGAAGTCAGATTTTGAAGTTTTGTGCCGCACCGGCTTCAAACTGGTATTTTAAGCCCCGCTATAGCTATTGCTATGTGATATCAAATTTCAATTTTGCAATATGGGTATGGTTTTCGAGGTATTTTGGGGTTCTAGTGACGAATATAGAGTCCATTTTGCATTTCAAGATGGCCACCGCACCTAATTTAAATTTTGTAATGTGGGTATGGTTTTCGAGGTATTTTGGGGTTCTAGTGACGAATTAGGGGTCCATTTTGCATTTCAAGATGGCTGCCGCGCCAAATTTCTGTTTGCAATATGGTTATGGTTTTCGAGGTATTTTGGGGTTCTAGTGACGAATATAGAGTCCATTTTGCATTTCAAGATGGCCACCGCGCCAAATTTAAATTCTGCAATATGGGTATGGTTTTCGAGGTATTTTAGGGTTCTAGTGACGAATATACAGTCTATTTTGCATTTCAAGATGGCCGCTGCGCCTAATTTCTATTTTGCAATATGGGTATGGTTTTCGAGGTATTTTAGGGTTCTAGTGACGAATTAGGGGTCCATTTTGCATTTCAAGATGGCTGCCGCGCCAAATTTCTGTTTTGCAATATGGGTATGGTTTTCGAGGTATTTTAGGGTTCTAGTGACGAATTAGGGGTCCATTTTGCATTTCAAGATGGCTGCCGCGCCAAATTTCTGTTTGCAATATGGGTATGGTTTTCGAGGTATTTTGGGGTTCTAGTGACGAATATAGAGTCCATTTTGCATTTCAAGATGGCCACCGCGCCAAATTTAAATTTTGCAATATGGGTATGGTTTTCGAGGTATTTTAGGGTTCTAGTGACGAATATACAGTCCATTTTGCATTTCAAGATGGCCGCTGCGCCAAATTTCTATTTTGCAATATGGGTATGGTTTTCGAGGTATTTTAGGGTTCTAGTGACGAATTAGGGGTCCATTTTGCATTTCAAGATGGCTGCCGCGCCAAATTTCTGTTTTGCAATATGGGTATGGTTTTCGAGGTATTTTAGGGTTCTAGTGACGAATTAGGGGTCCATTTTGCATTTCAAGATGGCTGCCGCGCCAAATTTCTGTTTTGCAATATAGGTATGGTTTTCGAGGTATTTTAGGGTTCTAGTGACGAATTAGGGGTCCATTTTGCATTTCAAGATGGCCACCGCGCCAAATTTCTAATTTGCAATATGGGTATGGTTTTCGAGGTATTTTGGGGTTCTAGTGACGAATATAGAGTCCATTTTGCATTTCAAGATGGCCACCGCGCCTAATTTAAATTTTGCAATATGGGTATGTTTTTCGAGGTATTTTGGGGTTCTAGTGACGAATATACAGTCCATTTTGCATTTCAAGATGGCCGCTGCGCCAAATTTTTATTTTGCAATATGGGTATGGTTTTCGAGGTATTTTAGGGTTCTAGTGACGAATTAGGGGTCCATTTTGCATTTCAAGATAGCCACCGCGCCAAATTTCAATTTTGCAATATGGGTATGGTTTTCGAGGTATTTTGGGGTTCTAGTGACGAATATAAAGTCCATTTTGCATTTAAAGGTGGCCGCTGCGCCAAATTTTAATTTTGCAATATTGGTATAGATTTCGAGGTATTTTAGGGTTCTTGTGGCGAATTAGGGGTCCATTTTGCATTTCAAGATGGTCACCGCGCCAAATTTCTATTATGCAATATGGGTATGGTTTTCGAGGTATTTTAGGGTTCTAGTGACGAACGAATTCGCGTTTATTCCCAGTAGTACACACCCCGCCGTCCACACTGTTACGGTATGGAAAAAAAAATCCCATACGGTAACAGTGTTGACGTAGGTATGGGACTTTTTATTCCCCAGTAGTTCCGTTGGTTGCAGCTCATTGCGTGTTGAAAAATTGTGTCGATTTTGAAGCAAATCGGTTCAGTAACAAAAAAGTTCAAGTTGGCGGCGACTTTTTTGATATTTGACTTCAGAATCATGATTGGACTCCAACCGGATCCTCAGATATCGATTTTGAAGCAAATCGGTTGAGTAACAAAAAAGTTCAAGATGGCGGCGACTTTTTTGATATTCGACTTCAGAATCATGATTGGACTCCAACCGCATCCTCAGATATCGATTTTGAAGCAAATCAGTTGAGTAACAAAAAAGTTCAAGATGGCGGCGACTTTTTTGATATTTGACTTCAGAATCATGATTGGATTCCAACCGGATCCTCAGATATCGATTTTGAAGCAAATCAGTTCGGTAACAAAATAGTTCAAGATGGCGGCGACTTTTTAAATATTTGACTTCAGAATCATGATTGGACTCCAACCGGATCCTCAGATATCGATTTTGAAGCAAATCGGTTGAGTAACAAAAAAGTTCAAGATGGCGGCGACTTTTTTAATATTTGACTTCAGAATCATGATTGTACTCCAACCGCATCCTCAGATATCGATTTTGAAGCAAATTGGTTCAGTAACAAAAAAGTTCAAGATGGCGGCGACTTTTTTAATATTTGACTTCAGAATCATATTTGGATTCCAACCGCATCCTCAGATATCGATTTTGAAGCAAATCAGTTGAGTGACAAAAATGTTCAAGATGGCGGCGACTTTTTTTTTATATTTGACTTCAGAATCATGATTGTACTCCAACCGCATCCTCTGATATCGATTTTGAAGCAAATCGGTTCAGTTACAAAAAAGTTCAAGATGGCGGTGACTTTTTTGATATTTGACTTCAGAATCATGATTGGACTCCAACCGGATCCTCAGATATCGATTTTGAAGCAAATCGGTTTGGTAACAAAATAGTTCAAGTTGGCGGCGACTTTTTTAATATTTGACTTCAGAATCATGATTGGACTCCAACCGGATCCTCAGATATCGATTTTGAAGCAAATCGGTTGAGTAACAAAAAAGTTCAAGATGGTGGCGACTTTTTTTAATATTTGACTTCAGAATCATGATTGTACTCCAACCGCATCCTCAGATATCGATTTTGAAGCAAATTGGTTCAGTAACAAAAAAGTTCAAGATGGCGGCGACTTTTTTAATATTTGACTTCAGAATCATGATTGGATTCCAACCGCATCCTCAGATATCGATTTTGAAGCAAATCGGTTGAGTGACAAAAAAGTTCAAGATGGCGGCGACTTTTTTAATATTTGACTTCAGAATCATGATTGGACTCCAACCGGATCCTCAGATATCGATTTTGAAGCAAATCGGTTGAGTAACAAAAAAGTTCAAGATGGCGGCGACTTTTTTTAATATTTGACTTCAGAATCATGATTGTACTCCAACCGCATCCTCTGATATCGATTTTGAAGCAAATCGGTTCAGTAACAAAAAAGTTCAAGATGGCGGCGACTTTTTTTAATATTTGACTTCAGAATCATGATTGGATTCCAACCGCATCCTCAGATATCGATTTTGAAGCAAATCGGTAGAGTAACAAAAAAGTTCAAGATGGCGGCGACTTTTTTTTATCAACTTTTATCTCAGCTTGGCAGGCATAGCACATGTTGTTCATTGTGTAAAGTTGTTTAGGACGACCGCTAGGGGCGCCACTGTCAACCTTATAAAGTTTCTTCTGATCTCCGCTGATATAGAGACGGCAGCACTCAGACAACGATGAGCAAAGAATGAAAAAGTGGTAATGTCTGTGAGGATCGAACTTGGATCACTTGTGTT
This sequence comes from Argyresthia albistria, assembly GCA_963457715.1. Classification (NCBI taxonomy): domain Eukaryota; kingdom Metazoa; phylum Arthropoda; class Insecta; order Lepidoptera; family Argyresthiidae; genus Argyresthia; species Argyresthia albistria. Next base: position 6,559,706 of record OY735275.1, on the reverse strand, counting down.
ACTCAGTGCTGGCCCAAAACGATAACAATCCGAGCCATTGCTGATACTAAGGACTGATTCGAATATTGGCATATGATCGTGTGGGCATTTACGTTGTATTGATTGTGCAGGTAATTTGGAATAATAATTCAAACAATAATTGAAACAAAAAGTAAACTTTAGAAAAAACCGACTTCCACAAACCCTATTTGATTAGATTGAGTTTAATACAAACTGTAACCCCTTATCCCCCCCCCCTTGGGGAATTAATTTTGTCAAATCCCATATCAGTGCTACCCCACGCTACTAAGGAACCCCTGTACAAAGTTTCATGGCTCTAGGTCCACCACCGGTTTAGGCTATGCGTTGCCTGCCCGTCAGCCACGCATTGTATTTGTACCTAGTATTGAGCAGTTCTGGTGGCCATATTGGTCTTCATCAGCAGTTCCGCATCACAATATTATGCTTACCATGTGCATTTGCACGAGTTATTATGAAAAACACAAAAATCACTATAGGTCTGCCTATAATATTTGAAGAGTTCCCTCGATTTCTCCAGGATCCCATCATCAGATCCTGACCTGGTGTCAATGGGACCAATGGGAAGGTAAACCCTTTCAAACAAAAAAATAATTTTCCAAATCGGTCCATCCGTTTAGGCGCTATCGGGGTGTAGACATAAAAAAAAAAATAACAAACATCCGGACGAATTGTAAACCTCCTCCTTTGGGAAGTCGGTTAAAAAGTAAACTTTAGAAAAAACCGACTTCCACAAACCCTATTTGATTAGATTGAGTTTAATACAAACTGCAACTCCTAATCCCCAATTGGGGAATTATTTTGTCAAATCCCATCTCAGTGCTACCCCACGCTACTAAGGAACCTCTGTACAAAGTTGTTTCATGGCTCTAGGTCCACCGGTTTAGGCTATGCGTTGCCTGCCTGTCAGCCACGCATTGTATTTGTACCTAGTATTGAGCAGATCTGGTGGCCATATGTGGTCTTCATCATCAGTTCCGCATCACAATTATGCTTATCATGAGTAAATACACGAGTTATTATGAATAATTGAAACAAAAAGTAAGCTAATACCCGATACTACGCCATACCCATATTGCAAAATAGAAATTTGGCTCGGCAGCCATCTGGAAATGCAAAATGGACCCCTAATTCGCCACTAGAACCCTAAAATACCTCGAAAACCATACCCATATTACAAAATGAACTCCAAATTCAGATTAGCTCGATGGCACCATATTCCTAAAGGACTTGTCACAACGAACATAATGAGATGAGTATGAGAGTAGATAAATAGTGTATGAACTAAACATGGTGTGAAACTACACATAGCTAGGTATTAAAACTCTCGTGGGATACTATCAAAAACACCCACTCGTGTTTTAATACCCCTCATTATGGAACAGTTTCATAAATCACTATTTCAATCCTACTGACTACCAGTAAGACACCGTACTACCAATTTTCAGGAGTATCAAGACGAATCCCATAAATTTTTTAGGCTTTGGCTACTTTTGAGGAGGAAAAACCGTATTTTATTATGCCATGACGATGCCGCGTAGCAATTATTTTATGACTGACTTTTATTGAGACGAGCGACACAACCTCTCCCTTCGAGAGCCTAAGCGGTAATGCCTCCCGTCGCCTTCGCGCATACCCGCATGCAATTTATTTCAGCGCAAGTGATAAAATGAAGATTGATTCGAAATCGCCGATTAATTCTAAAATGTTAAACACTAAACTTTAAGATATTTCGATTACCTATTTTTAGACACAAGAATCAAACCAATATTCCTCGTAGAACTGCTGGAATAACTCGATTTAGGTAAAAAAGGACTATTCGTTTATATTTTTTTTCATATACTTTATGATGACATTATGATCTTTTCAAACACTAAATTTTTAGGAAAGGGACTATTTTATAACATATATTTTTTCTGGATTCAGAAAGTGTCTCAATCTGCTGGAATAACTCAATCTGTTGGGCATTTTAGCTGGACGGGCGCCTTAATAGTTCCAGCGAGACGAAACGAAAACTAGTCTCGATAACGGTATCGTCCGTGACAGGAATCAATGTAGTGTAGTGTTTGATGATTTAAGATTAAGGTAACAAAAATACCCAATCGACATAATAATAAAATAATACTTATTGTATAAAGGAATCAAACTCTCTTCTTACCTGATCTGGCCGGGGCCGGGTCTGTTGTTCTTCAGTAGTAAACGAAGGATAAATCTCGGGATGTTTTCTTTTTAAATGGTTTCTTAAGGATGCAGTTGTTGATTTGTAGCTTAAAACATCTCGACACAAATTGCATCTGGCGCGTTTAGTAATATTGTTTGGCTTAAAAATACGCCACAAAGCACTTGCATTTTTACGTGTCATTATGGCAATGTATAACTATCTTCTTTTTAAATCAAAATCATTTATAATATGCAGAGTTATTTAAAACAAAATTAGTTTAACCACCATTTAAAAAGATAAGTGGTGATTAAACTAATTTCATCACGAGCATAATGATTTTCTGTTGCACGAAACATCCTAACTAAATATTGAAATTTAATAAAACAAACTTGTCAAACTCTTGATGATTATGTTTCAAACGAAAATCTCCGTCATTTCTAATTTGACACTTGATAAAAGTGGAAACTATCCTCTCCGTTTAGATAGGAAAATGGGATGGGGAGATGGGCAAAAGACTCGGTTTTTAGCCAAGCTTGGATAAAAAGCTGTAAAATGCCGTTTAATACTGAGTTTTTAGCCGAAATCGAGGCATTTTATTTTTTACTTTATGAAGTCTTGTTTTTATACAAGATCGTGGATTACTTGATAATTATGAAGTAAAGGGTGTTATGGGAGCGATTTAACACGCTTTTATTAGCTTCACTTGTATGTCTGTATGTTTGCATGTTTGTATGTAACGGAATCTTCGAACGCTCTTTTGATCCACTTCCCGTGATCCGATTGAGTTGAAATTTTGCTTACGTATGTAAGTTATATGACAATGCAATATTTTTTTGACTGATAGCTGATCTGACGATGGAGACGGAAGGAGGCCAAGGGAACTCAGTTATATATCTTTCTTTGTCTAATTCTTTTTTGACATCTGCCTTCATTTCTTTATATGATTTGTCCAAATACGTAGTTGCAAGAGATTTTCTTGAGGGCAACGTGAATGACGGATTCAAGTCTCTAAAAAATTCAACCTACAATGGGTGCTCTACGATACATAATGGTGAACCAGTCACAAATATTGCCTTGGCGAGTTTTTCATTCGAAATCTGTTTTTCGCCCAAAGATTGTTCGCCAAAACTGGTGGAAGGTTGGATTTCATCAGAATTTGATGTATCACTTACTGTTATTCTTTGTTGAGTATTTCTTGGAATTGGCTGCAATGGAGTCCTGTTGGATGCTTTCAATTTTTCTCGTACTGTGATAGGGCATTTAAAACAACTCGTGAGGTGTTGAGACATTCTGCTCACATTAGATTGTTTGTATATCTTGTCACAGTAATTGCACTGCACTGATTTTTCTTGTAGCGGCTTGTAATGTCGCCAAACTAATGTCACTTTGGGCCTTCCCATTGTGTAGCTATCGAAAATCCTTCACACAACACAATGACAACCTTTCTCTTCTGGTCTCTTCGGAAGTATGAAACACACTGATTTTATTCAAGTCAGTCAGTCAGTAAAGTTTGCCGTACTTACTTCCCCCGCAGCCCTCACCCGCGCCCCGCACGCATATCGGGGTGCGTGCGGATGAATGCAAGGTAGCAGGTAAACAAAAACTAGAAATGCAACTAACCGTGTTCGAGTGAGATGGCATATGCTTTGCTTGCCGAGTGCGAATGCAATAGAATATTCGCCGCGCTCGTACGCTAGGCTTCCCGCTCGCAAAACTGGCAGGCACAGTCGTCATTTCCTCCACCTCCACCAAGCCTCACTAACCCAACGTGTTGGTGTATGGCTTAAACTTACTCATATCCGCGTAAAGGCCTGTGCCCCTCGGTGGGGACATTAATGGGCTACACTTACTTACTTACTACTTACTTATATGTATACCAAGCTGTATGAACATAAAAGAACTTTAATAAGTAGACGTCGTCGATTCAATCCTATTCCAAGATTTTATTTACATAATAATTATATGTATAATTACTTGGTTAATATCTACTAGGCAATATCAAAACGTATAAAACACACAAATGAACTCATAGATACTTGATATCTTTATCAATCCAAGCTATTTTATGAAATTAACTAGAGTAAAAAGTTTATAGCCTCGATTTTGGCTAAAAACTCAGTGTAAATGATAAAACTCAGTAAATACTCAATTTTGCTAAAAACTCAGTATAATACCAAATGCTTTTTACCCGGACCGCCCATCTCTAGATGGGGAGGATGGAAAATGTGCTTTAGTTATTGTTCTAAGGGAAAAGCGACAGCTGTTTTTCACATATCGGAGTACTCAAACTCAAAGTTAATCGTCATGTAATTTGTAGCTAAAAATATGAGTGGCCCAAGCTTAGGCTCGTCATTATTTGAGGTAGAATGTATACTTTGCAATTGCGATAGCTAATAAATGCAATTTCTAATATAACAGGTAGATTAGGCGAGAAACTTTAGTGTTTTCAATGCATTTCTTTGTCATTGTAAAAGTATAATACTAGTGGCTCTGTGAGCTGTAGACCTCGCGAGTATGTCGGTGGGAAAGCTGAACTGCTAAAACACATAAAAAAAATAACCCAAATAATTTTCTTTCAATAACACATACAAACTTATGAATGTACCTGGTTACGTACATGCAGTATGAAAGTAGCCGCACCAATAACTTTGTAAACTACATTTCGCGATCTTTTATACAACCTATTGACTTTTTACTAAAATTATATAATCTGTTTCACTCTCATAGTCTTTACAAATCCAACGACACCTCATTTGTTAATATCCATCGAGCCGTTTGGGTTGTAGCGATTTTTTTACATTTTAAAACCCCATATCTCCGCCATTTTGAAAAAAATCAAAAAACTGGCTCGAGTAAAAAATTCTATTTATTTTTTCAACCTGCTCACAAAATTTCACGAGAATCGGTTCATAAATGCGACCTGTAGAGGAGAACAACCGGACATACAAAAGCATTTTTGCCCAAACCTGAAACGGAGACGCTTCGCTCGCTTCGCTCGCTCATCTGTTTCACTCTCATGGTCTTTACGAATCCAACGACACCTCATTTGTTAATATCCATCGAGCCGTTTGGGTTGTAGCGATTTTATCTCCGCCATTTTGAAAAAAATCAAAAAACTGGCTCGAGTAAAAAATTCTATTTATTTTTCCAACCTGCTCACAAAATTTCACGAGAATCGGTTCATAAATGCGACCTGTAGAGGAGAACAACCGGACATACGAAAGCATTTTTGCCCAAACCTGAAACGGAGACGCTTCGCTCGCTTCGCTCGCTCGGTCAATAAAAATAGTGGCAGTCCATTATCAAATTCGTAAATTAGTTCAGAAATAACTACTTTAGCTCGCACAGCTAAAATCTAAGTTTTCAGTTTTCGCTCAATATCTCGGTGAAGGAAAGGTCTGACCGCTATAGTCACTCTAAAGTAGACAAAATTTTCTACTATTTGAGATCTTAACGAGCTCCATTGGTTCCCACAGTACAGTTCGAAAGTAGTGTATTTTTTCGAAATAGTAACTTATTTTTAACCGACTTTTAAAAAGGAGGGATTAATTTGGTTGTGATGTGTTAAATATATTCTAAAAATGCATCCCACATCAAATATTTATACTTTAATGCACAAAAACAGAATACAGACACTTACTGGAAAAAAATACATGTTATAAGGAATTAAGTTGTAGTTAATTTAACTAGCTTCCATTTGAGAGATTAATGCCCGGTTTCCTAGGCGCTGATTAAAGTTAACAGGTAATCAGGTTGGTTAAATCAGCTTCAGCCAATCACGAGCCGCTATGATTCAAAATGACGGAACTTGATTGGCCGAAACTGATGTAACCAACCTGTTAACTTAATCAGCGCCCAGGAAACTGGGTATCAGATTCAGATTAGTTTATTTGCATATGATTTTGGTATTACATACAGTTCTTAAATTAATATAATGTCATTTTATTCCTTAATCAACTATATTATATAGCATGCAAATATTTTATTGTAGAAAGTAAAAGGAGAAGGTATATACAATAAGGTCTGCAATATTACTTTTTAATTATTGGTGAGAAAAAACTCCTTTAGTTTGTAAAAATTATGCTGCAGTAGCCATTAGAACAGCTTGTGTTTAAAACGATTCAGTGGGAGATGTTTCCAGTCATTGGGCACTTTATTATATATTTCTATACTCATTGCATAACAATTATTTTGGTACCTTGCTGTCCGTGGCACATGATCTAGTACTAGTCTGTTTGTTTTTCTAGTATTTCTTGGGTACTTTTGTTGAGCTGTTGTGAACAGGGTTATGTTTTGACGGACGAATTTGGTAATTTCAAATATATATAAACAAGGTAAGAGCAGTATATTCAGTTTGGAGAATAGCAGCTTGCACGACTCCAGCGGTGCAGCTCCCACCATGGCCCGTATACATTTCTTTTGGATGATGAAAGCTCTGGTATCTGTATAGCAGTAGGGCCAGCGTTTCTCTAAAAAACGGTAGATTAAAAATTGGCAGGGGACTGAGCTGTGGAACCCAGCCTTTCTGCACGAGTTGGCTCCCAGCACCCTTTTTAGGGTTCCGTACCCGAAGGGTGCCAAACGGGACCCTATTACTGAGACTTTGCTGTCTGTCCGTCCGTCCGTCCGTCCGTCTGTCTGTCTGTCACCACACCAGGCTGTATCTCATGAACTGTGGTAGCTACACAGTTGAAATTTTATATGTATTTCTGTTGCCGCTATAACAACAAATACTAAAAATCAAAAGAAATTTAATATTAAGGGGCGCTCCTATACAACAAACGTGATTTTTTTGCTCATTTTTGCTCGATATTGATAATGGTAGCAGGTAGACGCTTAAAATGTTCACAATATATTGAGTATATTATTTACTTAAAAATAAATAATTAAATTAAAATTAAATTAATATTTAGGGGGCGCTCCCATACAAAAAATATTTTTTTTCGGTTTTTTGTAGATAATGGTACGGCACCCTTCGTGCGCGAGTCCGACTCGCACTTGGCCGGTTATTGTATTTACATGAAATTTTTCGCATAAGGGCAGGACTTGCGACTGTTGCGAGATCCATGGGGGCGAGTCCCTGAAAATACAGCTTCCACCCCCAATCAATGCGTAAGTCCAGAAGCCACTAGGCCGGTTAATAAATTAAATACGTAACATTATTATTCCTCCTGTGTGGGAAATGGGTTAATCGCCAAGTGCTGATCACCAGTGGCAAACTCTTCGCCGCCCATGACAGCCACCATCCTCTGACCAGCCCCCTTATGGGGCTACCCTTATAACCAAAGGATATCAAAATAAGTCGGGTAATTGAGCCGACTTATTTTGATATCCTTTGGTTACACGATAATTTGAACGACACCAATAACTTCTTAATTTTTACGGATCATCATTGAGTGATCATCACTGAGTTAGCGAATAAGGGGGCTGGTCAGAAAATGTTGGTGACGGATCGCTAGGCCCGCCACCATTGCGCCTCATTGATGCCGAATTTTTGGAGCATATCCTTTTAACAGGATCGCAAATGGATTGCAAGTATCTTGGATCTTCTTGTATCTTCTGTAAGGGGGCTGAAGTGCCTGCACGTGGCCCACATGCGCGGGGCCTTTGGATTGCAAGTATTCGCAAGGCGTTCTCGAGGCATTCTCGCGGCGTTCCTGCTAAATCGTATTCCGCCTGTGTGGGAAACGGTACGCTGCACAATCGCGCGATTACGAGGCATTCTCCTATTATTTGACGTTTAGAACTGCTGACTGCTTTTTGCATGGATTTGCAATGATGCCCCGACGTCTTCGATGAAAGATACTGCGTCAACCAGCCGAGGCAGACAGGAGAAGGAAGCAACGACAGCGTCGGCAAATGCGCGCCGAGCTGAGGCTGACTGTCGATCCTTTCTTGGATATGACAGACGCCGAGTTTGTGAAAACCTTCCGTCTGTAGAAGGTTGCCGTCAAACAATTGGTCAACGAGGTATCTTCCTTCATCCCCCAAGCGCGGAGAAGAGGACACGGCATTTCGGCTTTTTATGCCACCAGCACTTATTAAACGTTGGTAGGACAGAGTGCCTTCCACCACGCAGCCTTGCTGCAGTTACTTAGTGTGATCACAAACCATTCTAATAATTCTTGTAACTTACAATGTCAGGGTCGTGGCGGACGCCAGGTAGCTGGTCCCCAAAATCTCTACCGAGCACCGCATAGAGTCTTTCCTGAAGCGGCGTTAACTCTATGCGGGCATTGCCTCCTCCCCCTGAAACACATATAATGTAAATTAGTTATTCTTTGGGGTGCAATTTGGGATTTACAGTACTAGGTACAGATCTACCATCTTTTCTGTGGAATGAAGAGGGCATTGCCATATTTGTGGGCCAATAACATACCATCAACATCATTGGCCTTACCATCTTTTCAGATTTTTATTACAGCTGCTGTGTATTCTGGGAGTCACATTCCCTCTTGTAACTGAAGAGACCGATACGGGATCTACACTGCTTGCCATAACGGTCACAAACAAAGTCGGCGTTAGGTGGTGGAGCCGGTTGTTTTCTCGCTAGGCTTAATCTTAAGTGTTTCTAACCACTGTTTATCATGTTTTATTCTGCCCTGGCGTAATAGATGTCTCCATCATGGTCTGTCTAGTGCCAGAAGTTCTCAGTCTCTTGTTTCGATTTTAAAGTCCTCTATGTCACGCTTGCAAGAGTCCTTAAATCTGAACATTGGACGCCCGACAGGTATTTTCGCGTCAGCTATTTAGCCGAGCATCACTCTACGGGGTAGTCTGTACAATGTCACAAAATGGAGTTTCCAAAATGACAGCCATAGTTTCCGCTTTGGCCATTCTACCTACGGATAAGATGGTAGGACTGTATACATACCGGTTGCTAACAGCTCCTTCTGATTTTTTATCTTTCTTTGCAACTTGAATTTGAAGTTTGTAAAGTACTGAAAAAGAAAACAAACCAAATACATAATGTGCAAGAGGGTCATATAGTAGTGTCGTAAGGGAACTATTTTTAAAATGGAAAAGTACATATTTGTTTAGACAATGGGCGATTTTTCAGCAACTTCAGCAGTTCCAAATTCGTCACTAGATGTCGTAGGTGAGACATGGGGTTGGCTTTTATATCGTTCATCCTCTTTATCAATCTGTTCATCCTTAATTTCATTATAAAAAGATGTTTAACCCGGCGAGCGTAAGGTTGGGTATAATACACCCAGACCCTAATAAATTGCTCGATATTTTGTGACATATACGTCACAATGAGTCGTGCGTCTGAGTAGCTGCTCGGGGGGAGGTATGTAAGCGTCCAGTGTCACGACGCAGTCGACCGCCAACCGGCGAAGCGTTTGGATGGTGTCAAAGTTGTGGTTGGGTGAGTTTCACCCACCTTACGCTCTGTGTCACAAATTTGTGCAAACACTTTTTCTTTTTTCTTTACTTTATTTTAGATTTTTTTTGTCTTTGCAGGCTAAATAATTAGTATGTCTTACGAAGAAAACCAAAGAAGATTATTAAGTGATGTCTTGTGATGATTCCGGTAGTGAGATCGAAATCGACAATGTTAGCCAAAGAAGCAGTGAAATTGATTCGGAACAAGAGATAAACAATCAAGATCAGGGAGAAGAAGAGTCTGCTAGGCCGGAAGAAAGTGAGGATGAAGGTAACAGAAGATATTTGACAGGGAAGAATGGGACAAAGTGGTTGAGGGTACCAGAAAGGTCTAACGTGTGATCACGTGTGAAAATTGCACTCGATCTCAAGATGATTAAGTGAAGTTTGATTAGTTATTTAGTAAAGAAATATATCTCATTTGTTTTATAATTTACTTGGCTAGAAGAAAAAGCTTTACGTTTTGTTTTTTTTATATATAAAAGAAAATTCTAAGTTTCTTACTATGCTTAAGTACAAAATGTTAATTTTCATAATTTCTTTAATAAATATATTTTTATATGTATGTTTCGAATTTAATTCTCTGTTTCATATTTCTATCTATTATTTAATGACATTAATTTAAGAAAAGAAATCAAATTCAATATAAAACCGTAAAAATGTCTAATTTTTCAAATGGGTCTGTCACACCCACCTTATGCTCCATGTTACAAATTTTTACCTTAAGCACGCCGGGTTAATGGATAGCTGGCACTGGCAGTCACTTTTCATACCAGTGCTTTTCTTTTTGCGAGGAAATGCGTAGTTTTTCTGGAAACTTAATTTTCTGACAATATATGCAAATTTAGCTTGTGTATGATCTCTTCGCGGTATAAAATAGCCGATTTTTGCGTATTGCTGACAACTATTTTGGAAATTTCAACTTAAATTTCCGGAAAAACGCATTTCCTCACAAAAAGTAAGGCACTTTGGTAAGGAAAGTGACCACCAGCTATCGATTAAACACCTTTTTATAATCAAATTAATGGTGAACGATATAAAAGCCAACCCCAATGTCTCGCCTACGACATCTGTTGGCAGCTTTCAGAACTATTTTTAGTTGTCAGAAAATCGCCTATTACTATTTATTTACTCTATAGAAAAAATAGTAACTGAAAAATTGTGCCGTGGGAATCCGGACCGCGACGTCACCAACTTGTTATGTAGATAGTTTGATTTGAGGCAAGCCAAGTACAGAAGTATGAAAGGTACTCACATGTCGCCAGCCCTGGGCGTCGCGCTGGCAGTCCGCCGAAACACTATTGAGATGGGAGGCCATCCTGTTCCAGAGTATTTTCATATGGGCCCTCCCTTCTTTGGTGCGATTGGACAGTCCAAACGCCAGATCCACGTTTGCCTCAACAAACGCGATCATTGCCTCAAGTTGTTCAATCACTGGGCCCATGGTGATAAATAACACACACAACACAACTAAAGTCTACGCCAACGCCAATATCCAAACGAGAACTTTGAACAAGAATATGACATAAAAAGGGTTGCCAGATTTAGACGAAATTTAATAGTGATGTGGCCGATATCGATAAATCAGTCTCGATATTTTATAAGCTTTGTTCTCAGTTTACGATAACGTTTTTGTGAACATACCTACCGGCACGCTCGCACTGGGCGAAAGGTATTTTGATAGTTGGTAACGTGAAGTAATGTTAATGCGTTAATCGTAGTATGAAGCCTCCACTTCACATCGAGAGATGCGTCTGTGGACTCTAGGCAAATGAGTCCGCAGATGAATTTCCACATAATTTCCTCTTTCTCGGAGGAGAAACACTGCCAGATGTTGATGGCAGAGGCTTTTCCATGGTTCAGTACCAGTACAGTATCGTAACCGTATCGTAACTCACAAATCAAAAACGTTTATGACCGATTTGACACACCCAGCGAGCGAGAGGCTTAACACCATGAGAACTATTGAGAACACCACGAAACTCTTTAGAACTGATTGCGCCAAAAAGTTCCATTGTATTGTCTTAATTTTAAAGTTACGTACCCTAAGGGTGCCAAACGGGACCCTAATACTAAGCTTCCGCTGTCCATCCATTCGTCTGTCTGTTCTTCCTATAGTGGGCACTCTCTGTCTCACGAACCGTAATAGCTAGCAATTGCGAAAACGGCCGAAGTGGAATTTTTCAAAGAATGTGTATATCTGTTGCCGCTACAACAACAAATACACGAAAAACCTGGGATCCCTTTACTTCGAATCATTTTTTAAATCCAAATTTTTATTCGGATACATGAGTGTTTTACTTATTTTTATGGCTAGGTGTTTAATACTTAATGATTTGTGAAATTCTGAATATCTGGGTGAAGTGGAGGGTCAGGGCTTCCTTGCTTACTAACCGCCGTTTTCAACAACCCATATATCCGCAACCGGCCGATAGGGTCTTTGACATAATTTCCATAGCGAAACTGTCAAATCTATCTCTGGTAATGTGAAAATCATGGATAGATAGGATATTACAAATGGACGTAAGAGTAGCACTACAGGTCAAAAATCACCTTTTGGAAAACTACTTTCGCAGAACTGTACCGTGGGAAGGAACCAACAGGAACGCGTGTTACAATCATGGCACAACCGGACACAGTTCGTATACAGCTGGATCGTTCGCGTGGGTCCCGGCGGCGGCACGGTCTGCCGTGGCCGGTTCGCTCTCCTGATCTCACCCACTGGACTTTTATTTGTGAAGTGAGATCAAACGGCTAGACAGTGTACGTCAACTAAAGGACGCATAAAAATTGCTTTTCAGGCTGTGAAAAGATAAAGTATGAAGGACCCCAACGGGTCCTCAAAAACGGATGGATTTAAACGTGCACAGCTATGCATCAATCAAAACGGCGGACATTTTGGACAATGGGCTTTGAAACTGAAAGCCAATTGCAGAGGGCAGCACTATGGGGTGTCTAAGAACTGCCATATTGTCTAGTTGTTATTGTTTCACGAATAATTGAAATAACAAAATAAACTATATCAATGTATGCGACATGGAGTGTGATTCAATTAAAAGTCGAGCTGAGAAAAAGAAAAGCGTCCATCGTTGGTAAAAAAGCAGTTTTAATTGAAAGGTAAGTTATAAACTGGCATTGTTATGATATAAAGGTTATGTTGCGGTTTTATTGTAAAATCCATTTTCTTGTTGTAGACTAAGGGCGTACGACAAGAATAACCTTCTCGGAGTTGAAGATGAACTCGAGTATGAGATCCCGGTCATTCCTGACTTGGAAAGCTGTCTATCCGATCGCTGTTGTTGTTGTGTTGTCTGTGTGATTGTTTTGACCTTAGAATGTGAAAATAAAGACGGTACAGCAGTTTTCTTCAACACTTTGATTAGAGATTTATCACCTGTATACGAATTTGGTCCAAAATAATCGTCAGGTAGGAAATGGGTAGCACATAACCTTGACGAAGTACTTGCATGCCAATTTTTTATACGAAGAGCTTTCTCCCACAATTTTCTTCTTTTAGCGTCTTTAGGGAATATATGAATCCCCACATTTTTGCAATCAACAGCTGCACAACGAGGCATTGAAAGAATTTATTCATAAAATAATTAGTTTGTTTACATGTTTACTAAGAGGAACTGTCAAATTTATAGACGGTCCACAGTGGCGACCTCTGAAGTGAGCAGTAGGCAGTTTATAACCCCATTGCTGAAGTACCTACACTACACTACTTAGAAAAAAGGTACATCGTTGATTCCAATTTTTAACCAAAACAACATGTAAGTATCTACCTCCTTCAATCATTGATGTTTTGTCGGACCTAAGCCCGTCAAAGTAGCAGGGAGGAAAAATTGTTATGAACCAGGTCAATGATCTAAGCACAGCTAATGCGCGAACGTTGTCAAACCGCGTCTCTGCCAGCTCGCAGCAATAATTTCAAATAATTTGGAGACAAGTTCTCGCCCCCTTTTAAATGAAAGGGTAAGACTTTTTCCGCGATTTTTTTATTGAATCAGTTATGAGTTGACTATAGTACAAGTCGCCAGTAAAAATTTGAACGGTGATAAAAAAGTAACGGTGTATACAGATGGTAAATACTGATAAATATAATAAAAATAAATGACATTTGATCCAGCCAGAGATCTTTTAGCTAATTGCTTCAGATTTTCATATAAATGCTTCAGCTGCTCTGATACCACTGGTATGGGAGGCATTATACTCGTTAGTTAGTTGCGACCAAGCATCAGTTTTTTTTTAATTGTTATGTAGTTTATGGACTTGCCCTCTATTACTTCGTGGTACCTAAAATTAGGAAATAGTATTTGGAAGGATTGAGAGGCAAATTATAGCACAAGAAATCGGGCACTGTATTGTATGTACCAAACCGTTTTAGCCAAAATCCTTACAGTTTGTTTCTCAGCCTCTGTATTCGGCCCTCTTTTCCGAGATGCCTTGTACAATTGACTCGAAGACATGGTAATAGGTTATCTTTTAAGGTACTAGTTATTGATCACTTTTGCAAACCTTGCGATATCAGAAAAGTTGTAAAAGTCTTAGAAAGAAATCTCTGACTCAGCAAAGTGTTGCAGAGGATCTGCAACGCTGATATTCTGCCAGAACCTTGCTAAAATTTACTATTAATACAAGTAAAAACTTAATTAAAATTATCATATAATTGATTTTAAATAGAGAAAAAAGCTTATGATGCATAAAATAAAATTTGATATAAAGAAAGGAGAAGAAAACATCTTTGCCATCACATCACTATCATCGCTATCACTTGCTAAGTGGGTTAATAAGAATAAAATAAACAATGAAAGTGAGAAGAAAAGGTCGCCGAAAGTTCAAGTTAAGTTAGGGTAGGTAGGTACCATAATTGGTAATATCTGAGCAGATTTATCAATAAAACATATGTGAATCTGAGATATTTATGTTCCCTTCCATGTACATTTATTAACCGACTTCCCAAAGGAGGAGGTTTACAATTCGTCCGGATGTTTGTTTATTTTTTATTTTTATTTTTTATGTATGTGCCCCGATAGCGCCTAAACGGATGGACCGATTTGGAAAATTATTTTTTTGTTTGAAAGGGTTTACCTTCCCATTGGTCCTATTGACACCAGGTCAGGATCTGATGATGGGATCCTGGAGAAATCGAGGGAACTCTTCAAATATTATAGGCAGACCTATAGTGATTTTTGTGTTTTTCATAATAACTCGTGCAAATGCACATGGTAAGCATAATATTGTGATGCGGAACTGCTGATGAAGACCACATATGGCCACCAGAACTGCTCAATACTAGGTACAAATACAATGCGTGGCTGACTGGCAGGCAACGCATAGCCTAAACCGGTGCACCTAGAGCCATGAAACTTTGTACAGGGGTTTCTTAGTAGCGTGGGGTACCACTGATATGGGATTTGACAAAATTAATTCCCCAAGGGGGGGGGGGGATAAGGGGTTACAGTTTGTATTAAACTCAATCTAATCAAATAGGGTTTGTGGAAGTCGGTTTTTTCTAAAGTTTACTTTTTGTTTCAATTATATCTGAAGCCTTGGATTTGCTCATATATTAATGAGCTCGACTACATAAAGAAGATAGGTGTTCGTTTTGAATCTGGAATTGTTAACTATATCCATCCATCCCCTGGCAAAGCCACAAAAAATCAACAATCCTTTATACAATAATTCTAACCTATTCCACTTATCTTGAACACATTATATTACAGGCATTCGTTTTGTATCTGGAAGCGACCACGACCATATCCGCTACAAATGCAATACCTACATCTTTAGAGATAAGCTTGCCTTTGTACATTCCTTCTCTTAACTTTGTGTGTTGTGTCTTTTATGTGCAATAAATATATACGAAATATGTATACGAATCTCTGGTCCATCCATTATATCTAACCTGTCCAAAAAGTTATTCTCTTCCACATTCAATTCTATCAAGGGCCCGATGCTGCTCTGGGAAACGCGTTTAAATTGGAACGCCACCGCTTCTAGAACGCCCGAAATGGCGTCGTTTGGTATTCCGGTAACACATCGCAAATGGATTGCCAGTATTCGCAAGACGTTTTTGAGGCATTCTCGCGACCTTGCAAATTGCTAATGGGACGCTTATTTTTAGGAGCATTTCCCCCCAGATCTCGGCAGTTCATTGACATACTAAAAGAACATAACTAACTGACTTAACTAACTGACTTAACTAACACATTACTTCATTATAAATCAGTTTTTTTGTCAGTAAGTTTGAAAAATTTGACAAGGAAGGATGAACGCAGTATGATGGGTAGTAATTGTAACGCATAAGATGTATATACAGTAAGCAGTCCAGTTGTCAGGTCAAATGATGCAAAGAAATCCACCAGATCTTTGTTACAGTAATAAAATAACTCATATATTTGCTGTAAAATGTATCGATGTCGATGCATGTAATATAATTTTCAATATTTCAAGATGAGATTAACGAAACAGTTTTACAGCGCTTATTACATTACGCTGTCGGCAGGGCACGATTTGTATAGACGTCTCACTCTGATGGAACGACTAGAAAGGGACAGTGAGTCAGACAGGGCGCTGCCGACAGCAGCGTAGTCTAATAGGCCCTTACGGTGGGTGTACACGGAGTTGTCGCACGGAGCTAGAGAGATGGGTAATGAATGACCCGGGTTTAAACCCAATTGTGTCCCAGTTATATCACAGTTAAAATCCGTTGAGGTGAGTAATAAAATAACTAATAAAGATTATGTTAATTTGGAACACCCAGCGTGGATGGAATGGGTAAAAGGGATTACACCGGGAATCTACATAATTTCTTGTGATCGTGACTGACAGAACGCACACCCTATACCGCTGATCCTGAAATCATGAAACTTTGTACAGGACTTCCTTATGCAGCGTAGGGTAGCGGTCGGTAGCTCTAAACTCTAAGGAATTTGGCAAATTGCTCTCTCAAGGGGGGGGGGGATGGGGGGGGTTATAGTTAAAAAACAGTTGAAACTCCGAAAATACTGAACCTATGAATTTGGCAGGTAGGGAGTTCAAAGTCAAAGGTGCGAAACTTATGATAAAATATATTTTTCAAAATTGCCTTCGCTAAGGGCGGGAAATGGAGGTGAACTAAAAGGGTGAAGAAAAATACCATTTAATGCGCAAAATTGCAGATGCAAAAAAAATTTGGTCGGAACCCTCAATGCGAGAGTCCAACTCGCACTTGACCGGTTTTTACGTTTAAATAAACTTACCGCAAGTGGCTGAGCTCGTACTCCAGGTAGCCCAGAACCGAACTTATCTCCTAAAATTAGCAGGAACTTTCGATCTATTTCTGAAAGGTCCTGCTGCTCTGTACATGGACTTCCATCTGTACGAGACATGAATTCTCTAGCTGACCTGATTTTCTTTTTAATTTTGGCTTTCAGTTCCACCCAGTACTATAAAATAGAAAAAGTTATCATTAGCAAATAATATAAAAATGCCAAAAGCCCTCATGCTTCCTGTGAGAAGCCAAAAGGATCTAAGGTTCGAATTCGACAAGGAGCAACAGATATGAGTATTTGAACATTATGTCGGTACCTTGCACCATTCAGGACCCGACCTCACAGCACCATCGCCACTGGTAGAGTTTAAAATTGATGCAGCCCTCAACCACATCTGCTTGGAGTGCTCTCTGTCTTGGATGGATTTATTAATTCCACATGCAATTTCTTTATGGGCGTTTAAAAACTCCCACAGATTCAGCAGTTGGGCGCGTGTAACGCGACGTCTCATTTTTTGGGTCTCACTAGAATTAAGAACCATCTAATAGTTAAATAGTTAAGGTACTAAATAGCATAAAATGATTCAAATTGTATACTTACGACATGGTATGTTCAATTATTATTCTCAAAACTGTTCGCGGTCCGAATCCCAATAATAATGAGGAATCAAGAGAGAACACAAAATAAATATATTTGTGATAAGATAACCAAGAAAGTGGCAAAGCTTTGAATAATATTGAGGAATGAGGTGAGAACTGAGAACGCAAAATAAATCCTACTTATGGCAACCAAGATATTGTAAGGACACGCCTAAGACAGTCCTATAGGGACTAAATTGGCGATTTATCGGCAAAGGGGCGGAAAAAAATGTCCCCGTACCAGAAGCCAAAGAATTTGTATGAACATACTTGTGAATGTTGAGGAAGTGAGAGATGTATGCCAGGATTATAGCAAGTGGAGATCTTTCTTTAGGCTTTGCCTACCCTTTTTCCGAGACAAAGGCGTGAGCATAATTAATAATTATGCTCACGGCCTTTTTCTCGGAAAAGGAGAATCATTAATTATGAATACTCGGAATTGTTAATTATGTATGATCAATCAATCACGTAAAATAGTAAGTTGTCAGGTCAAGTTAATCAAATAACTCATCATACTCGGCACATCTTGAAAGCAATAAATGATGGCACGCGCCGAAATTACATTGCGTATATGGACATCGTTTAATATTTACACATATGACAAATAGTACCATTTTTAGGGTTCCGTACCCGAAGGGTGCCAAACGGGACCCTATTACTGAGACTTCGCTGTCCGTCTGTCCGTCCGTCTGTCCGTCCGTCCGTCCGTCCGTCCGTCCGTCCGTCCGTCTGTCACCAGGCTGTATCTCACGAACCGTGGTAGCTAGACAGTTGAAATTTTCACAGATGATGTATTTCTGTTGCCGCTATAACAACAAATACTAAAAATCAAAAGAAATTTAATATTAAGGGGGGCTCCCATACAACAAACGTGATTTTTTTGCTCATTTTTGCTCGATATTGATAATGGTAGCAGGTAGACGCTTAAAATGTTCACAATATATTGAGTATATTATTTACTTAAAAAATAAATAATTAAATTAAAATTAAATTAATATTTAGGGGGGGCTCCCATACATTTTTTTTTTGCGGTTTTTTATAGATAATGGCACGGAACCCTTCGTGCGCGAGTCCGACTCGCACTTGGCCGGTTATATTTATCATTCAAGACAACTATCAGGTAAACTATACATAGATCCTTTTAGAATAATAAGTCCGTTTGAAGTAATACCTACCTATTGTATCACATCACATAAACGCGCGCGAAGAACGCTATTGGATTGGACGTCGGGTACGGAACGAGACGGTCGGTGAGTGTTTTGTTTAACGTTGCGGAGGTAGGTAGTTAGGTACTATACACCGTAACAAATGCTAGGCTGTAAGTGACTGGCACGATCATATTCGAGCCGAAATCTGCAAGCGAATCGCATGCCAATAGCAGCAAGAGCAGGGAATACCGGTTTGTTTATAGCCGCGGCACGTCTCAGCGGTCGATAAGCCAAATCCGGAATGTTGAGCCTTCGCTAAAGCCACTGTCATACAATTCGCTTGCAGAATCACGGCTCTGGGCGTCCTACAGTCACGGACGTTGCAGTCGCGCTTGTACAGAGTAAGAAACAAATATAATAAACAATAATTAAAATTAGTAAGTAGGTACCCGGCCTGCGCCGCCACGCTGAAGTTGGAAGTTTTTTTTTTTAATAACGGCTATCCGATCTTCTTACCTTTAATTCTGGTGGTTCGCTTTCTGGTCCAGCCACATTGAAACTCAGTTGGTTTTTCACAAACTTTGGAGTCTTAGTACATTTTCGAAGATGTCTGGTCATTCTACTCAACTGGCCAATACAATAAGAAAGTCCACAAAATTTGCACTTCACCGCTCTTTTGCCTGTGGCTACATAATATTGCCATACGCGCTGATCTTTCGGACGCACCATTTTTTCTTAGTGATTGTATTTTATACAAGTTTATTTATAAATGCTGAAGAAGTATGAAATACTTAAAAGCAGCCTCTGTGCTGTGACTGATAGTGATAAGTAAGACAATGATGCCGACAAACTAGCAGTATGGAAGAATTGATTCTGGTCGACACCACTTTTTTCCCTCGAATTTTTTGATGTTATCGAATAGATAGGTATCCTGATTACGGGGAAAATACTGGCATATGGCTAACAGCTTTAGTTTTTGAAATAAACAGCTTACCTAAAAACAATAATTGAAACAAAAAGTAAACTTTAGAAAAAACCGACTTCCACAAACCCTATTTGATTAGATTGAGTTTAATACAAACTGTAAACCCTTATCCCCCCACCCTTGGGGAATTAATTTTGTCAAATCCCATCTCAGTGCTACCCCACGCTACTAAGGAACCTCTGTACAAAGTTTCATGGCTCTAGGTCCACCGGTTTAGGCTATGCGTTGCCTGCCCGTCAGCCACGCATTGTATTTGTAGGTACCTAGTATTGAGCAGATCTGGTGGCCATATGTGGTCTTCATCAGCAGTTCCGCATCACAATATTATGCTTACCATGTGCATTTGCACGAGTTATTATGAAAAACACAAAAATCACTATAGGTCTGCCTATAATATTTGAAGAGTTCCCTCAATTTCTCCAGGATCCCATCATCAGATCCTGACCTGGTGTCAATGGGACCACCCTTGAGGTATTAACTATACGCCGAAAAAAGATTTGTTCAAATCGGTTCATAATTGGCGGAGTTATCGCGTAACAAACATAGAAAAAAAAAAAAAAAAAAAACATACGGGTCGAATTGAGAACCTCCTCCTTTTTTGAAGTCGGTTGAAAAATTGCTTAATAATTGAAACAAAAAGTAAACTTTAGAAAAAACCGACTTCCACAAACCCTATTTGATTAGATTGAGTTTAATACAAACTGTAACCCCTTATCCCCCCCCCCTTGGGGAATTAATTTTGTCAAATCCCATATCAGTGCTTCCCCACGCTACTAAGGAACCCCTGTACAAAGTTTCATGGCTCTAGGTCCACCGGTTTAGGCTATGCGTCGCCTGCCCGTCAGCCACGCGTTGTATTTGTACCTAGTATTGAGCAGATCTGGTGGCCATATGTGGTCTTCATCAGCAGTTCCGCATCACAATATTATGCTTACCATGTGCATTTGCACGAGTTATTATGAAAAACACAAAAATCACTATAGGTCTGCCTATAATATTTGAAGAGTTCCCTCGATTTCTCCAGGATCCCATCATCAGATCCTGACCTGGTGTCAATGGGACCACCCTTGAGGTATTACCTATACGCCGAAAAAAGATTTGTTCAAATCGGTTCATAATTGGCGGAGTAATCGCGTAACAAACATAGAAAAAAAAAAAAAAAAAAAAAAAACATACGGGTCGAATTGAGAACCTCCTCCTTTTTTTGAAGTCGGTTGAAAATTGGTACCTACCTACCTAAGTATCTCAAAAACTTATAATTAACGTTGTCAAATGCTATCTTTAGCGTTTTTAGGGTTCCGTACCCGAAGGGTGCCAAACGGGACCCTATTACTGAGACTTCGCTGTCCGTCTGTCCGTCCGTCCGTCCGTCCGTCCGTCCGTCCGTCTGTCACCAGGCTGTATCTCATGAACCGTGGTAGCTAGACAGTTTAAATTTTTACAGATGATGTATTTCTGTTGCCGCTATAACAACAAATACTAAAAATTAAAAGAAATTTAATATTAAGGGGGGCTCCCATACAACAAACGTGATTTTTTTTGCTCATATTGCTGATATTGATAATGGTAGCAGGTAGACGCTTAAAATGTTCACAATATATTGAGTATATTATTTACTTAAAAAATAAATAATTAAATTAAAATTAAATTAATATTTAGGGGGGCTCCCATACATTTTTTTTGCGGTTTTTTATAGATAATGGCACGGAACCCTTCGTGCGCGAGTCCGACTCGCACTTGGCCGGTTATTATTAAATGCTAAACTAAATTTGGATCTCTTTCCAAGCATCAACAGTAATCGGCCATCATATGGGAGTACAGCGTTTCTTCATAACGTTCTTCTATTGGGCGTATATCTTGATAAATTCTTTCACCCTGTTTTCTCACTCATGTCGCCGAAATTTATAGGGTTCTATCGAAATGTGAGTGCGAAAAGTATATTCCTATGCTTATTTTGCACTCTGATACCCATAGATTCGATAGCATGTCCTCAACCAGTTCCTTATGGTTTTCGGATTTCTTGTTCCCAAATTCAAGCAAAGCAAGCAAATTATTTTCTTTAAAATGAGATGCAACATTTTTACAAGCTTCCTTATATAAGTTGAGATCTATAACAAAGTCAGTAAGTTCATTATGAGAGAAAGACACCAATAGTTGCCGGCCACTTATTGCATGCAGTGTAAATATGGCCTGTTTAGAAACCGTATAAAGAAATGAAGGCATATATCAAAAATACTTAGACAAAGAAAGATATGCACCTCCATCCAATGGTGACATGAAGTTTCGTCATACTCATGATTAGTCATGATAGAAAAACTAAAAGTGGGCGAAATTAAGCCCCTTCAATTAAGGATGAATGGTTCAAAATTTTTACCTAAATTAAGTAATCGAAAATAATTCTGCAATTCGAAGTTATCGTCATTATTATCCTACCTTCAGTATAAGGGGACCTACCTTGACGAGGGACATTATGTGAGCAATTACCTGGCACTTAAAAATCCTTTGATGAGCCTACATAGACCCCTGAATCGGAATGCCATCCGTTAAAGAAAAACATTGTTCCAGACTACATATTTTAACAATCAGAACGTCATTTAAGGGTCGTATTCTAGAACAAATCTCAAGATCAGTCTCAAGCTGAAATTACGTAAATCCGACTCAAATTTGAGTTTCACTCTCAAGCATCTCCTTTATTCTGAAACCTTACTCAAGAGTGCATCGCTGTGAATCGAGTCTTGAGACATTCACAGAGTAATAAACTACTTTAGGCCTGTTTTCATTTACAATTGGGAGGGAGGGAGGGAGGGAGGGAGGGGGAGAGGGAGGGAGGGAGGGAGGGGGAGAGGGAGGGAGGGAGGGAGGGGGAGAGGGAGGGAGGGACGGGGAGAGGGAGGGAGGGAGGGGGAGAGAGAGAGAGATAGAGAAAGAGAGGAGAGAAAGAGAGAAAAAGAGAGAGAGAGAAAGAAAGAGATAGAAAGAAAGAGAGAGAGAAAGAGAGTGAAAGAAAGAGAGAGAGAAAGAGAGAGAGGGAGAAAGAAAGAGATAGAAAGAAAGAGAGAGAAAAAGAGAGAGAGAGAGAAAGAAAGAGAGAGAAAGAGAGAGAAAGAGAGAGAGAAAGATAGAGAGAAAGAGAGAGAGAGAAAGAGAGAGATAGAAAGAAAGAGTGAGAGAAAAAAGAGAGAGAGACAAAGAAAGAGAGAGAGAGAGAAAGAGAGAGAGAAAGAGAGAGAGAAAGAGAGAGAAAGAAAGAGAGAGAAAGAGAGGGATAGAAAGAAAGAAAGAGTGAGAGAAAGAAAGAGAGAGAGAGAAAGAAAGAGAGAGAAAGAAAGAGAAAGAGAAAGAAAGAAGTGTTTATTTGCCACATTTTTTTTTTAAATTATTTTATGTACTAATATCACTCTTAAGCGTGGTCGAGATACCGCTCAAGCACAACAACACTGTCAAGAGAGGATCTGAACAAAAGTTTGACATCTGTAGTACAAAAAAGTTCTTTTTTATTTGAATCTTGTTCAAGAATTAGTAAAATCTCTACTCACATCTGAGATCACTCAGATGAATTATGATTTTTGATATTAGTCTCAAGCACCAATTAAGAATAAGCGCGTACTCTTAAGACTACTCTTGAGTAGATCTCAGATTAGAGATTCGTTCTAGAATACGACCCTAACATGTGAGTAAGGGACACCAATAGTTGCCGGCCACATATTGCAGTGAAAATATGGCCCGTTTAGGAGCTCCTTGAGGTCAAGGAGAATGATGGTTTTAGGTCTTAAAAAAAACTCGACCCACAATGGATGCTGTATAATAATAAATCTTTCTTTATTTCAGGTTACTTATTTATGAACCAAATATAAATAGTATAAATACCTTATTATTACTATATTCTATAGATTGGGTGCACCTGTTAAAAATATCGCCTTTGCGAGTTGCATTATTTTATTGAAAATTTAGGTATTTCACCAACCAATCGTTCGGCAAGCTGGTGGTTTTCATTAGAATTAGACGTATGTACAGTTGTACACTTACTGAAACTTACCGTATCTCTTGGCTGCAATGGAGTCTTGCTGGAAGATTTAATTTCTTCTTTTATTGTGATGGGGCATTTAGAGCAACTCGCGAGGTGTTGAGCCATTCGGCTAACGTGAGGTTGTTTGTATGTTTTATCACAAAAATTGCACTGAACTGATTTATCTTGCAGCACCTTGTATTGTCGCCAAACTAAGATCGATCTTGGCCTCCCCATGGCGCTTTAAACACTGTTCAAACTCACTGGTCTCTTCAGCGGTAGAGTACCTACAATACACTGCCTCAAGCCGTCTATTTCAAGTTTGCCAAACGTAGGTACCTCCCCCGCAGCTCTATCCGCACTCATATCGTCGTACGTGCGGATGAGAGCAACGTAGCAGATAACGATAATTCACAAAGTTAAAAACTTTAAAAAAAAACGACTTTGAGACCTTAATACTCAATGCTCTCTGCTCACGTTGCGAATGTCGTCTAAAAACACGAACACGAGCCTACAACATATGTGTTCTGGCTGTTAAGTCCACCCACAGATATTACACAACATAGAATAGAATAGAATAGAAAGCACATTTATTCAACTGTTACAATACACAAAACACAGCAGTAACAAAGACGAATATCGGTACCATCAGTCAGCCCACAGTCACGGTTGATGTAGTAACCTAACTACTTCCCGATTACCGATTTTTAAAAAATGGGACCAAGCTGAGCGTGAGTAACGTTTTCAAACAAAAAAAAGAATTTTTGAAATCGGTTCATAAATAGTACCAATTTCGAGGTAACACACATTAAAAATAATAATGATAATAAAAAATAAACATACAACCGAATTGAGAACCCCCTCCTTTTTTTAAGTCGGTTAAAACTGGAATGCAAATGCAACTCTATCGTATTCGAGTGAGATCAAATCAAATCGAATAAGTTTATTTGCATGAATTTTGGTAACAATATTGGATGGTATGCTTAGCCCGCCGAGTGCAAGCGAAATAGGATACCTATCGGCCGCGCTCGCACACACAAACACAATTTCGCTCATAAATACTTGACAATTCTATCAATCCACAGTATTTCACTATACATGAGAAAAAGCCTCGATTTTGACTAAAATCTCAAAACGATAAATACTCAGTAAATATAAAACAAAATACAAAAAAAGTGGCAAAGTGCGAGTCGGACTCGCCCATGAAGGGTTCCGTAGTAGCAAGTTTGTAATTATAAAACTGGATGTTTGTGTTGTAACTTTGTTTTTCAGTGTTTGTTTATCTTTGCGGTTTATGATAAATGTTTTATATCTTAAAAACTGCTTATTATATTTTGTTCAAACCAATTTTAGTAAAAAAATTGTATTGTGTTGAGATACACAGCATATTTTTATTTTTTTCACTCTTTGACTTTAAAAGTTAGAGGGGGGAACGAACACTCAATTTTTTCTACTTTGGAATGGGTATGTCTCTTTAAAGATTGACTTTGAGGGAAATATATATGCATACGAAGCTTAAAACGGCTTTCTGCGCCCTCGTTATAGCAATTGAAATGCAATTAGTTAGTAGAATCCGGGCCGGGGCGCATGTGAAGCCGCTTGTTATCGTAGTCAGCCAGCCGGTAACCAGCCGCTTTTTTCACTGACCACGGTGATCGATCACTCATGGACAGCGGCTGTCTAAGGTTGAAAACATATTATTATGTTTCTTCTTGTTTTATTGAATCCGTTTTATGTCCTAACTAAGTGATTATTTTTGTTTATATACATACTACTTACCTTGTTTTTTAATTCGCGGGGACACTGTTTACATTTAATCAAATGTTCTTTAAGTCTATTAGACTGGGCACATTTATATTCTGCATTGCAATAATTACACGTAACATGTCTTTTCCGATCACGTTCAGAGACTATTGAGAAATGTTCCCAAACACTATCGAAAGATCGCGGCATATTGATTTGTAATTCCACCAGTCGCAAAGTAACAAAACACACAGTTAGTTACGTACGATGACGGGAACGCCACTGAACTGAACCAAGGGCACGGACGCGGAATGAAGCGGCGACAACGCTGCAAGCTGCAAGCAAACTTTTGACCGCCGCCTTACAAACGAATCGCATGACAGTGGCTATAGCGTGAACGTCAAACACCGGGTTGTAACCGGCACGGCCAAAATCGGAATTTCGCCTAGCTATAGCAATCGCAATGCCATTCGTTTGTAAAATCCAGAGCTTGTTGGTACTACCTATTACCAATAATATTATACTAATACTTGCGTTGCGAGCCTTGCAAACCTACTTATTACGATTGTACAATTATTATAATAAAAGTGGCGAAGCGAGTTTTATACCCACAGATTTAATTTGTACTAATATTAATTATGTACGGTATAGATTTATATTAGGTATTTATTTATATATTTTTTCCGGTTCCGGCGTCCGTACAGTAAACACACGTCAAAGCGCTGCGAGCAAAAATAATCATTTACAGTGGAAATAGGGCGATTTCAGCAGTGTCCGTGTACAATCTTAACTAAAGAAATAACAACAGTTAGAAGTAGCTAAAGAACACAGTGTATCATACTCGTTTTCGCGTGAAAAACTGAAAACTAAAAGTCGGCAACATAACCTCAAAAGTGAATTACGCAACTTCGGGTGCGTTCAAGATCAGTAAAAAATATTAGAGTGCTGCCGGTAACATAAAAATACTACCAAAATGGAGAAAAGCATGGAACTATTGCTGTCAAAACTGGATGAGAAGCTAAACCAGCAAACAATACTCATAACAACTGCAGTGACAAAAAACGTTATGGACGCCATAGACGAAAAAATGAAAATGATGATGGAAGAAAACAATTCCCTCAAAACCACAATAACCCAATTGGAACACAAAGTCAACATCATGGAAAAGAAGAGACGAAAGAATAACCTGATCTTTTTTGGAGTAGAAGAAGAAGGGAAGTCGAAACCGAGTTAGTGGACTACATCAAAGATATTATAATGGAAACAGGGACACACCTCGACACTCGACAGCCAAGAAATTTGCAACATATACAGGTTTGGGCAGAAGAACAACAAGAACCGTCCCGTCGTGATCTCTATTACAACATTATGGAAAAAGCATATGTTACTGAGGAACAAAGCAAAGCTGCCAGAAGGTAATATATATCAAAGAAGACTATCCCAAAGAAGTACTGCAAAAGCGTAAGGAGTTACAGGCACAAGTCGAAGAGGAAAAGAAGAAAGGAAATGTTGCCTTTATAAATTACGATAAGCTAGTAGTGAAAAAATCAACTGAAGGAAACCGGGAATAAAGAAAAAGAGAATCATCGGGTTCACCTTATTCGACAATGCAGAAGAAACCCAGTGCAGCAAAAAACCTAGCACGCTCGTCGACAAAACCACCAGCAAAATAAATTATCAGACCCAATAGTCTCAATTATGTTGAACGAGGAAGGTCAGCATCACTGTCGGAGACTCCAAAAAACTTATAAATGCGACTGATGATCGGAACCAGGAAAAACAAATCAAATCAACATAACTATACACAAAACAACTAATAAACCTTCTCCGGTACAACTGGTCATCGCGGAGAAGAATGAACGACACCCTCCAACCACCGAACAATAATATTATATCTCT
Organism: Argyresthia albistria; assembly: GCA_963457715.1. Classification (NCBI taxonomy): domain Eukaryota; kingdom Metazoa; phylum Arthropoda; class Insecta; order Lepidoptera; family Argyresthiidae; genus Argyresthia; species Argyresthia albistria. The sequence goes on along the minus strand of OY735275.1, from coordinate 6,532,463 downwards.
AAAACAATCCCCAAAACGAGTTCTGAAAAAAGACAAGAAAAAAACATTACACACGAGATTGGAGAAGGCCTATTAGATGCCTAAAGGCACACCGAATTAGGGGATACCTATAACCATCGATATATACTAAGGATAGGCCTTCCCGTACTAAACTTCTTACTGTTTTGATTTTGAGGCCAGAAAGAATAGCGCCTCTGTCGGAATTTGTCGGTACTAAGTCAGTACGAAAACTCGCCGTTACAAAAAAATTAGTTCATTGGTTCTATAGATAACTCTTGAGTAATTTGCAAGTGAAAAAGGGTAGGTAAATAAAAATTGTGAATGGGTCAATAGAAAGGAGATGTTAGAACGGACAAAATAAATTATTTTTCATCACATCTATTCAAAAAGATCTACTTTAGTCCCGGCAAACAGGGACTAAAGTAGGTCATTTAGTCCCTAGGGACTAAAAGTAGCTTTTTAATTTTGTTGCCAGTACAAAGGAAAAAAAATGCTGTCACTAATCAGTTTCACTACCACTCAGGCTGACAGACCCAATTAAAAGAGAGATCGATTCAAAACGCAGCCAATAAAAAAAAAGTTTGTACTAAAATGCGTACTCGACACAGATTAGATAATCCGATCGACCAAATCAATGCCGTAATTATTTCAATTTCGTTTGCGGATATGAGTGAAAGTGAGTGTCTAACTCCAGATGATAACAACAAACGCGAATGACAAATACAAGATCTGTTACCAATAAAATCACGAGAAATATATGTAGGTATGTAAAAACTGTAATCCTGTAGAAAAATTCAAGAGGAACAAGGTGTTTATCTGAAAATGCTTTGTGAACCACTTTTGCAAGATTTAGCCAATACTAAACAAGCTTTAACTATGTGGAGGACATATTCGTAATTCGTAATTTCTTTATTGTACTAACACAAGAATGACTTACAGAAAACTTATAATAGATAACAAGAGATTTCTTCCAACAAACCATTACACACAACATATTACGACAATTGTGTAAATAAATATAGGGTGTAACAGAAAGGGGTGTACAAGCCGAAAGAAGGTTGTCAGGGACATCATTTTGAACAACTTTCACTATGGGACCGACTTGATCAGAGCAACATTATCTTTCACTCCACCATACTGATCAGAGCGCTAGGCCCGAAATGTACTGAGTTAATTAAAATAAAGTTGCTCTTATCAAGTCGGTCCCATAGTGAAAGTTGTTCAGGATGTTGTCCCTCTTTCCGCTTGTACACCCCTTTCTGTTACACCCTGTATAGGTACATGTATGTTATTTTATTGATTACTTACTACTTTTCTCATAGAGGGTGATGAAAAGTAGAGTGTCCACCTCAGGAGTAAAAACTATTTTTGGCTCGAGTGATGTACTTTGAATCCCTCGCTCCCTCAGGATTCTACTTTTGAGTCCCTCATTACACTCGGGACTCAACTCTAGAATCCCTCGGTCGCTCAGGTTAAAAAAAACACTCTCGCCCTAAAATTAGTTCTTTACTTCCTTGGTAAACAATCTACTATTAGTTCATTCTATTTTGTTGTGATGATGGGCTAGCTAGCCCACAATCACGCAAGATAGAGTATTAAATAACTGGTTAACCACGGATCTGATTGTTACTGCCAACTAGTATTGGAAAAGGCGTGACGCTGTGATAAGTTGTTATTATTTTCTAAAAAATAATGAAGAAATAAACCCAGCGAAATGCGAATGGAACCCACGCATCCAAACATTTCACAAAGACAATAAAATAGGAAATACAAGGCGAGCTTATATCTTTCCAAGAGATTTAATCGATCGATATCAAAGTTTATTTGCAAACTGCTTTTTGTCGATGTGCGATGCAATGCGACGTTAAATAAAATGCGACGACATATTTTGCGTCGCTTAGGGTCGTATTCTAGAACGAATCTCAAGATCAGTCTCAAGCTGAAATTACGTAAATCCGACTCAAATTTGAGTTTCACTCTCAAGCATCTCCTTTATTCTGAAACCTTACTCAAGAGTGCATCGCTGTGAATCGAGTCTTGAGACATTCACAGAGTAATAAACTACTTTAGGCCTGTTTTCATTTACAATTGGGAGGGAGGGAGGGAGGGAGGGGGAGAGGGAGGGAGGGAGGGGAGAGAGAGAGAGAGAGATAAAGAAAGAGAGAGAGAGAGAAAGAGAGAGAGAGAGAAAGAAAAAGAGAGAAAGAAAGAGAGAGAGAGAGAAAGAAAGAGAAAGAGAGAGAAAGAAAGAGAGAGAGAGAAGGAAAGAGAGCGAGAAAGAAAGAGAGAGAAAGAAAGAGAGAGAAAGAAAGAGAGAGAAAGAAAGAGAGAGAAAGAAAGAGAGAAAGAAAAAAGAGAGAGAGAAAGAAAGAGAGGGAGAAAGAAAGAGAGAGACAGAAAGAGAGAGAGACAGAAAGAGAGAGAGAGAGAAAGAGAGAGATAAAGAAAGAGAAAGAAAGAAAGAGAGTGAGAAAGACAGAGAGAGAAAGAAAGAGAGAGAAAGAGAGAGAGAAAGAAAGAGAGAGAGAAAGAAAGAGAGAGAGAAAGAAAGAGAGAGATAAAGAAAGAAAGAGAGAGAAAGAAAGAGAGAGAGAAAGAAAGAGATAGAAAGAAAGAGAGAGAAAGAAAGAGAGAGAGAAAGAGAGAGAGAAAGAGAGAGATAAAGAAAGAGAGAGAAAGAAAGAGAGAGAAAGAAAGAGAGAGAGAAAGAAAGAGAGAGAGAGAGAAAGAAAGAGAGAGAAAGAAAGAGAGAGATAAAGAAAGAGAGAGAAAGAAAGAGAGAGAGAAAGAACCGTCTAGCTAGCTGATATTTTCACCAATATCCACTGGTTTGTTTATTTTATGTACTAATATCACTCTCAAGCGTGGTCGAGACACCGCTCAAGCACAACAACACTGTCAAGAGAGGATCTCAACAAAAGTTTGACATCTGTAGTACAAAAAAGTTTTTTTTATTTGAATCTTGTTCAAGAATTAGTAAAATCTCTACTCACATCTGAGATTACTCAGATGAATTATGATTTTTGATACTAGTCTCAAGCATCAATTAAGAATAAGCGCGTACTCTTAAGACTACTCTTGAGTAGATCTCAGATTAGAGATTCGTTCTAGAATACGACCCTCACATGGGACTATGGGACACTGGAACAAATAAAAATGTTTAGTTTGGTTAGGTAGGTACCTACCTACCTAGTTTGGGTAATAAGGTAGACTATAGTGTATCTAATATAATAGGAAACTTGACAGATGTCAATCTTAGCCTGTTAGAGAGGGGATAATGCTCATAAAAATCGATTAATCAAAAGAATCGATACACCCTTTAAACATTTGTGAATCGGGAAATATTTTACAAGATTTGCAAAGAGACATTAAAATAGACAATATAGTTGAAAATTAACTAATATCCCTAAGTGCGGATGGCAGTGATGACGATGACAACTCTTCTGTTAGTTCAACTGAATAAACAATTTCGATTCTTTTCGAATTGCCCTGTCGGGAGTGGTGCCGACTGAACAGAATCCGAACAGGTCACGGACGCAGCGCCCACTACAGATACCGCTGCGGTTGGTCTGCGTCTCCAAGCTGCGACTGCGGTGCCGAGCTCCAGACAGTAGAGCACATAGTTCAAGAATGCCCCCTTCGGGCTTACCCTGGAGACCCCGATGACTTCATCACCTTAACAAATGACGCCACCAACTGGTTGAGAAATTTAGATATATGCCTGTGACGTTCCTACTCGGAGATGTCATACGAATAAATAAAAATTCTTTTCGATTGTTTTGGTAACATCCCTAGTAAAGTGGATTTTATGAAGTTTTAGATTAGCTGTCAAGTTGCTTCTAAGCATGGAGAGAGTGTACAAGGAACCAACATTTTAATTTCTACTGAGTTCTCAATGAGTTCTTACGTAAAACCTGTGAAATAAGAAAGCAAAGCTAACTATGGGCGTTCAGGCTTTTTTATCACACCTGCTCTGAAAATACATACTAATTATACCAATTAGAGGGAAGAAACGCCTTTATCCCGCCCTTCAAATCCTTTCATCCCAAGGTATGGAAGTTTGTATGAAAATCTTTCCGTCCCAAGGGTGGGAAGTATGTATGAAATTCCATTACATACCCGGTTTTTTTTATTTTTATTTGTCAGCAGTCATACTGCAAAGAGACTTTAACTGTCTACTAATTAAATTTCAAGTAAATTGTTACTGGCCACATACAGTTTTTTTTTACCAGTTACCAACCTCCTTGGTGCATACAGAAAATTAAAAACGAAATTATTTTTTTATCACACCTGCTCTGAAAATACATACTAATTATACCAATTAGAGGGAAGAAACGCCTTTATCCCGCCCTTCAAATCCTTTCATCCCAAGGTATGGAAGTTTGTATGAAAATCCTTCCGACCCAAGGGTGGGAAGTATGTATGAAATTCCATTACATACCCGGTTTTTTTTTATTTTTATTTTTCAGCAGTCATACTGCAAAGAGACTTTAACTGTCTACTAATTAAATTTCAAGTAAATTGTTACTGGCCACATACAGTTTTTTTTACCAGTTACCAACCTCCTTGGTGCATACAGAAAATTAAAAACGAAATTATTTTTGTATATAAAACGCGCGGAATCACGGAAGAAGTGGCTGCATGACCTTATGATCTTAGCCTACTCCAGAAACGGGCGAATAAAAAAAGGAAAAGCCCGCGCATTTTCGCAAAAACTTCGATTGATTTAGCATTTATCTTTGTGTTTTTTGTAAAATATGGATACGTACTTTTAACTAAATATAAACATTTCTATGCATTTATGTCTATAATTTTCCTCGTAGGTGTAATAAAAAGCACTATACATACCTCAGGATAAAGTACAGTTCCATACGTCAAATGGTTTGCGCCCCTCGCAAGCTCGTGGCGCAAATGCCATAATCTCGGTAAGGAACTGTCACTTTCTTCCCTCTGAAGTAATGTACTATTGTATATAAAACGCGCGGAATCACGGAAGAAGTGGCTGCATGACCTTATGATCTTAGCCTACTCCAGAAACGGGCGAATAAAAAAAGGAAAAGCCCGCGCATTTTCGTTTCGCAAAAACTTCGATTGATTTAGCATTTATCTTTGTGTTTTTTGTAAAATATGGATACGTACTTTTAACTAAATATAAACATTTCTATGCATTTATGTCTATAATTTTCCTCGCAGGTGTAATAAAAAGCACTATACATACCTCAGGATAAAGTACAGTTCCATATCTCAAATGGTTTGCGCCCCTCGCATGCTCGTGGCGCAAATGCCATAATCTCGGTATGGAACTGTCACTTTCTTCCCTCTGAAGTAATGTACTATTACGTTATTTCTTAAATTGGATGTTATCTTTACAAATTACAAAGATTTTCAAAGATAGTAAGAAATTATTAACTTATCTACTAATCATATTGGCAAACGCCATAAGACGAAAGAACGTCGCTACAACCTACGTCAGTCGGATGCTAGATTTTCCTTACGGGGATTTTTCGAGAACAATATTTATAAGTTTAACTATTTGCAGCCATTAGTAACTGTCAATGATATTACTTAAATATTCTAAATCACTCCTTGTTTTATAGTTTTGTGCCTCCCGCATGATTTAAAACAGTAAACGACGTAGACACCATTTTATTCTGCCATACGTAGGTACACGTCAATCGGTTGTCAGTCTGCACACGACTGAGAGAGGTTCGTGCTAACGATGCGCGATTGTAGAAATCATTCAAAGTATTCGAATTAGTGGTTTCATTCGTTTGGGTTTCCGATAGTTTTAAGCTCATGTAAAAGTAAGTCTATGCTCTGAGAAAAAGTATCTAATTTTGTGTGGAGCATTCTATCAAAAAACCATCGAAATCTATGAATATTACTAGTTTGTATTCGATTGTTGGTAAACTTTATTGCGCTCCAATAAGTAACCATTTTGATTTTCACCTACGTTTGTACGAGTGAGTGAATAGAAAGATAAACGAAACAAAAGAGTGTAAGCGAGAAAAAAATATAAACGACATTAATTCTTCCATAGTCGCCATTTTGTCTCGCTCAACGACGCGACGACGACCTACGTGCATAAGAAGGTAACGCGTTATAACGGTAAATTGTAAATTAAATAACAAATACGAATTTGAGTATCAAAAATCTTATTATATTAAGTACCTATGCATTAAATACGGAATAAGGAAAAGTTATTGACAATCATTTCCAACACAGCTTCATCTAAACTCGCAATTTTTTCAGGTGTTAGGTCTGCATCTTTGGCACATAAACGCAGCTGCCGATGGTGTTTAGTACCCACCTGTTCACCTTGTAGTGATACATCTACATTTTCATTTTGCGTGTAACGCGCTCTATTCTCAGGCACAGCACGTCGGTCTTCTTTAGCACGAAACTGAATAGGATGAATTCTTTTAAGATGATCCATGGGGTTGGATGTGTTTCCATGATTGGGATACGATTTTCTGCACAATTTACAGGTGATAGTCTTGTTATCAGCAGCCTCATCAAAAAAATTCCACACGATTGATCGTTTTGCTTTTGATCGCGGCATTATACCTACTCGTTTATCACTTGTCACTACAGATTTGTTTAAAAAAAAAGAAGAAAATCGTCACTCACGAATGAACTACAGTTTTTGTTACTATCTGTTAAATATTATAAATATTCGCTAAAATAAAAGTTCAGTTACGCACTTCTGAATTTGCATCGACACCTGCTCAAGCTAATTTTATCCAGCACCAAATGTTTGTTAATTTGTTAATTAATGTTAGTAAATTGGTACCGAAGAACATACCAGCTAACTTTTTGTTAGTTTATCTTGTTATCTATCATGCACGATCAACAACAAATTTTAATTACACAATAGATACCTATTTATCACCATCGTAAACATTACGAGTGAATAGAAAGATAAACGAAACAAACAAGTGTAAGCGAGAAAGAAATATAAACAACATGGCGTCGATTGTGAATAACAATCGATAATCCCGAAATCGTTAGTTTATGTTTGTCACGCAAAAGTGATCTTTATGTACTCAGAAAAAATATCCATTTTTGTGTGGCAATTCAATCAGTAACCATCGAATTTCACAAATACCACTAGTTTGTATTCGAATGGTTTGTAAAATGTATCAACGTAGACTTTATTGCCCGAAAAATAACGCTCAATCTGGTATGGCAAAGTAAATGAATGAATGGTTTCACTCGATTGTGTGAACTAGTTATCGATTGTTTTCAAAGTCGATTGTTAATACTATTCACTACCAAACCACTCGATTGTTTGAACTATTTACAATCGCCCATCTTTAGTTTTCGTGCTCAATTCCAGTTTGAGCACCATCTAAAGGTGCCTTCCCAAGGCGCGTGTTATGACAGGCCGGGCCGCGCCAATGACGCCCGTGCGCCGCCGAGCCATTCCCACGACGGCGCGTATGAAGGCAGGCCGGGCCGCGCCGCGCCACGCCTGTGGACTAGTGGTGGTCATAACGGCTAATTTTTGATAACAGGCTACATGGAATATGCTATTTTTTTGGAGCCTGCTTATTTACACGCTACGTTATCGAAACGAACGCGTCGAACGCATTGAGAATGTTACGTCAGCGAGCGCTATGTTACAATCTGGCGTGAGATATTTTCTGACCCACCGCCAGTGGGATCACCACCACCACCAGCACCAGCAGCTCCACACACTTGACTTACAGTTTCAGTCGCAGCAGCAGAACTCAAAGCAACAGCATTCTGAACAGCAGAGGACGCAAGATTATTGCTATAATTTAATAGGTTATTATAGGCTGAAATATGTTTATTTCTTAAATGAGCTTTTAAGTTCGTAATAGTAGTTTTGTAAGATATTTCACGACGACAATAATTACAAATTGCACTTTTGCTACCGCCACCAGACTTCTGGAAATAGTTCCATATTGGTGCATCCTTATTACGCATTTTGGTTTTAACTTAAAGATGACTTGTTAAATAAAAAGTTTGAGAATCACTTGCTTTAAAAAGTTTGAGAATCACTTGCTTTAAAAAGTTTGAGAATCACTTGCTTTAAAAAGTTTGAGAATCACTTGCTTTAAAAAGTTTAAGAACCACTTGCAATTCAAAGTTTAAGAATCACTTGCTTTACATAAATTGTCTAACTGTGTAAAATACATCGATTGTTTATCATATCACACAACATAAATAAAGTCGCAGTCAATAGATATTGTGGACTATGTAAACAAACCGTTTTCTCAAGGTTCTGTCACGGAGTCTCACTGAACATTATTCCATCTCATGTAGCATCAAGTCTTGCCTATTATTCACTGTATTTCATCATGAAATATTCAATATTCACCAGTTTATTACGGAAAAGACAAAGACAACATGTCGTTTTGTTTACATAGTCCACAATTTCTATTGACGGTTACTTTATTTACATTTGTTCAAGGTTTACACGAGTCACCAGTTCACCACCACGAGAGTCAACGTTTACGTAACGTTTGATTCGTCGAGAAAGCGCGCGAAATCACTCAACGTCCAGCGCGGTCGCGAGTTACCGGTCGACTGATCACGCTGCGCTGCTTTTTATAACGTAATGCTACAAAAAGTCCGCTGGCGCTAGCAGCGCAGTGCGCTGTGCTTTTTAGGGTTCCGATCCTTAAAAGGAAAAAAGGAACCCTTATAGGATCACTTTGTTGTCCGTCTGTCTGTCTGTCTGTCTGTCTGTCCGTCCGTCTGTCACGACCCCTTTTCTCAGGAACGCGTGGAGGTATAATGTTGAAATTAATATCGATTACTCAGGTCTATGGTCCCTTGGAGCTGTGAAAAAATTAAACTTCTAGGTCCACGCAATCAAAACATACCGCGATATTATGTCATAATTTTGCTGGATTTGTATGAACTCGCGTGGAACTCGCAAGGGAATCAAAACCTATAGGGTACTTCCGGTTGGCCTAGGGTTATGAAATTTGGAATGTAGGAAGGTCTTATAGCACAAGTTAAGGAAGAAATCCGAAAACTGTAAATTTCTGTCTGTCTGTCTGTCTCACCGTCTGTTAAGACTTTTTCTCAGAAACGCATGGAGGTATTAAGTTGAAATTAATATCGATTACTTAAGTCTGTGAACTCTTAAAGTTGTGAAAAAATCAAACTTAAAGGTCAACGCAATCAAAAGATACCGCATATGTCTCAATTTTGCTGAAATTGCTGATATTCGCAAGGGAATCAAAACCTAGAGGGTACTTTACGTTGACCTAGAATCATGAAATTTGGCACGAAGCAAGGTCTTATAGCACAAATAAAGGGAAAAATCTGAAAACTGCAAATTTCTGTCTTTCTAAAAAATATTCAATTTCGTTTACATGGATGACATCACACTTTAGTTTTTTATGTGGAAACCTAATTACACGTGTTACGCTCTCCAAGTGTGATCGGAACCCTTGGTGCGCGAGTCCTACTCGCACTTGGCCGGTTATTTTAACGTAATGCTACAAAAAGTCCGCTGGCGCTAGCAGCGCAGCGCGTACAGCGTCGGTCCGTTTCATTATGATAACGTAGCTCTATCTGATTCGATTAATAGCACACGCTTTTCGTTACAAGTGAATAACGTGCTGCTTTAAACGGCTTTACGTTATATTAACCACCACTACTGTGGACGCCCGTGCAACCGCGCGCCTAGTGTTACCATCCGTCCGAATAAGTCGGTCATGTCCGGACTCCTAGACTCTTGTCCGACCCTTGAATTTGTTCGGATTTCGTAAATCTATGGAATATGAGTATAAGTATGAATATAAGTATATTTTAGAGATAAGCTCGCCTTTGCCTATTTACCTTTGTTTTAAGACTATGTATCACATTGTTTTCTGTGCAATAAAGAATTATAAATTATGAGTAATAAAACTACATATTAAGTTATCTAATATCAAATCAGTCTTTAATCAATAACGAACTTCTCGTTGATTGAGGCCCGAAAATGTATTTCAGTATTTATTTATTGTGTCATATAAGTAGGTACATTTCATTTAAAAGTAAGTACACTATAATTATATGGGCCCCGTTAGGGCATTGCACAATGACTTAAATAATTAGATTTTATCATTCATATTGGTATAGAACGACTTAATTAGAAAACATTAATTATACTGTAGTTACCTTTACATATGTCATATTATTTTATCCTATGTTATATATTATATTTTATCTTCACTATATATTATAATATAATTATGGGAGGAATGATGTGTGTATTTCACAAAACCTACATCTACTGTCATTGAAAAATTCTTGTGTAGAGTAATATGCTTTTTCTAAGAGCAGCGTGGTTAGTTTTTAACCGACTTCCCAAAGGAGGAGGTTTACAATTCGTCCGGATGTTTTTTTTTATGTATGTGCCTCGATAGCGCCTAAATGGATGAACCGATTTGGAAAATTATTTTTTTGTTTGAAAGGGTTTACCTTCCCATTGGTCCCATTGACACCAGGTCAGGATCTGATGATGGGATCCTGGAGAAATCGAGGGAACTCTTCAAATATTATAGGCAGACTTATAGTGATTTTTGTGTTTTTCATAATAACTCGTGCAAATGCACATGGTAAGCATAATATTGTGATGCGGAACTGCTGATGAAGACCACATATGGCCACCAGATCTGCTCAATACTAGGTACAAATACAATGCGTGGCTGACGGGCAGGCAACGCATAGCCTAAACCGGTGGACCTAGAGTCATGAAACTTTGTACAGGGGTTCCTTAGTAGCGTGGGGTAGCACTGATGTGAGATTTGACAAAATTAATTCCCCAAGGGGGGGGGGGGGGGATAAGGGGTTACAGTTTGTATTAAACTCAATCTAATTAAATAGGGTTTGTGTTTTTTCTAAAGTTTACTTTTTGTTTCAATTATTTGTAAATGTTTTTAAGTTTAAGTTTTTAAATGTGTCAGGCATTTTATTGTAAATGAGAATGGACCTGTATTTGGGACTACTTTTATAAATTTCGAGTTTGGGTGCAGGGAGTATGAGTTTTCTGTTTCTGCGAGGGTTTTTGTCGAAGGTGTAAAGTTGTATGTTTTTGTGTACAAGTGTGGCTATTTCCAATATGTATATGCATGGGAGCGTAAGTATTTTTTTCATTCCTGAAGTGAGGTCTGCAACTTTCTTGTACATGTGTATTGGTTATAATTAGAACGCATTTTTTCTGCTGTATCAGCAGGTCTCCGAAGTTGGTACTATCTCCCCACAGGATTATACCATAGCGGAGCCGCGCATGTGCATAGGCGTAGTATGTCGTTATAGCACATTTATTGCTTGTACTACTGCGCATGGTTCTAGTTATGCGCCGGGATCTTTACCATGCCAACCACCTACCATACCACTGTAACTAAGTGGGTGGGTATGTTTCCAATTTGCCCGGACTTTTATCGAAATGTCCGGCTTTTTGCCAAGACTTTTCAAATTCCCAAATGGTAACCGGTCCCTATGCGCGCCGAGCCATTCCCACCACCGCCCCGCGCCGCGCCACGCCTGTGTACTAGTGGTGGTTAATATAACGTATAGCCGTTAAAAGCAGCACGTTATTTACTTGTAACGAATAGTGAGTGCTATTAGTCGAATCAAATAGATCTATGTTATAATAACGAAAAACGTTATAATACCTACAAACATAGGTACTTTGCTTCTTTTTAATATTATTGTAGAAAAATAAAAGTTATTCACCATTTTTGTAGTTTTAGTCCTTTTTGGTTTATATACGTCATCCAAAAATTTTGCCATTATGTCGTAGAATGGCCACTCCGGTTTATAAATATCACCGGTGCCACTACCCGTTTTCGTAGACTCCTTGATTTTAGCTTTCAGCCTTCTGTAGGTAGACATCAAATTGTCTTTTTTCTTTTTCAACTCTGTGATAGGTATCGTTCCATTTTTTACATTAGTTTTTATCCGTAACCACGCATCATGGACATCGTTCTTGTTTCTATGCTCTGGTGACGAGCTATTCCAAATCGCTGGTTCATTTTCGTAGACAGTTAAAAACTTGAATATTAGATCGTTCGTCCACTCCATCATGTGGGCGTGTACTCGCAGGCGCTGTTCCAGGTGAAATGAACCGACGCAGACGCGCCGCTACTAGACATGAGTATTGTAGTTATAAAGATACCGAAACTCACGGTCAGAAACGAATATATCCCCGTTTGATACCGGGGAGGATAGATACGTGCACGGGGCGTGCGGGGGGCGGTGAGCATGGATGGCGGGCGTTCGCCGCTCGCCGGTAGACGTGCGCAAATCCTGTCCTGTAAAGGAACGGACATAGAACGATACATCTTCGGTGCGGACATATTATGTGTGTATGTACCGTAGTATAGTCCGCGGAGTATACCTATACCACACCTCGGACACTCCATAGAACGCTCGTAAAATAATCACCCATTACTATACTACTACATAACCAAATGATGTTTGTATACGTGCAAATGTGTGCGTAAACTTTGCTAGGGCTGGTGGCGCGGCAAATGCAGCGATATTAAAGTATACGCGTCGTCCATCACTCGTCCATCCGGCGTTCAGCCCTGTCTATTGATCCTTTAACCAATCGTTTGACGCCAGGGGTGGGGTGCAGTATCTGAATCAGCACAGGAAGGGAGTGGCCGTTCTGTACGGAGTACTATTATCTCTTCTGTGCCTATACTCCGACCGTCTCCGGGAGTTCAAAAATTCATAACATTTTTATTTTTCCCTTTTTAGGAAAAAAAAAATGTTTACATATATTATATTATATATAACTATAAAATCAAAATATAAAACAGGCAAAAAAAAATAAAAAAAATAAACGTGTTCAGATTCGAATACATAATGCGTATTGAGTTTATTATGGATAATTTGAAAAAATATTTCTAAAAAGTTAAATAATTTTGGAGAAAATTTAAAAACAGCCACGTTTTTTTTGCGATTTATTTTTATTTTATAGAATGTAAAAAATGTACATTTTTTTTCTTTTTTCTAAAGTCAAAATTAAAAAATATGTTTTTTTAAAGCAGTTCGCACTTAGCCGTTTTCGATTTCGTCAATGTGTGCGTGTGGCGGCAATGTAGCTGTGTGTGTCAGGCTTAGCTGTCAAGTATGAAGGTAAATCAATTGATTTGGTACCTAATTTGGTACCTAGTCAGTAAAGTAAATACAGGGTATATTCGTTTCTAACCGTGAGTTTCGGTATATCCCGATGAGTTTACAACCCTTTATAGGGATTTGTGCACGTCTAGCTCCTCCCTACAGGCCGCGCCGCACCGCGCCTTTGAACTCACCGACTCCCGCCCGACGGATCGAGCGGGCCTACAGCTACAGATGGGTTTCCACCCGGATTAAAATACACTTGAGAGTTATTATAACCCAGTTATAATCCAGTTTCCACCAATTTATAACACAATGAGGTGGGTTAAAACTATTTAGTCTATCGGTTTGAATTTGACCCACTTCCCGTTATCCAATTGAGCTAAAATTTTGCATAAGTAGTATGTAAGTTGTTTGACAATGCAATATTTTTCTGACTTGGAGCTGATCTGATGATGGAGACGGAACACGGCCATGGGAACTCTCTCATAAAACATCGCAAGCCCGTCGAATTTGGTCTAGTCCGATTCGTATTGACGAATACTTTGGTCCTAGAATATTTTTTATGACATGGAGCTGATCTGATGCTGGAGCCGGAAGATGGCCAGGGGAACTCTGGTATCAAATGACACATCCCTATTGATTGAGCTTGGGCTCATTTGATTCGTCTTGACGTGAAAAAATAATTGAAAGTAAAAAAATAAAAACAAAGCTTTTATTTCACCGCCATCTATTATACCGTTTCTATATCTATGGATTCCGTTGCTTCAAAATTGATCCGGTTAGAGCCCAATCATGATTCTGACTGAAGTCAGATTTTAAAATGTCGTCGCCATCTTGAACTGTTTAGTTACTGGCCTGATTTGCTTCAATCTATATCTGAGGATCCAGTGGCGTGCCTAGGGTTTCAGAATAGAGCAAGCCGAGATATATGATTTGAGTTTTTACAGGTCATGGAAGTTAATCTTGTTGCCCCAATGCTGATAAATCTTCAATCTTCCGTTCCATATGCACTTGCCGGCGTAAATGAACTCATCAAAGCACACTGAAGGCATGCTACTACTAGATAGAAATTTAAAGACATCAGCAATTGCATACCTTCGGTGGCCTTGAAAAAAGCCGTTTGGTTTTGTTTGAGCGAATGAAATTGAATTGTGGTTCATCTTCTTATATTACCTAGTGAAAACAACAACAAACTGAACAACAACAATTGAATTGTCGTTTATGCGATTTACTTATCTGAGAAATACACAAATCAGGTGTAGGCTTTGGTGAAGAAACAAGCTGTTTTTTCTGAGAAAAGTTTAACGATTTTACCTTCTCTTCGCGAACCAAAACACTCACACACTTTAAATCCTCACAAGGAACCACTTCCTCCATTGTAAGCCAATTTTTTAACTTAACCACAATTAAATTGCAAACAAAACACAACTCAATTCGCTTAAACAAAACACTTCAACTTGTTGTTGTTGCATACGAATTACGAACTGACTGAAGTTGAATCGCATTTTTCTATTACCGCGCGCAATAGCGCATGCGCGAACTATCAATCCGTGCCCAACTTCATAGGCAACCTTGGCTTTTAGTTTCATACTATTTCACTGTTATGACATATACGCACAAACGTGTAGCTATATCTCGCCACAGGAGAGTTCCTATAGGTTAGAAAGAGATACCGGCCAGCGTTAGAAGCCCGGTTACAAGCCCACGCGTGCGAGCGAGATGACTAGCAGTCTCTCAATTCTGTGGTTCGATGAGTACATACACTACAACGCGGCCGCGCGCCGCCGAAAATTTAAGTGTTTCGTTTCGATAATGAGAGCGCGAAATTTTAAATATTTCGGAAGTCGATACTTTCGATTGATAATTAATTTTAGTAAGGCAAGCCGGGCTTTTCGGCTTCTATGACAGTACCGCCACTGTGAGGATCCGGGCACACCTCGGACACTCCATAGAACGCTCGTAAAATAATCACCTATTACTACTACATAACCAAATGATGTTTATCATACGTGCAAATGTGTGCGTAAACTTTGCTAGGGCTCTGGGCTGGTGGCGCGGCAAATGCAGCGACATTAAAGTATACGCGTCGTCACTCGTCCGGCGTTCAGCCCTGTCTATTGATCCTTTAACCAATCTTTTGACGCCAGGGGTGGGGTGCGGTATCTGAATCAGCGCGGGGAAGGGAGTGGCCGTTCTGTACGGACGGAGTACTATTATCTCTTCTGTGATCCGGGTGGCGTCCAATCATGATTCTGAAGTCACGTTGTATAGCTGGAGTTTCACTACATCCCGTATTATTTTTGATAGATAATAGCACTTAATAACAACAGTTAGTTTATCCTTGAATTTAGTTATCTATCACCCACCAAAAAAGTGCCTAATGGGTTAAAATATCCATTTTGAAGCAAATCGGTTTAGTAACTAAAAAGTTCAAGGTGGAGGCGACTTTTGCAACGAGAATATTTTTGAGGTTATTTAGTTTCATAATAAAGAATCCTATTGACCACCTTTCGGCTTCTTCCGACCCTGATATCATCTAGAACCAGAGTACCTACATGAAAATCTGAATCAAAAACCCAAACTTGATGGGATATCGCATTACATCCCAAGGCCATTTACAGCTTTACCACGTTGTATAGCTGGAGCTTGACTACCAGCTGTATTATTATTGATTGATAATAGCCCAGAATATCTAATAGTAATATTTACTAACAGTTAGTATTTCCTTGCATTTAGTTTTAACCCACCAAAAAAAAAACAATGGGTTATATCTGGGTAGAAAAATCTGGGTTTTAACTCACTAGTCAAGTCACTACCCATCTCTAGGCGGGCGAGCCACGGGCCGCGCCGCGCCTTTGAACTTACCGACTCCCGATGGAATCTAGCGGGGCGAGGACGGGCGACCACAGGCTTCAACGGATTCGACCATTCCCACGATCCGCGGCGCGGCGCGGCCTGATCTGTGCTATGCTAACACGGGCCGTGGGAGGGAACGCTCCCTAATAGGCGACACTTTCGAGTGCCTGGTAGCATGTCCCTAGTATACAAGTCTGTGACTGCCTATAACTGATAAGATAAGAAATGTTAAAATGTAAAAAGTGAAGAATTGTAAACCCGAATTCTGGAATTATGGCTATATTATTGGCTTTATTATTATTATAGATTTATAAGTAGGTAGGTAGTTTTTTTTAACTGGTTGTGTTGAATGACATTACTAAAGATTGGATTATATGTATTTGCATATTTAGCCCTTTTTCAGCAGTTTTTTTTACTGGACAATAAAACCTGCCAAGTGCGAGTCGGACTTGCGCACGAAGGATTTCGTACCATTCTATAAAAACGGCCAAAAAATCATGTCTGTTGTATGGGAGCCCCCTTAAATATTTTATTCTGTTTTTTAGTATTTGTTGTTATAGCGACAACAGATATACATTTTAGGGAAAAATTTCAACTTTCTAACTACTAACATGGTTCATGAGATAGGGCCTGGTGACAGACAGACAGACAGATGGACGGACTGCGGAGCCTTAGTAATAGGGTCCCGTTTTTTACCCTTCGGGTATGGAATCCTAAAGACGGTCCTTCTCTGGTTACAAAATTGTATAGTGATAAATAGATTTGGTACTTGATATTTTTGCAATTATATGAGTAATAATATTTCATTAAAAAAAAAATTAAAACAACTTTTTTATCATTTTATGTTGCATATTTTGGCCCTTTTTATGGATTTTCATGCATATTGTTATTGTTGCATATTTGCATGCATATTTTGGGCTTTTTAAGCTATATATTTCCGGTCTCTAGACACTAAATTTTATGTTTTACACAGAAAGAGCTCTAATATTGTAATAACAATGTTGACTCGGGAACTGCATTTTTTTTTACTGTAAGACCTTTTGGTATTGAGTTGGAAAAGCAGCCAGTTGTCAGCCTCTGTTTTTATGTTATTATCAGCTGCTTTGAATAACTACCTGAGAGCAACTGCTGTTTTACATTACAACTATAGTTTTAGTTTATAGACATAGACATATGTTTATTCACTGAACAGAACATAGTACCTACATCAACAAGATAATTTAGAGGCAGGAAATAGACAAACTAAAAAACGAAACAATAGACTTTATTTATCTGATATTTGGCTTCTATACCTATCGAGTATAGACAATGTTCTAATCACTATTTATGCAAGGTGTATATGGATGGCAGAACGAGACAAGCACATATTATGCATCATATTATGCATTGGCTGCTGCTGCCGTTTTGATTTATATACATTTAAATTATATTGCAGGGAATAGTCACAGCAAGGCACCCAATTTTTTCTATCTCATTTGCAAACTGTAAACATTATTGTTTCAGTGTTCAAGGCGCTATGCCCAACCAGATTGAACGAAATATGGTACGTACTACATGTGCAATCAAAATCCACCCCTGATCGGAAGACTAAATTCTCACCCATCTATGCATTCAAGATGTATAGGATGTATAGTCTGGGACGTCCAAATGTTTAATTTGACCTGACAGCATGTTTTATTGAATTTCAGTAGGTTATACATAACAGTTGCTTGATTTACAGGTATTGCACGTCGGAATTTGATAGCAGAATGGCAAGAGCTTGAAGTACATTCAAATCTTCACAAATATGCCCCAAGCTAAGGCATCAATTGTCAATTTGTGATTCAGATAGATGGTACTGATAGAGAATTGAGCTACAGGACAGAGTTGTGGTCACTTCCGGATTTAATGCCTTTCAAACACCAAAATAAATAGCCATCTGGAACTGCGTGATATCTTGGCAAGAAAATTAGAATGTGTTAGTTCATTTTTATTGGTGTCCGTGAAACCAAATAGGTATGTAAGTTCAAGTTGCTTTTGTCACAGGGAGGGCAGGAATTGGAAATGGATAGAATTCAAGATTCAGACATATCCAGTTAGAGTCGATCTATGGAGATGAAATACTGCAATCTTTTTACGGAAAAGGAACCGGCTATCACTAATCAAATCACACACAAGGCAAGTATAACAAATGTGTTTAACGACAACTAAGGTCTCACGTATTACGAGAATGCACTGGTAGAACTAAGCACTGAGAAAATAACTAAATCACACGCTATTAGTAGCGATACAAGCGAAAATCTCACGACCACGCCACGGACCCGGACAACTGACTGAACTGGCCGAACTGACTGACAGAAATATTGGCGTAGTGTTGCCATTAAAGTTTTTGAAATTCTACCAAGAACACGGTCAAAATTATTGCGTGAGAACCACAGACAGACAGACCATAATATGAATTTTATATTCTAGTCTGTGGTGGGAACGGTGAGCATAAATACTTTTAATAATAAGTAATAATATAATAATAAGTTGTTATTTGCCTGTGATTCCGAAGGCGACACAAACTATACTAACTAATTAAAATGGTGTGTTTAAAAACGGAATCTGTGGCCACCGCGCAAGAGCTGTCGGATTTGAAGGTTGTGTTTAGTGCCTTTCGTAGACAGAGAAAGGAATAGACGGAGTGCATGCGTACAACTTTGAGATGGAGATAGAGTTGGTTCTCAATAAGCATAAGGTTCAAAATCAGAGATTTTCTGCCACTCATCTGTCAAAACAAGAGCAAACAAGCATTTGACAATGCTGTGGCCAACAACAAAAACGCATACGCGGGTAAGGGACAGGTGATCGTCATTGTTTCTCGCTTACACAAAAATGATTCATATTATGTCATCTCTTTCTTTTCTTTTTTTTTTCTGATGATGTGCCATCTCTATACTATACTCCCTTTACGGTGCCTTTAGTTCCTCTAGTTTAGTGGGTTTGACACCTCAAGAATAGCCCACAATGTGTAGGTATCGTTCTCGAAAAATTCCTCAAAGTAAAAAAAGGATAAATCAATAATTCGACTGACGTGACGACCGACATAGTACCGACAAATTCCAACAGAGGCGCTATTCTGTCTGGCCTCAAAACGGTAAGAAATTTAGAAATTATCAAGATGCCCTATTAGGTCCTCTGACACTACTTTACTACCACTAAAACCGGGTAGCGATTGTAGCCGGGACCTACAGCTTATGTGTACCTAATCCGGTACACGGAAGCGCCCGAAACAAATGCCGTATAGAAAGGGACACCCATTCAGTACCAGTCTCTGCCAGTTGTTGCTACCTGCACGATCGTTTTCCGTGTGCGAATACCGCTGGGCCACGGGAACTTTACTATTTCATTCATAGTATTTTTAAGGTAAGTATATCTAGTAATATTTTAGTGTTGGTGTGCTATGCTAATGCTTACGTGGGATTCAGAGGCCCGTCTGCGTGATGGTGCAAGGTTTTGTTTCACCGTGGGATGTTTTTTTTCTAAGTGTCGTATTAGACTGCATGTTGATTTGTTTGCGACCGACAGCTTTTGCGGACAATAAAGACATTTCACCCGTTTGTCTGCGTCAGCCACCGTGAAATGCAGCCATATCTGACTTTTTAAACCCGATGACATGATTGTTAACGTACGACCTGCGGAGGGACGGATGGAAGAAATTAAGAAAATCCATAATTTTATTAGTACCTATAGCTTAGTAAAATTGTGTAGTTATTTCACAATATAAGTAGGATGAATTTGTATTGAAAGATATACTACCTTAGTAGGTAGTTTTTGTTAACAGGCAACATTACAACAACAATTCGCGATCGAAACTGAGTTAAAATCAGTAGGGTAACATACTTGACATAGTTTCCTTACCCGCTCAAGTTATATTATAAATCAAGCAATCGAACGCCCTTTCGCTTTCAAATAAGTTAACTAGCTTCGAAAATACTAGGACAAACAAATGCTTGAAAAATAAAATATCGAACACACTGACACACCCGCAACTCACTTCGCGAGAGTTATTATAATAGACGAGTAGGTACGTCCCTAGCACACAAGTCGGGAAGGTATCACAGCAGATAGACCTTATACCCTCGATTTTAAGGTGAAAGTACCTAAGCATGACACCGCGCTTGCCTATTTGCGCCGCGCAGCGCTGCGGCGCCGCGTCTCTGAACCATTCTGGGCCCGTATTCTACTGTACACAAGCATACCACAAGCCTGGCCCTGGCACAAACTTGAATACGACGCATTTGGTCTCAGAACAATAACTAAAGCACATTTGGTATTCTACTAAATCTCACAAGCGCCAGCGAGACGCCGCCGATCTGATCACTAATAATGATATAAAAATAAGTTTTGTATTTAAAACATTAATAGCTGGGTTAATGGTGGTTAATGGCCATATTGGCCACTAACCGGCTAGTATCCGGTTAATAGCCAAACGATTTAGCTATTAACCCATCTCTAGGTATAAACATTGATTAGACCACTACCCAAACGCATACGGGCGGTGCGTTGGTGGCACTGGAAGGGTAAATAAAATTTCTTTATTGCCTATACAATTTTGACAAAACAACTGCATGTGCCTGCAGCCTGCAACGCGATTAGTTATGCATACATACTTATTTAATTAGCAGGCCGGCCCACATTGTGTTTCAGATTGCAGACAGAACAGAGCAAAGTGACATTAACAAATATGTACATAATTGAGCTGTAGTATGTACCTACATCCCATGAAGTAATATTCCAACATGACGATCCATTGTCTATAAATGAAAAAATCAAGCAACTCACATGACAATGGAATGAACCGAACTATGGTGATCAAGGTCCATCTATAAAAGTGCAAATTAGTGCAATAAATGGATTATTCAATTAGTACAGAAGTCTATGTGTCAATGATACGGAGGGCAGCTTGAAAACATCCATCAAACCACCCTGAGATGAAGTGTAAGTTAAAATGTGGAGCACAGTAAATAACCATCAAAGTTAGAATGTAATGTGAAAATGATAGATAAAATATATACAACGCATTTTAAGCAAACCATGTGTGTGTATTATTATATTAGGTACCTAGTAAAAGTTAAAACAAGGAGCCCACAGTCTAATCGCGTTAAGAAAATAGTGCAAGCAGTGAAAAAAATACTATTTGTATGATGTTACTATTTTCTTAACGCGAACAGATTTTAGTAATAGTCAGTAATTAGTGTGTAGGTATTTTGTGAAAATGTGCATCTATGCATTAATTTAGAAACCTGCTGCGTATGTGACCATGCCAGATAATGCATTCATATGCAGAAAAGAAGCAAACCCTAGTTAGTATGGTCCATCACAAATCATTTAAGTACGGTATTTCCACTCACATCAAGCGGGTTATGGCGGACACCAGGTGCTGGTTCGCCCAAATCACGTCCTAATAAGTTCAACATTCTATCTTGTAGGGGTGTCAGTTCTAAATTGTTGTGGCTTCCGCCCCCTGAAACACATTGTATTTATATTAGTTATTGTTCAGGGTGAATTGCGGGATATATTATATCTATACAAGATGGCTATTGTATTGCATTTATTACATACCAGTAGCCGATATCTCCATCTTTTTAGTTTTAAGTTTTTTTCAGGAGTTTTGATTTAAAGTCGATGGCTATTGTATTGCATTTATTACATACCAGTAGCCGACATCTCCATCTTTTTAGTTTTAACTTTTTTCATGAGTTTTGATTTAAAGTCTGTATAATACTGAAAAAGAAAATAGTGCTTTATTAATCATAAACCATCTATTATTTCAGTTGCATATATGCAACTGAAATAATAGATGGTTTCATTGAACATATAAAGAATAGGTGATCGCAAGATAAGTGTCGACAAGGGGGCGGAAGTTTTTTTTCCTTGGCATCCCCTTATCTACACTCCAACCCTTGGAGGATTGAGAAGATTCGACTTGCCACCGCGGGCACTTATTTTGCGCGCACGGTAAATTTATACTGAACACTCACTTGTCTCCAGCCATAGGCGTCACGTCTGGGGCAGTCCTCAGATTCACCATTAAGAAGGGAGGCGCATGTCTCCCAAAGC
The DNA here is from genome assembly GCA_963457715.1 of Argyresthia albistria. Taxonomy (NCBI): domain Eukaryota; kingdom Metazoa; phylum Arthropoda; class Insecta; order Lepidoptera; family Argyresthiidae; genus Argyresthia; species Argyresthia albistria. The sequence goes on along the minus strand of OY735275.1, from coordinate 6,510,425 downwards.
CGCTTGCTTTGCGCCTTCCCCTCTTTGGTTCTGTTAAACCGCCCCAATGCCAACTCTTGATTATCCTCCAGGAAATCTACTAGGAGCTCCAGCTGCCTCACATTTGGAGGGCCGTACTTGGTCATTGTTTTTTTTTGTTTCCTCCCTCAGTTTGTTGTAATTTTGATTGTGGTGTTATTGTTCTGAAGGTGTTGTGTGTGTGTGATGTGAGTTGTGACTCACAACCACAGAACACATGTGCATGTGAGGGATTCTTAGAATAGGCGATTTTCTGACAGCTAAAACAGTCCTGAAAACTGCCAACAGATGGCTTTGTATCGACGACGTGACCACACCACACAATGTTTTTCGCCAACAAACGTACAATAATGACAATAACATTAACAATACGTCATAATTTTACATTTGTATGGAGTGTGTATGGTTCTTTTGACGTTTTGTTATCGTTCAGCAAAATTTCACAATGTTCATTTTCGACTTCCAGAAAAACTACGCATTTCCTCGCAAAAAGAAAAGTACGTCGGTATGAAAAGTGACAGCCGATTAATGTTCATTTTCGACTTCCAGAAAAACTACGCATTTCCTCGCAAAAAGAAAAGTACGTCGGTATGAAAAGTGACAGCCGATTATCCATTAAAAACTTTTTTATAATTAAATTAAAGATGAACGATCATCGAATCTGTGTGAACGATATAAAAGCCGACCCCATGTCTCGCCTACGACATCTAGCGACGAATTTGGAACTATTAAAGTTGTTTTAAAATTGCATTATACGTTTACTAGGAAAAGCGTTAGGCGATCGCTATCCAAAATATGAGTACAGTGGTGGTATAAATGACGCCAAACATCTTGAGCAAAATGTGACGTGGTGGGGGAAAGTTTGCGCATGTACACTTACGTGCCAAAAAAACGACGCACTTAAAATTCTCAAAACAAATCGTACCTACAGTATACTGCATTAATCTTAGTGCACAATACTATATACTTACTTAGTTCAATCGATAGAAAATATACTGTACCATTTGCATGAGGGACTGAGCGGTAACAGGTGCACAATAACTGTTTGAGACACGCGAAGTAGGTACATTTGCTGCGAACTTTACAGATTTAATGGTCTGTGGATATGACTATCAGAATAAAACTGTAAATTATTTAGCGACATTTGTCGTCTTTGTTGGTGTCTATTAACAAAGAACAATGATTTAAAAAAAGACAAGATTTTTATGGGATACCTACGATTGAAATTCCCTAAAATCACGTTTTTCCACGTACACCTATAAAACATAATAATATCTCCATCGATAGAAAACCCATCATATACCATCTTTCTGGCTTGCCTTTTTAACGTCGTCGGACGTCGGACGTCGAGGCATTTTTTATCCGTGATTTTACTGCACGTAAGTGTATTGGGCAGCGACGAGACGTGAACTCAAAGCGGGATACGATGGTTGACTGATCTACCAATAGCGTGGCTAGTAGTGGTGGCAATAACGGCTGTTTTGCAATAACGAACAACACTGTTGTGTTATTTCAAAATAACTGTTGTCGTAAACTGTTATCCTGTTATCCTGTTATATTGCTGTTTGGTAAAACGATAATTGAATGAATCGCAGATTGACAATATCATTATTTATGTTCTTGCTCATTATCAGTTCTTCCCTTCATACTTTAAACAGGCATAGGACTGTCAAAATTATTGTCAATACTTCGTATTCGTAAATTTAAATATATTTGAGAAACTAGTTGTTTTAATGAATTATAGACTGATTATTTGGAGTGTTGCCGGATAATCGATGGTATATCGATTATTAATCGATTCTCCTAAGTACATATAAAAAATCTAACAAAGCGATCTGGCATCGATTTTATCGATATAATCGACTGTATCGATACAATCGATTCTTATACTTGTACTAATAAAATCGATTATAATCGATTATTCGATTGTAATTGCTGTTTCTGATAATTAAATCGATTATATCGATAGTATCGATGGTGAGAAGCAATACGATAGAATCGATACTATCGACACAATTGATTAAATCGAGGTATCGTTTAGATTATATTTTTGTGTAATCTGTAACGTAACAATATATTCTAAACCGATACCTCGATTTAATCGATTGTGTCGATACTATCGATTTTATCGATTATATTGTTTTGCTTCTCATCATCGATACTATCGATATAATCGATTTAATCATCAGAGACAGTAATTATAATCGACTAATCGATTATAATCGAATTTTTGGTACAAGTATAAGAATCGATAGTATGGATTTAACCGATTATATCGATTGAATCGATAACAAATCGATTAGTTAGATTATTTAGGTACCTACTAATCGATTAATTGATAATCGATTATCCGGAAACACTTTGGAATTATGGTAATACCGGCGGCGTATTTAGTAGTTCATTGATCTTATTTACATTTTTTTAGATATACATTTTTAAATTTACAATTTTTGTTATTCTATTTACACACAGTTATTTCCATTTATAAACATCATAGTCACTTTATCAACTAAAAAACATTATCATACGCAACGCACCCCACCCCCCATTGGTCAGACGGCCGGACGGCGGCGGCGGCGGCGTCGCGTCATTGGCTAATCATCATTGAGAACAGCAGCAAAGTCGACAACAGCGCGCGACTTCAACAATGTAAAACGCAACGATAACTAACGACAACAGGATAACAGGATAACAGGATGCTTGAGTTTTCGACAACAGTGTTGCTCGTTGCGCACAAATAACGCATTATATTATCTGTTGTCGTAATAACGACCACCACTAGTGGCTAGGCGCGCTCGATGCGATGCTCCTTCCGCACGCCGCGTCCGCGTCCCACACCCCATACCGCGGTGCGCAGTATCGGTTTCTGCGCATGCAAGGTCATTTGTTCAAATTGTTTGGCGTCTATTATAGTAAAGATCAGCGCTCTCTATATTGCCAAGCTCCAACTTTAGACGCAGTAATCGATTATGGTGCTGATTATGGAACACGGCGTAAATTGACAGTGAACAACCTTTTCGAAAAGTAGGCAACAATACCGTGTGCAGTTCAAAACGGCTGATAAAAAAAGAGGTTCAGGCTGAACGGATTTGATTGCCTTGGCTTTTCCTAAAATAAAGATTAAAAAAAAAAAATTGCCTGGCATCAGACCGGCGGCGCCGGCGTCTCGCTGGCGCTTGTGAGATTTAGTAGAATACCAAATGCGTCGTATTCAAGTTTGTGCCAGGCTTGTGGTATGCTTGTGTACAGTAGAATATTTGTAATACTGAGTGCCTCCATAATGGAGATGAGTCATACTAGGTGTTAGCACTTAGTCCACCTGCTCCTAGTCCTCGTAAATACTTGATCAATACCTACCTGTTCGGTTCCTCGCACCAATTTCACAAGCGGGTGCTTTTTCTTCAGATGTTTTGTCAAATTTGATACCGAACTCTTGTACGATAAAGAGTTTTCGCATATTTTGCACTGCGCTATGTAACCACCTTTGACAATAAAGTGGTCCCATGCAACACTACTCCCTTTTGGGGCCATGCTGTTTAATTAAATTACACAAATTATATTGTCATGCACGTAATACACGTAAACAAAACTACAATCTTTTAGGTTAGGTTGGTTTCATTCAACAATCCATTGGATTCAAATATCTCCGTGACTTGAAGTTCGATTTGGCGAATAGACAAGGTCCTATTCACTCAACTCAATATGAAGCGAAAAAATGAGCCGTCTCGACACAGACTCGTCTTCGTCTCTACTTGAAACCACACTTGAAACGTACTAAACACAGAATCAGCCAGCACAGGGCGCTGCGTGCGACGAGACCACAGAACACAATTACACACACTGACTGCGCCGTCTAGTTCTGCGAGAACGACGCCGATTATTTCCGAATCATCCAGACAGAACAGGATCGCGTTCCGTGACATCGCCGTCAGCGCCATAATCGATTACAGCGTCTACGATGCCATCGTTTTGTATCGCCTAAACCGCCTAAACTGACTCCGAACGGCTTCGTAGACGCTGTAATCGATTTTGGCGTGACTCGGAACAGGGGGCAGAAAACACGATTGCAAGCACATCGACCTACGTTGAGAACAGATGGAGCGCGCATCGCGTATTCGCACCCATCGCGTATTGACACTTGGTTGTGTGCTATGAATTGATACCAACCCGTACCGCACTATGGAACTGTTAATAATTGAAACAAAAAGTAAACTTTAGAAAAAACCGACTTTCACAAACCCTATTTGATTAGATTTAGTTTAATACAAACTGTAACCCCTTATCCCCCCCCTTGGGGAATTAATTTTGTCAAATCCCATATCAGTGCTACCTATAGATGTGAGTGAAGCCCGGTTACTCCCATATTGTGCCTCCCGGGGAGGAACGGTGTATTTGGGGTATCACCATTTCTCCCCTTAACTCCCGGCATGATACGGGGACTTACATTTCATTAATATATTCTGTGCTCTTGCTTTGCCTCGCGCGATGTTGTACGAAGTTGTAAGAAGACGAGAGTACGATCGGTGTAATCGGGGTCGGAGTCGTGACTGTTGGTATAGGTACAGGGTTTGATGGACTCACTGTAGAACGTGCTGATGAAGCCGGAATACTCGTAACATTAACTCGCTTATCTTTATTTTCTGAGTAATACAGCTTTTTAACATCTTTGGGACAATTTTTACATCTTAATAAATGTTCTTTTAATCTATGAACTTGGCCCCTTTTATACTCCGATTTACAAAAATTGCACGAAACATGTTTCCCTTTAGCACTTTCGCTTAGCACTAAAAAAAAAATTGGTTGCCTGTAAAGTCGGTCGGTATACGGGCGAAAGTTTTACGTGACAACGACTTTGAGTGGTAAAATAATTTTAATGTGAATATTCATTCGTATAGTAGGAAGAAGGATGAAATAATAGTAACAATTTAAAACATTTATTTATACAAAGAATTATATTTAAAACATTAATTTATACAAAGAATCTCGCACTGAATTTCATATTAACAAAATTTTATTTTTACCTTTACACATACATACGTATTTATATACAAATATACATACAATAACTTGCAATACATTTGCGTACAATGAAACAGCGTTTACTACAACGCGTGCCTTTCACTTTTTATGTCTGTCTCTCTCGCTCTTAGGCGGGCTAACCATGCCCGAGTGGAAGGGACGCGTGCCTCTCACTCGCTCTCATTGTGAGCGCATAACGTGAGCGGAGCGTAACGCAGGTTTCTTGAAGTGTCACCCGGCAAACCAATTTATAAGACGTTGTCACGTCAAAATGCTCCCAAACAGTACAAGTAGTACGCGGCATCACTGTACGATGTAGGTAGTTCTTTACACTGTCTGCTGACCGGCGAGCGCCGCATTCCCGCTCCCCACACGTCCCGCCTCACCGGGCGCCCCGCATGCCCCGCGCTCCCCCTCACGCGTCTATATCGTCCCCGGCATCGCCCGGGGAGTTTAAGTTTTTCGTTTCTCAGGACTCCCCGTGCTTCCCGGGGATGAACAAGTGAGTTTACATCTATAGTGCTACCCCGACGCTACTAAGTAACCTCTGTACAACGTTTCATGGCTCTAGGTCCACCGGTTTAGGCTATGCGTTGCCTGCCTGTCAGCCACGCATTGTATTTGTACCTAGTATTGAGCAGATCTGGTGGCCATGTGTGGTCTTCATCAGCAGTTCCGCATCACAATATTATGCTTACCATGTGCATTTGCACGAGTTATTAGGAAAAACACAAAAATCACTATAGGTCTGCCTATAATATTTGAAGAGTTCCCTCGATTTCTCCAGGCCATCATCAGATCCTGACCTGGTGTCAATGGGACCAATGGGAAGGTAAACCCTTTCATTCAAACAAAAAAATAATCTTCCAAATCGGTCCATCCGTTTAGACGTTAAAAACATTCCGATGAATTGTAAACCTCCTCCTTTGGGAAGTCGGTTAAAAACAAAAACAGGAATATGAACTCGATCGAACTACCTACCTAAATAAAAATATTACACTTATATATTTGCCTTGACTTGATTTACAATTAAAATGTTTTTTTCTTTTTTTTTTAAATTAAAAATGCCGTCGAGATTTAATACTAAATAGATTCTAGTACTAAAATGAACAAAGTATAGGTAGGTATAGGTACTTACTTCTGTATGGATTGACTGCCTATACTTAAAAGTATCATTCAGAAATTCCATCTCACTAAACCAAGTTAAACTGGGTTTATACCATACGTCACCCAATCCGGCTCCAAATGTTTTTGATCTGTGCACTTTATTTAATTCTTGATGGTAAGTGGTTCTTAGATTTTTTATTTTATTTTTTATTTCTTTTACAGTTATTTTAAATTGCTCTTGAATTTTGATGTAGGCATTGACACGAGCTATTCTATTTTTTAAAAGCTTTTATTAAACTTGCACTGTATGTTTGTTTGTTTGTTTGTGGGTATCACGGTTCGCGTCAAAAATGTCGGCTTGAATTTGACCCACTTCCCGTTATCCGATTGAGCTGAAATTTTGCATACGTGTATAAGTCGGATGACAATGCAATATATTTGCTGGTTAACAGACACTATCAAGCGTCTAATGGCGAAGAGGAACAGGGCCAAGTGCATATACCGCAAGAATCCGACAGATGACAATTTCCTTTCATACAAATTTCTTCGCAACCATTGCAACCGTCTCTGTCGCGATGCGAAACGTCGGCACATCCACGAGTGCATTGAGAGTTACACTTCAGCTCAGGTGTGGAAATTTCTAAGAACGCTTGGTGTAGGTAAGTCCCAGGACCTGATTGCTGGTAATGTGGATCTCAATGGTCTCAACCAGTTTCTTTCTGCCCCGCCTGTTGTGATGGATCCCACTGTCAAACAAGCCACGCTTCAGAGCCTACGCTCTCGGTCTTTACCCAACTCCCAACCTTTCAACTTGAGTAATGTTGGGATCGATGCAGTAAAGAAGGCGCTACTAAGAATCAACTCGAAAGCTGTAGGTGACGACAAAATTTGCCTCAAGATGATATTAACAATCTTAGACGAACTAGTGCCTGCTATTACTCACTTAATAAACTTTTCTTTATCAAATAGCGTCTTCCCCACGGGGTGGAAAAAAGCACTTGTAATTCCTTTACCAAAAACATCCAGTCCCGCCTCCTTCAAAGATTATCGCCCCATCTCAATCCTGCCCATCCTTTCCAAGGTCCTTGAAACTATTGTCTATAACCAGCTGTCCTACTACCTTTCTTCAAACAACCTCCTAAATACGTTTCAGTCAGGATTTAGACCAGGGCACAGCACCGTGACGGCTTTGCTGAAGGTCACTGATGATATCCAGCTAGCAATGGATCGCAAACAGCTTTCAGTTTTGGCTTTACTCGATTTCAGTAGTGCCTTCAACTGCGTAGATTACGACATTCTCGTTGAGCTTCTCAGGTCTCTAAATGTCTCCTCCCTCTCCGCCAGCTGGTTCGACTCTTATTTGAGGGATCGGCAACAGCGTATCCGGTCGGAGGAGACATCCACCGAATGGTGTGATCTCTCTTCAGGCGTCCCACAAGGTGGTATTCTGTCTCCTCTTTTATTCTCAATTTTCATCAATTCCATCTCAGACGTCCTGTCTTCCTCATACCATCTTTATGCCGATGATCTCCAGATCTATCGCCACTTCTCCCACAACGATATAATTTCTGCTGTTGAGGCACTGAACTCCGATCTTGAGGGTGTTAGAGGCTGGGCTTCATCCTTCGGACTCTTGGTTAACCCGAGTAAGTCCCAGGCCATGATTATAGGTACCAGGCATTGTCTTAACTTGTTGCAGCATCAGCCCATTCCACCTCTCACTTTCAATGGTACTATAATAGCATATAGCGACAAAGCTAAAAACCTTGGTCTCATCTTTGACAACCAGCTATCTTGGTCATCGCATGTCAATGAGGTCAGTCGGCGAGTATTTGCTACTTTTCACTCTCTCAGGAGACTTCAGTACTTTTTACCTCGACAGACCAAAATCATTCTCGCTCAGTCTCTTTTACTTCCCCTCATTGATTATGCTGATGTATGCTGGGTCAGTGCCAACGAAGATTTACTGAACAAACTCGAACGACTCCAAAATCTCGGGATTCGGTTTATCTTTGGGCTGCGCAAATACGACCATGTATCGCAATTTCGCAAGGAGCTAAAGTGGCTGCCGATCCGCCTTCGTCGGGACTCCCACATCCTCAATTTCCTATACAACATATTGCGGAATCCACGCTACCCCACATTCCTACGTGACCGATTTCAATTTCTATCTTCCAGCAGTTCTCGGAGAACTCACGCTTTTTCTATCCTTACTATCCCACAGCATGACACCGCATCCTATGAGCACGGGTTTAGACTACGGGCCATTCGGTTGTGGAATTCACTCCCCTGCGCCATCAGGGACAGTCCAACTCTAAATATTTTTAAAAGTCGCGTGAAGAAACATTATCTTTCTTTATAGATTTAAAGGTAGTAATATATATATATATATATACATATAATATATTTTTGTATTTATTTAAAAAGAATAATGTTATATAGGTATCTATCATATATATTTATTTTTGTCTTTATGTTTAGGTATAAGTTAATTTTAGAATGCATATTATATATTTATGTATGCAACCTTTTAAATTTATTGTTGTACACATGGGTCTACCCCCGCTCAGCTATCAACCTCTCTCAACGAAACTTGGTTTGCTGGAAGAGATCTCTTTTTAGAGATAAGCTCGCCATTGTACACTTTTATTACCTACCATAATTTGTTAACTATTTTTTTTGTGTGCAATAAAGAAATTATGTAATTATGTATATTTCTGACTTAAAGCTGATCTGATGATGGAGACGGAAGACGGTCATGGGAACTCTGTCATAAAACATCGCAAGCCCGTCGAATTTGGGCTCGTTCGATTCGTCTTGACGAATACTTTGGTCCTAGAATATTTTTTTATGACATGGAGCTGATCTGATGCTGGAGACGGAAGACGGTCATGGGAACTCTGTCATAAAACATCGCAAGCCCGTCGAATTTGGGCTCGTTCGATTCGTCTTGACGAATACTTTGGTCCTAGAATATTTTTTTATGACATGGAGCTGATCTGATGCTGGAGACGGAAGACGGTCATGGGAACTCTGTCATAAAACATCGCAAGCCCGTCGAATTTGGGCTCGTTCGATTCGTCTTGACGAATACTTTGGTCCTAGAATATTTTTTTATGACATGGAGCTGATCTGATGCTGGAGACGGAAGACGGTCATGGGAACTCTGTCATAAAACATCGCAAGCCCGTCGAATTTGGGCTCGTTCGATTCGTCTTGACGAATACTTTAGTCCTAGAATATTTTTTATGACATGGAGCTGAGCTGATGCTGAGACTAAAAAGTTAAAAATAAATTAAAAGTAAAAAAACATTTTTAAACAAAGCTTTTATTTAATGCCCTAAAAAGAAGAAAATAAAATTTCAATTCAATCAAATGCGTCATTTTATTACATTACACAATTTATACGATATAAAAGCTTGTTGCGAGATTTACTTGTGTAGACTTAATTAGGTGGGTAGGCACCTATTTGCACAGACTTGGAGATAAATCCCGCAACAAGCTTTTATATCGTATAAATTGTGTAATGTAATAAAATGACGCATTTGATTGAATTGAAATTTTATTTTCTTCTTTTTAGGGCATTAAATAAAAGCTTTGTTTAAAAATGTTTTTTTACTTTTAATTTATTTATAAAGAGAGCTAGCCGGGTTCCAAAGACATTCATATTCTCTATACAAATGAATAAACTGTGTCGTTTTCTCATCTCCCCATCGGCATCGCGAGTATCGTGACATGATGAATACAAAATCTTGATGCGAAATTGCGAACACAGAACAAAACCAACCAAATAACGCGTGCCCCAAGGCGAGTCGGCGACCGACACCTCTTTTCGCTATACTGGCATGCCTGTCTGCAGACCCCCCGCGACCCCTCCCTCCGCGCGACATCTACAGGCATGCCAGTAGCGAAAGGACATAACCACCACACACTACTATTATCTATTCGGTAGTGGATAAGTGATTTGCCAGGTCGAGTGATACTGGTGTTGCTGAAAAATCGATACTTTTGCAATCGATTGTTGAACGCTATAATTGAAACAAAAAGTAAACTTTAGAAAAAAACGACTGCCACAAACCCTATTTGATTAGATTGAGTTTAATACAAACTGCAACCCCTTATTCCCCCCCCCCCCCCTTGGGCACGTAATTTTGTCAAATCCCATCTCAGTGCTACCCCGACGCTACTAAGGAACCTCTTTAAACGTTTCATGGCTCTAGGTGCACCGCTTTAGGCTATGCGTTGCCTGCCCGTCAGCGACGCATTGTATTTGTACCTAGTATTGAGCAGTTCTGGTGGCCATGTGTGGTCTTCATCATTAGTTCCGCATCACAATATTATGCTTACCATGTGCATTTGCAAAGTTATTATGAAAAACACAAAAATCACTATAGGTCTGCCTATAATATATGAAGAGTTCCCTCTATTTCTCCAGGATCCCATCTTCAGATTCTGACCTGGTGTCAATGGGACCAATGGGAAGGTAAACCCTTTCAAACAAAAAAATAATTTTCCAAATCAGTCCATCCGTCTAGGCGCAATCGAGGCACATACATAAAAAAAAACATCCGGACGAATTGTAAACCTCCTTTAGGAAGTCGGTTAAAAATAATCTACACTATCGATGTCTCTGTCAGTGTAATACTATCGGTAAACAACAATACTATCGATAGTATTGATCGCTGCCGACCAATAAGCTATCGATAGTATTGCTCTTCAATATTGAATGGACTATCGATACTATCGAAAGTTCATTGGTTGGCAGCGATCGAAACTATCGATACTATTACTGTTTACCGATAGTATTGCAGTAAAGGCCCCGTCAGGAGTCCGTAGAAATTGTTGTCAAATTGAACTCATAGTAACATATAGGTTGGCAAGAAAGTCTAGAAAATAAATAATGGCAACATAAGTGACATATTAGAGCACTATTGCGTGTTTTGATAGACAATCCAAATATGACATTAAAGAAAACACGCAGTAGTCTGTGAATGTTGCCATCATTTAATTTCTAGACTTTCTTGCCAATCTAATATGAAACTAAGGAGCAATGTCGGGTTATATTTTTTTTACTATGGAGTTTTTTCTTCTAATACATATTATATGGTCTCCTGACGCGGCTAAAAGAGACATCGATACTATCGATATTATCGTATTTTCTTCGACTATCGATAGACAATCGATATTGGCCTATCGAGCGACAACACTAAGTCATACCCGTTTTTGCCCCATTAACAAAACTGTTAAATACAGTGCTACATTGATGTTTTGGCACATGGCCAAGGGTCGGAACTAACGCAATCAATCAATGTTGCAGTGCCCCCCCCCCCCCCCTCCTGTCAGTGTCATCCAAGTGCCAAACCATCCATGTAGCACTGTAAGTGTAAACTATTCATTCATCAGACTGTTTTATTTCATTCATTTAATCGATTCAAAAATACACGTCACTATGATTCAGAAGCGAGCAACATTATTTCGCTAAGATAAGAAGTGACGTTTCGACCTGCCAAATCACTTTGATCAATTACCATAGTCACTCACCACAGTTTTAGTCGCAGCACCAGATGCAAGATTTAATAGGTCATTATAGGCTGAAATATGTTTGTGTCTTAAATGAGTTTTTAAGTTCGTGATAGTAGTTTTGTAAGACACTTCACGACGACAATAATTACAAATTGCAGTTTTATTACCGCCACCAGACTTCACAAAATAGTTCCATACTGGTACATCCTTATTACGCATTTTGGTTTTAGATGACTTGTTAAATAAAAAGTTTAAGAATCACTCGCTTGAACCTGCGCAACGTCTAGCGCGGTTGCGAGCTACCGGTCGACTGATCGATCACGCGATTTACGCGGCCACGCGCTATGCTATTTTTAACAGGCTCTACCACGTCACGACTCACGATGCAATCTGACTCGCGATCGCCCTGGAGTCGCGTACGGAATGGCGGGCGTGCCAGTGGCGAGGGCGCAAAAAAACTCGATGACTTGTCGACGACGGTGCCGCACGCGCGCGCTACAAAAAAAAACAATTCAGCACTCTCGCTATTCTCGCGACGCGACTGGCCGCCCTGTTGCTGCAACTTGTCCTCTCTCTGTGTATCTTCCTGTCCTGTCAGGCAACAGGTCGCGAGTCAGATTGCATCGTGAGTAGAGCCCATATAGTTATGCTATAAAGTGCGCTGGCGTGGCGCTAGCACGCGCTGTCGATCGTTCTGATTCGTTATTTCTAGCTCTATCTGATTCAACTTATAGCACGAGCTATTCCACTATTCGTTACAAATAAATAGCGTGCTATACTATATATTAACCACCAGTCCACCACTACGGAGTTACTTGCTCCTGAAAATTATTGTTTCCACCCAAATCTGCCTTCGTCTATTCCTTTTTTCTGGCATTAATTTAGCCAAACATTTGTATTGTTAGAAGCAATACGATAGGTGGTACTATTTAATTATCTTTGATTGCTTTTCATTGCAAGCTTAGCATGAAACATACCTAAGTATGTAAGTCATGCTGTACCTAGTTTTGCACCCTTGAATATGACTATACACCTTTCTGTTACATTACACCCTGTTTACTAAACAATACTTACATTTATGAAACAAGTTTATTTTTACTTGAGATGTAAGTAGGTACCATTATCATCTACTTTTTGGTAGATTTAAATAAGAGTCAGCATACTTAACATTTATTGGCCAAGTTGGCCATTTCCACTGACTTGGGGTTATTTGTTTTATTTCACATACCTGTGTTGGATCAGACTGGTCATCATTGCTGCTTAAGATTGAGTACAGTCGACTTTGTAACGGTGTTAATACATTTTTATAAGAGCCCTCCTTGCCTGGAATAATTAACCCCAGGTCAAAACTAAGCCAATTTGAAAATACTGTTGGATTTCAAGTGTCAGTATTATCCATTACTTAGATTTGATGCCTGGAGAGTTGGAGTCATGGGTCCTGTACATAGTTTCGAATGACAAAGCATTGAAGAACTTTCAGCTGGTGGTACTACTACTATTACTACTAGGGCGAAAATTCATTGCAGCGAAACTCAGGAGGTAAGGTATTTTTATTAATAGAATTTTCTTGCAGTTTTATTTACTGTTACAGTGGAGTGCGATGGATTTTGGTGAAGTGTAATGTGTAGTTGTTGCATACCTCTCAACTCCTGATCCATACCCCTGGCATGAATCTTTACTTTTCGTACTAATTTGCTTTTGTACTCATTGAAATACTAAAATAGAAAAAATATCTGTCAATATTTAACAAAAAGATATGTTGTGAATATTATGGTCATCATGGAATTGTCATCAGCGCATAGATTTTGTATTTCTTGACATATCCCAAAATTTTAATTAAATTCAAATAGGTACCTAACACAAGAGATTGTATAGGACCATTTGAGCAAGGTTGGCCTGATACGTCCAGAATGGCTTTCTGAATTCAAATATAAGTACCTACAGAATTCTGGTGTGAGTGTGCTCGCTCATAGCCAGACTGTTGTGTGGAGAGAAGGCACTATCTATGTACGTTTCCATGGTTCCCACACTAGGAAAATCCTGTGTCGTGGGATCCCATTCTGACCTGTTTACAGTTCGGAGAGGAAGGTATTAAAGTATGTAAACATAATTGTAGGTGCCCGACATTTACGGAAAAGTAAACTAAAAATAAGCTATTATTATTATTTCAATGCATCTTGAATATCAGATCTGGATTCATTCACTTCAGAGAGCCATTTTTGATGTGTGAGGCCAGTCTATGAACTTGCCCGTTAGCATAAACATAGCAAAAGAAGGGTTCACTACTATTAGGCAGCAAACTCTTCAAAAACTTCCGCCTCCTTATCGACACTCTGACCTAAATTTGCCCTGAACTTTGTTGAGATACACTATACCTTTGTCGCCCCGTTTGGGAAAGGCGAGACACTGCGATTGTTTTAGTTTTTGCCAACTTACTTTCCGCCAGCCTGATGGATCGCGACGACACTCTCCAGAAAGAGAGTTGAGGATCTTAGCACATTCAGTCCATGCTGATTTTAAGAGTTCCTTGCCCTCTCTTGTACGGCCCAATCGACCGAACGCGACCTCCTTGTGGTCTTCCAAGAACGATAACATGGCCTCCACCTGGGCCAGTGTGGGCTCGCCCGCGCCCCGTGAATCTTCCCGTGTGTTTCGTAGAAACGCCATAATATAATTTTTATCAAAACAGGAAGGAACCGAATTTCTATTCTCAGGTTTATGTGTATCTAATAGTGATCTAGTACAATGCTTCCTTCTTCACTTCATTCAACAACATCCATTTCATCCAACCAAAACAAACAAAGCCGGTCTCAATCAAATCAAAACCACGTGAAATATCTCAGAACAATAACTAGTATAGTAGGTAGTTGACTAGTTGTTCTGTCTGAGTGAAATATGAAAGAAACGTGACATGGCGTTCGAAATTAGTCTATCTCTCTGACAGCAGGACAGCCTAAGAAATTAGTATTGGGTTAGAGAAGGACGGATATATTCGGTCATTCGGTCACATTACAGATTCAAAACGAACTCCTATTATGTACGATTCGAGCAAGCAAACATACCTAATCCAGTGTAGAAGGGGGTTTACATAAGTGAACAACAAACCTCGTACTCGTACAGTACAATATAATAATACAATACGATCAGTGTTTTTTTTTTTATTAGGGTCGGAAGGAACTAACGCAATTTTACGCAATCAATCGACTAACGGACCTAATGTTGCAGACAGTTGCAGTTGGCGCCCCGCGCCCCGCTGTCAGTGTCATCAGTAGTCAAGTCATCATCACACACACAAGTGCCAAAACATCCATGCATGTGATGGTTAGTGAGTAGGTACCTCAGAACAATAACTGAGTATTATACCTACCTACCTGAGTACCTAATTAAAAATCGGTCAAGTGCGGGTCGGAATAGAAGCGGTTTTCCTAGGTGCAACTTGTACGCAACAGTTGGCTTTTATTAGTTATTTATTACCTACGCATTAGGGGTTAAAACTTCATGGGCATGAACTGTCGAAATGGGCCTTTTATTTTGTGAAGACTATAGGTACCTACATTTTTCTCAGAAATGGATAATGTTATGAAAAAAAGTGTGGGGAGTTGGGGACAAATATGTATTCTAAGTCGTATACCTATATTTATTGCACATAAAAGACGAAACACAAAAAGATACAGAGAAGGAATGTACCTACAAAGGTAAGCTTATCTCTAAAAAGATATCTCTTCTAGCAAACCCAGGATGGACAATTCTACAATTATTGTACAATTTAGTCACAGGTATTTTTATCATAAGACTAACAATTTCACTGAAAAATTAGAAAAACACATTTTTGCAAACCTAGAATTAAAAAAAAAGTGGCCATGTGTGTGTCGGACTCGCCAATGAAGGGTTTCGTAGTAGCATGTAATTTATAACACTGGATGTTAGTGTTGTAACTATGTTTTTCATAGTGTTTGTATGAATGACAAGTTATGTATAAAAATCGTGAAGCAGTTCACAGAATACATCTACATTACCAAGTTTCAACTGTGTAGTAATAATAGTTTTGGAATAAAGTTGCTGTGACATACGGACAGACAGACAGAGACAGGGGTTCTTTCTCCAACGCAACCCTAAAAAGCACACAAGGGATCAACAGATTTTTAACAGTTTCATTATAATGGTGTCCCTAACATGCATAATATAACATATGTGCAACAACAAATAAATCCTGCTCCAATTGATCATACAAGGCATGATTCAAGGACACAGAAGACCTGGTCGCCCACATACATCCTGGCTCCAAAATCTTAGAGTGGTTCGGGATGAGCACAACATCCCTTTTCCGGGCCGCAGTATCCCATGAGCAGATTGCCATAATGGTTGCCAACCTCCAATAGGAGATGGCACCCAAAGAAGAATGTCTAAATTGACCCGACCAATATTAGTTATGATTTGACTTACCTTCACTTGTTTTAGTTCCAGAGTTTGCAAAATTGTAGGGTGTTTTCTTTTTAAATGCCTGTTTAGATTGCCTGTTGTCCCTGCACTGAATGAGATTGTAGCAGAGCAATAATTGCATTTTCCTCTATACCTCGTTTCTTCTATAAAATGGTTCCACAATGGGCTAGTTCTTCTCCGCGATACCATTTTAAAATTACAATTCAATCACTAAATTATTCACTTTAAATTGTTAATTTACTTACAACACTAGTTTATATTTGTTCATGTATTTTAAAATAACACTGCACTACCTACAAACAAAGGTTCTTTTGCTTTGCAGAACAAATGTAAAGCTTATTTTTATAGGCGCTATCTGACTGACCTTTTGCAGACTTTTGCTTTCAGTACATATTCAGGGCACGCACGCGAATTAATTATGATTATGTACATGTATTATCAAATTATAATTATAATCAAACAACAAAACCATAGTCAAATTCAAATGCACGAAAGTTCAAAGTATGTACCTAGCGCACGCACGCACTCATTTCCCAAGGGAGAGACAGTGACAGCGTCACTTAGGTCTTAGGTCCGTCCCATAGCTTCGGCTCGGCTCGGCTGACAGTTGACAAGTGCTCGAACAGTGTTGCCATAATAAAATTATTATCCTGGGTGGCAGTATCATAATAACAAACTGTTATATTGTTCTGAGTAACACTGATAAAATATTTTCCAAAATCTCCAGATTCAAAATTTTCACCGATATAAATGTCTTTTACTAAAGGTTTTATCTTCGAAATTACCTCTAAAGCGACTTTATGACAAACTTTATTCGGTTCGAAAATGTGTCAAAACATTAGCGCGATTCGAAGTGCCTAAAATTATATTAAGTACTATTCCGGATACGAGAACGCAGGAAATTGTATTTTATGTCTAAAAGAATAAGAATCACTGACATTTGACGTTTCGATAGTTTTCTATCGAATCTTTATTCGTGTTGGGCTTCAGTCAGAAACGTGGACGAACGTGACAGTAGACGTTTCTTGATGATTGCGATGCGAGGTAAAGCGAGGGCGAAAATACCGGTTAGTTTGTAGTGTTTGTAGCCAGCGCGGCAATAATAATAACACATTCATACAACTTTTTATTAATGCTTTTCAACTTACCTCACATTTTAGCCAGTCCGTTGAAAGACGATGGGATAATATCACTCTAGATTCCAAAAAACTTAAAGCTTCAAAATACCACAAAGTTGGTTTGCGGTCCACACCTGACTGGCTAGCTGCCTGCATCTAAAATCAAATGGATGTACTAAAATCAGACGGTAGGTTATAAAATAGATGCTCTCTGAATTCAGAGTATCTTGTACCTCATACATAAGCGCTTATTACATTACGCTGTCGGCAGGGCACGATTTGCATAGACATCTCACTATGATGAAACGACTAGAAAGAGACGGTGAGTCAGACAGGCAGGGCCCTGCCAACAGTGTAGTCTAATAGGCCCAATAATTCTACAGGACAAGTGCCTTGCCTTGACTTGTCTTGTCATGACTGAATTCGAATTCTGGATCTGTTTTTATAACGGCGACGACAATAGCTCTAAAAATAAAATCGCAAATACGGGTTACAGGATGTAATAGAAAGGTGTAGACATATTTTAGGGGTTTGTTGGGGACATTATTCTGAACAACTTTCACTATGAAACCAATTTGATCAGAGCAACTTTATTTTTCACTTCCTCATTGTCTTCATACCTACCTACGTTTTGTGCCAGGCGATCAGGTGATTTGTATGAACACGTGAAAAATAAAGTTGCTCAAATTGATTTCATAGTTAAAGTTGTTCAGAATTAGGTATGTCCCTAACAACCCCCTAAAATATGACAATGTCTGTTACACTTTTTTAACCGACTTCCCAAAGGAGGAGGTTTACAATTCGTCCGGATATTTTTTTTTTATGTATGTGCCTCGATAGCGCCTAGACGGATGGACCGATTTGGAAAATTATTTTTTTGTTTGAAAGGGTTTACCTTTCCATTGGTCCCATTGACACCAGGTCAGGATCTGATGATGGGATCCTGGAGAAATCGAGGGAACTCTTCAAATATTATAGGCAGACATATAGTGATTTTTGTGTTTTTCATAATAACTCGTGCAAATGCACATGGTAAGCATAATATTGTGATGCGGAACTGCTGATGAAGACCACATGGCCACCAGATCTGCTTAATACCAGGTACAAATACAATGCGTGGCTGACGGGCAGGCAACGCATAGCCTAAACCGGTGGACCTAGAGCCATGAAACTTTGTACAGGGGTTCCTTAGTAGCGTGGTGTAGCACTGATATGAGATTTGACAAAATTAATTCCCCAAGGGGGGGGGGATAAGGGGTTACAGTTTAGTATTAAACTCAATCTAATCAAATAGGGTTTGTTGAAGTCGGTTTTTTCTAAAGTTTACTTTTTGTTTCAATTATATTAAAATATGTCTACAATCGTTCACTGTCTACAACAGGCTTATTACACTACGCTGTTGATCAAGCCCGATTGACAGCACAGGGTACCTAGATGTGTTATTAGGTCCTTATCCTTACATATGAAATTGGCGTTTTGCCGTACTGGCCAACTTGATCTCAAATATCTCCTCTATGGTTAGAATTCCAAATTCAAAGGAGATGTGTACTTTTTCCTAGACAGTTGGTACTTTATTCGAAATAGTCATGAACCAAGCTAAAACCTTATTTATATGAAGGAATATAATTTATGAATTCTAAATATGTATCATTTTTTTTTTAAAACGCCGTTTTTTAGTTTTTGTGATTTAAAAATAATTATTGACCGAGCGAGCGAAGCGAGCGAAGCGTCTCCGTTTCAGGTTTGGGCAAAAATGCTTTCGTATGTCCGGTTGTTCTCCTCTACAGGTCGCATTTATGAACCGATTCTCGTGAAATTTTGTGAGCAGGTTGGAAAAATAAATAGAATTTTTTACTCGAGCCAATTTTTAGATTTTTTTCAAAATGGCGGAGTTATGGGGTTTTAAAATGTAAAAAAATCGCTACAACCCAAACGGCTCGATGGATATTAACAAATGAGGTGTCGTTGGATTCGTAAAGACCATGAGAGTGAAACAAATTATATAATTTTAGTAAAAAGTCAATATGGTTGTATTAAAGATCGTGAAATGTAGTTTACAAAGTTATTGGTGCGGCTACTTTCATACTGCATGTACGTAACCAGGTACATTCATAAGTTTGTATGTGTTATTGAAAGAAAATAATTTGGGTTATTTTTTTTATGTGTGTTAGCAGTTCAGCTTTCCCACCGACATACTCGCGAGGTCTACAGCTCACAGAGCCACTAGTTATTTTGAAATAAAACTGCCACCCAGAACAATAATTTACTATGGCAACACTGTTCTGTCCCGTCAATGTCAACAGCCCCCTGTTCCGAGTCGCGCCACGGTCGATTGCAGCGTCTACGAAGACGTTCCGAGTCAGTTTTGGCGATACAAAACGATGGCATCGTGGACGCTGTGATCGGTTGTGTGTGGCGTGACTCGGAACATGGGGAAAGTGTCAAAATTGACAACTGAATGAATGACAGTTTTTTTTTGCTGCTTAGCTAAGCAAAGGATACAGGATATAAATCCTACCCATACAAATCATTTTTTCAAAATAAAAATAAAATGGCGGTTTTAAAAAAAATAATATTTTCTTAGGCTTTATTCATATTCGTTTCCCTACCAGAAAAACCGCATATTATTATGGTTCAAAAATCAGTACCGGAAAAATACATCTCCTTTATACAGCTATTTACTTACATATGTATTTGTGTTTCGAAAATTATAATTCATTTGTTTTTTCCTCAATTGTTTTTTTTCTTTGCGTCACTCAGTTTATAAAATGGGAAAACTTGAAATATCGCGTTATTTACGAGAAAGAGTTCCACCGTGGCACCAGTGCTGCAGAAACGGCTCGAAGGATTAATGATGTGTATGGTGACGGTGCCGCAAAAGAAAACAGTGCGTTTTTGGTTACAACGTTTTCGTTCTGGAAATTTCGACCTGCAGAACAAGCTCCGTGGACGGCCTTAGACCAGAGTTAATAATGAAGAATTGAAGGCTATTGTGGAAGCGGATCCATCGCATACCACGTCCGAGTTAGCTGCAGGCTGCGGTGTTAGTGATAAAACTGTTTTAATCCACTTGAAGCAAATTGGGAAGGTGAAAAACCTTGAAAGGTGGGTACCTCACGAATTGAGTGAAGCAAATCAACAAACGCGCGTTGACTGCTGCGTTGCATTACTCAACCGGCACAATAATGAAAGGATTTTAAATCGAATCATTACCTGTGATGAAAAGTGGATCCTGTACGATAATCGGAAGCGCTCATCGCAATGGCTGAACCCTGCCGAACCAGCCAAACCATGCCCCAAGCGAAAATTTGCTCCAAAAAAGTTACTTGTGAGCGTTTGGTGGACTAGTGCTAGTGTCGTTCACTACAGCTTTCTTAAATCTGGCCAGACGATTACGGCAGATGTCTATTGTCAGCAACTGCAAACCATGCAGGAAAAGCTAGCTGTTAAACAACCGAGGCTGGTCAATCGCTCTAGGCCACTGCTTCATGATAATGCTAGACCACACACTGTACAACAGACGGCTACCAATTTAGAGGAGCTTCAATTGGAATGTCTAAGACATCCACCGTACTCTCCGGACCTTGCTCCAACATATTACCATTTTTATCGAAATTTGGATAATTTCTTGAAAGGGAAAAAATTCAACTCCGATGGGTCAGTCCAAACCGCCTTCAAAGATTTTATTGATTCCCGTCCGAATGGTTTTTTTAGTAAAGGGATCGATGAACTACCTATGAGATGGCAAAAGTGCATAGATAGCAAAGGTACATACTTTGATAAAATAAATATATTATATTAAAAAAAACGACTTTATGTTCCTCCCATACAAAACGCCAATTTAATATGTAAGGACCTAATATAAATAACTCTACACTACACGAGCGGCAGGGCTGCAGAAAGCTCAGCTGCTCAGTCTAGACTCTAGACATGAGTCGTTCCGGACCGTAATAGTTCCAGGACATATGGTCCGGTCCCGGAACGACATAGTTCCAATCCGATCTGTCTAAATAAACATACTCCACCCACCATGTCCTGCGGAGAATGGAACGATCGCCGAGTATGGAACGATCCCGGAGGATGGAAAGATCGCCGGAGTTTGGAACGATGCAGTGCAGGACCGCGGAACCATAAACATGTTATACATAGCCCAAAAACTCACAACACTTAGGAGAATTTAGGTATACAAGGTGTAAATGTATTAATGCAAAATGAGAAACTACTTTGTTAGGGACAACATTTTGAGCAACTTTTATTTTGAAACCGATTTGATCAGAGCAACTTTATTTTCTCTGATCAAATCGGTTTCGTAATGAAAGTTGCTAAGAACGATGTCCCCAACAAAGTAGTTTCACATTTTGCGTTAATTAATTTATACCTTGTTTAAACTTATCAGATTTGAATACATGATGGTAAATTATAGTTGTAAGTTGTAGTAAGGACTACGGGAAAAACTAGGGTGTCAAAAAACGTGTATTGAATTCGTATTTCGTATATATAATAAGCACATAAAAGACAAAAAACAGAGAAGTAATTTACAAAGGTAAGCTTATCTCTACAGAGAGATCTCTTCCAGCAAACCCAGGATGGACAGAGAAAAATAAAATACAGAACAGGTAGGCCTATGTGCTCAGGTAAGAGAAAAATAAAACATAAATAAATCATAATATTACTAATCAACTGAATATACTACATAAAGAACTGAATATAGTACATGAATATTACATAAAATAAAAATATATAAATCTAACATAAATAAACTAATACATATTAAAATACCTTCTATATTTACGATAGAGAGAGATAATGCTCCTTCAACCGATTCTTGAATAAAAAGAAAGATGGACTGTCCCTGGATAATTCCTTTTGGATAATTTGAAAAAATAAATTGAAAACTTAAATACTTAAGAAAAAACACAGTTTTTATTAATATTATTATTTTTTGCGATTTCCATGTTTTTATTTCACATAATTTAAAAAATGTATTTTATAAAACGTGAAAAATTAAAAAAGTTAGGTAAGTATTCATTTTTTTGAACTCCAGGAGATGGTCGGAGTATAGGTATATTCCGCGGACTATACTACGGAGGTCGGAGTTTAGATATACACCACGGACTATATTAACGGAACTATGTCCGGACCGAAGATGTCTCGTTCCTTTACATTTGCGCATGTCTATGAGAGAGACAGTGAGTCAGACAATTTCTCGCGTAGGTGTAGTGTAATAGCTCGCATCCTGCCTGGGAGACAGGAACCCGAGGCAGGGCACGGTAGACAGCGTAGTCTAATAGGTATATAGCTCGCATCCTGCCTGGGTGGGAGACAGAAACCACAGAGTACATTATTATATAAGAGGAACCCGAGAAGCAGGGCAGGGCACGGTAAACAGCGGCTATTACGCACATATAGTTACAGTCTGTATTTGCAATTTTACGTTTGCCGAGCCATCACGATTCACGATTTTATTATTCGTTCGTCGCAATTAGGTTAGATTTATTTAGGTAAAATTAAAGTTTAATTTCAAGTTACCTAAATACTCACCCTTTTTAACTCTTTCGTGTAGGATGTACGCATATTTTCCAATTTCTTTTTTAATGCCTTTATTGTACAAGTATCGTCATATGTTCTGTAAGTTTCCAGCAACACTTTATAACCTTCATTTCTTTTGTTCTTATTCGTATAGAACTTGTGCTCTTTCCTCCACAAATGGGGCATATTTTTGTACAAGTTTAATACAGACAACAACACTTCTTTTTCTTTGTTATGCATAGTTGTGCGCCAAAAAAGGTACAAAACGCAAGTAAAACACAACCGGTTTCCGCGTTCGCCGCGTATCGACTGGTGTATCCTATTCTACCTACGTACCTAACTGCCCTAATATTATTACACTGCACGTTGGTAAGAGCCCTACGCGCGCCGCCAGTCGCGCCGCGCCGCCCGCCGCCGCCGCCGCCGCCGGGACCCCTGAGACGCCGTAGTTATAATTAGGCATCCTTACTACCTACTATAGTAGACGCCAAAAAACTTGAACAAATGACCCTGCATGCGCAGATACCATCTATATGAAACTGCGCACCACGGTATGGGGTGCGGGACGCGGCGTTCTGAAGGAGCATCGCATCACAGACTATATGTATAGGGATACTACGTATCATCGCATCGAGCGCGCCTAGCCACGCTATTGGTAGATCAGTCAACCATCGTTTCCCGCTTTGAGTTCTGCACTTGCGTGCAGTGAAATCACGGATAAAAAATGCCTCGACGTCCGAACGTAGTTTTAAAAAGGCAAGCCAGAAAGATGGTATATGTATGATGAGTTTTCTATCGATGGAGATATTATTATATTTTATAGGTGTACGTGGAAAAACGTAATTTTAGGGAATTTCAATCGTAGGTATCCCATAAAAAATCTTGTCTTTTGTCAAATCATTATTCTTTGTTAATAGACACCAATAAAGACGACAAATGTCGCTAAATAATTTACAGTTTTATTTTGATAGTCATATCCACAGATCATTAAGTCTGTATAGTTCGCAGCAAATGTACCTACTTCGCGTGTCTTAAACAGTTATTGTGCACCTGTTACCGCTCAGTCCCTCATGCAAATGGTACAGTATATTTTCTCATTTTCTATCGATTGAACTAAGTAAGTATATAGTATTATGCACTAAGATTAATGCAGTATACTGTAGGTACGATTTGTTTTGAGAATTTTAAGTGCATCGTTTTTTTGGCACGTAAGTGTACATGCGCAAACTTTCCCCCACCACGTTACATTTTGCTCAAGATGTTTGGCGTCATCTATACCTACCTTTATTTCAAGAAGAGACGTTTGTTGATGTTGTCAGTTTACTTCGTTTTTAGGGTTCCGATCCTTAAAAGGAAAAAAGGAACCCTTATAGGATCACTTTGTTGTCCGTCTGTCTGTCTGTCTGTCTGTCTGTCCGTCCGTCTGTCCGTCCGTCTGTCACGACCCCTTTTCTCAGGAACGCGTGGAGGTATAATGTTGAAATTAATATCGATTACTCAGGTCTATGGTCCCTTGGAGCTGTGAAAAAATTAAACTTCTAGGTCCACGCAATCAAAACATACCGCGATATTATGTCATAATTTTGCTGGATTTGCATGAACTCGCGTGGAACTCGCAAGGGAATCAAAACCTATAGGGTATTTCCGGTTGGCCTAGGGTCATGAAATTTGGAATGTAGGAAGGTCTTATAGCACAAGTTAAGGAAGAAATCCGAAAACTGTAAATTTCTGTCTGTCTGTCTGTCTGTCTGTCTCACCGTCTGTTAAGACTTTTTCTCAGAAACGCATGGAGGTATTAAGTTGAAATTAATATCGATTACTTAAGTCTGTGAACTCTTAAAGTTGTGAAAAAATCAAACTTAAAGGTCAACGCAATCAAAAGATACCGCATATGTCTCAATTTTGCTGAAATTGCTGATATTCGCAAGGGAATCAAAACCTAGAGGGTACTTTACGTTGACCTAGAATCATGAAATTTGGCACGAAGCAAGGTCTTATAGCACAAATAAAGGGAAAAATCTGAAAACTGCAAATTTCCGTCTTTCTAAAAAATATTCAATTTCGTTTACATGGATGACATCACACTTTAGTTTTTTATGTGGAAACCTAATTACACGTGTTACGCTCTCGAAGTGTGATCGGAACCCTTGGTGCGCGAGTCCTACTCGCACTTGGCCGGTTTTTTTTAGTGATGATTAGGGGTATTAGGCCTTATTATTTTTATTTATCATCTATCTCTTAAAAAATACACCCAACTTCGGTGGATAGACGATATTCTAAAGAATTCGTCAGAGTTGACAACATGCTAACAAAGACGCGTTAACATTACATAAGTACTACCCGTTCGCTATAAGTTTGCCGGTGACGATGTGACGTCACTCAGAGGTAGCGTTAGCAGAAATATTACACATTTACAAAACATTTTATTAGGCAACATTTAACACATTCGATCGATATTAAATAATCTACAACAATAAAAATAGTTTAGTCCAGTTAGGCTTACCTACGAGTGTATATTCCAAATTCTAATTAGGATCAGGGGTCACGAATTTTTTTCCAATGTATTGTACAAACTTTGCTATAAATAAACCATTATTTCAAAATATTTGTTTTTTATTTCAATAAATACCACGCTAAAAAAAGCTGACTGCCCGGAGCAAAACGTATGGAACAATGAAAAAAAAAGTTGCTCTGATCAAATCGGTTTCATAGTAAAAGTTGCTCAGAATGGTCTTCCTAACAACCCCCTAAAATATGACTGCACCCTGTGTAGTAGGTAGTTACGTACTTACCTGTATTTACAGTTTTCAGATTTTTCCCTTTACTGCTCTAAACATAAACACTTACATAAAGGCACATGGCTTTAGGCCTTATTTTTTAATTTAATGGAGGCTTTTACAAGAAAAAGCGCTACAAAACATTGAAAAAAACAATTAAATAATAACCGGCCAAGTGCGACTCGGACTCGCGCACGAAGGGTTCCGTACCATTATCTATAAAAAACCGCAAAAAAAAAACACGTTAGTTGTATGGGAGCCCCCCTTGTTATTAAATTTATTTTGTTTTTAAGTATTTAATTTGTTGTTATAGCGACAACAGAAATACATCATCTGTGAAAATTTCAATCTATCTACCACGGTTCATGAGATACAGCCTGGTGACAGACAGACAGACAGACAGACGGACAGCGAAGTCTCAATAATAGGGTCCCGTTCGGCACCCTTCGGGTACGGAAACCTAAAAACAGCATGTAATATAAATTAATTATAAAATCAGCAGTAATATAAGTTAATTATAAAATTATCCTAAAATTACAGGTATGACATCATGATATTAATGGCCATTAGTTACTTATACATACAGGGTATAACACAAAGGTGTAGTCATATTTTAGGGGGTTGTTAGGGAGACCATTCTGAGCAACTTTCACTATGAAACCAATTTGATCAGAGCAACTTTATTTTTCATTGCTCCATATGTTTTGGTCTGGGCGGTCAGCTGATTTGTATAGAGAAGTGAAAATTAAAGTTGATCTGATCAAATTGGTTTCACAGTGAAAGTTGCTCAGAATGATGTCCCTAACATAACAACCCCCTAAAATATTACTACACCTTTCTGTTACACCCTGTAGAACAAAAATTAAATTAAATTAATGTGAATTACATACGTTTCATATGTATACAATTTAAAATAAAGGTGTAACAGAAAGTTGAAGTGCTTTGTGCCTTTCATGGGGGAAGTACCTACCTTACCAGGTTTTGAGTATGTAAATATTTTTTTACAGCATTTCTAAATGGTTAAGTAGTGTTTGATTTTGTAGACCTATCAGGTTGATATTTTCACAGCTCTATGGGACCACAGACCTAAGCAATTGATATAAATTTCAGCTTGATACCTTCATGTTTACTGATAAAAAGTGTCTATTGGCCATTGTGCTGCCTGTAACGGGGGTACAAGTTAGTGTTCTCAGCTGCAGATACCAACCAACCCAACCTTTTTCAAGAAGAAGCACAAGTTCATCAGTACTTAATCTTAATACTTACTTCCAGTAATTGTTAGACTCCTGGCAAGGGTTCCCCGAAATCCCGCCCCAGGATAGTGTATAATCGGTCCTGGAGGGGAGTCAGGGCAATGTGTTTAATAGGACCTCCTTTTACAAATGTTCATTGAGGCCATCACAAAAAACTCATTACATTAGGAATACTATAAGGTACCTACCTTAAATAATTCCATACCTGTCGCAGAAATTTCCCACTTCATCAACTTTTTTTTTTCAAAGTAGAGGTACAACATACATCAGCCGGATATAAAAATTCTGTAGAAGTTTATAGGTATTATTTTACATTCACTGGCCTACACAAATTTTATTTGCTTACCACCCGCCAAGCTGCCGGTGTTTTGGTGTGGCAGCCAGGCGAGGTACTATTAAGTAGATTGGCTACCTGCTGCCACAGCCGTTGGGCCTTGCTGCGGCCTTCTATAGTCCGTTGCACCGACCCAGCTCCAGCTCTGGGTGGGCTTCCAGGTAGTCTACCAGAGCGGTCCACTGTTCGGCGCTCACCAGATTAGCCATTATCAACTAGGTACTTGACACACCAACAGAAACATGTTAACTGAAAACAATTTTAAAATGATTACCTAAGTAATTCAATTAATTATTTGTGCCACAGCCACTTAAATAGGGTATAACTATTTACTTCGGTACTTACATTGTATAAAGTTTTACGTGTTTTGTTTTGTCGCTTCTATCGTGGGTTGCCAATTTGCCACCACAACACACATACAGCGTAAAATTATTCCTCTATCTATTGACTGACATAGGTAGGTACATAATTAATCTTTATCTTTTTGTCTTTTCTTTTCAGACACACACTGCACACACAACTGCCAAACGTCAAACGAACGTTGAACACAAAAAAAACCGGGGTGTTTTGTTTGATGTTAGAAACAGCGTAGCAGACGTCTCACCCATTCATCTGACTTGCTTGACTTGACTGACTGACGCCCTGTGCATTGATATTTTCGGCTTGATACAACATTTAAAATAAAAGGTCTTGCTTGACATACGGACGGACGGAAAGACACACGAAACTTAAAAAATATTCCAAAATATTATAAGTTAGGTACCTAGTTTCCTAGTTATAACCAATATAAAAAATAAAATAAAGTAAGTACGGTAGGTACTTATGATATAAAATACGCGAAAGCCCACAACACTAATAAATTTTAAATAGGTAGGGAAACCGGAATAATACCGGCGGCAACATTGGGAATAATTCCAGTTTCAGGGGAGCACACGCTTACGTCATAAACCGCCATATTGTTTTCATTGAATTGCGGCGAGCGACACCTAGAAATATTTGCGTATTCAGTACCGCTATTAAAATTCACTGCATGTAGTTTAGAAATAAAGCCAATAATAATATAAACATTATTTTGTACTTACTGTGACCATATGCTTCGGTTCTGCTTTGACAGATTTATTGAAGAATTCCTTGATATTATCCGGGCATTTAACGCATTTTGTCAAATGTTGTGAAAATTTAGTAGAGTTTTTATGCTTGTAAGGAGATTGACAAAACGAGCACGCAGATATTTGTTTACCGTTAACAATCTTATCTGTAAAGTATTTGTGAACCACGCTTCTGGGTCTCATTGTTAATAAAAAGAGATAGAAATCTACGCACAGATGATATGAGATCCGTTGACGTCAACGTCTAACCAAGTACTGAGTCTTTTTAGTCCGACTGATTGTGATTTTCTGTTACTAGAAAGGGATCAAATACAACCTGAGTATAAACTGATCAGCAAACTGTTATACCTAATTATTGATTGTTTCCAGTTTCCAGAGGAACTTTAATGTGAAAATTTCCGTTTGGGTACATTCCCAAGAAAGTTATCGATTTGATCTCTCCCTTCAAGTCTCTTTGCTGTGCTTTCTCTCCTCGGTAGTGTCACAAAATAAACGTAGTGATTACTTTCTCTGTGATAACGAATCGAGTAGTAAATAGCTCGGAAGAGCTCATCAAAATACATATAAATAATTAAAAAATAGATTAAATTATGCATAAAGTTACAAAACTACTTTGAGATTTTCAGGAAACAATAGTAGGGCAAACTAGTTAGTGTTGCCGGATAATCGATCCTATATCGATTATTAATTATCCTAAGTACATATAAATAATCTAACAAATCGATCTAGTATCGATTCTATCGATACAATCGATTGGATCGATACTATCGATTCTCATAATTGTACCAATATAATCGATTATAATTACTGTTTCTGATAATTGAATCGATTATATCGATGGTGAGAAGCAATACGATATAATCGATACTAGATCGATTTGTTAGATTATTTAGGTACCTACTAATCGATTTATTGATAATCGATTATCCGGAAACACTAATTCCAGTAAAAGAGACATCCATACTATCGATAGTATCGATGGTATCGATAGACTATCGAAATTATCGTGTTTTCTTCAATTATTGATAGGATATCGATAGACAATCGATATTGGCCTATCGAGCAGCAACACTAGGTCGTGAGGGTTGCGTTCATGACCAAGGCCGTTGGCTGGCATAGACCAAAATATTGGTCGGTCGGTCGATTTCTACACTGTCGATTTTAACACGTCGACGCGACCAAGGCCACGGTGGTCGGCGCTCGGTCCCGATCGTGTAGAAGGCGCTTAAAACTAAAGCAAGCCATACACGCTACGACGGTCTACCGAAGAGATTACTTGTGCAGGTTTGCCTGCGCAGGTCAACCTACGTGTGTGGGGACGTTCCGAAATAATTGATTTTCGATCTTGCGCCGCCGGTCAAAAAACCTGCACAGCCCTATTCACACACACGTTCCGGTCTACCTGCTGCGCAGGCATACCTGCACAGCACAGGTACAGCACAGTACACCTCTCCAGTAGACCGTAGCGTGTATGGCTGGCGTAAAAGCGCCCAACCAATGGAGGAATACGCAACAATAACATGTCCAAGTTATGCCAAGTTTATTTGTAAAAATATTCTCTCCCTATTCTAACTTTAATGCTCATTATAAACTATTCTTAGCCTCTCATTTCAGTGTGAATGGCCGCTATAGGCAGTTAACAATTGATCGAAACATCGATCCGATACGCGGATCGGATCGCATGTCTTCGATCCGATTTTCTAAAAAATCGAATGAAAAAAATGTTTCGTAAAATGTGAGAAAAACGACTGAAGAAAGGAACTGAAATAGTTTCTAGTCTTAATGTGTGTGTAACATAATTAAAATTCCGCCTGGTGAAGTCTGGGTCACAGTTTCGTGATTGTTACGTAAACTGGTGATTCAGTCTGCATGTGTCGTAACAGTGTACACACAATATGACTAGAAACTATTTCAGTTACTTTTTTCAGTCGTTTTTCTCACATTTTACGAAAACATTTCTTTCATTCAATTTTTGGTCGATTTTTAGGAATTTGGATCGAAGACATGCAATTCGATCCGCGTATCGGATAGAGGAGTTACGATATACGATCTGCGCAATCAGATCGTAACTGTCGGATCGCACATCCCTAATGACAGTTGGATTAGCTCTTTTTACTTTTAATGTTGCCCGCTGTTGTAAAAACCGATTCAGTAAAAGCGAAAACATCGATTCCAATGTAGTGTAGGTGGCGCAGAATCAATGGCAACTATTTAGATGGGTAATGTACCTGGTTGATAGGTACACAAAAATGGATGCTTTGAGAGTTACGATACCCATTTAACACCGTGGCACAGCGATTTTTTGTGAAAGCTTAGGTAGTATTACACGTAATAATTAAATAACTCGAATTATCATTCGAATAATCGTAACGATTGAATTGGTAACTGTGTCTACAACACTATTTTTTATACTTACCTAAAGCGGCAACCCACCAACTGTCATATTAGTTAGAGATCGGATGGGTGAGCAAAAAAAAAAGTGACAAGTCCGAACCGGATTTCTCGGCCAAGAGCGAATCAAAATTCTCGAGAAATTCTCGAGTCGAGAAAAAGGGCTCTAACTTCATGACGAGATCGGAAATTCCGTTTATTCCCAGTCGTCCACACCCCGCCGCGCCGTCCACACTGTGGAGGAATGGGAAAAATGGCAATAGAAACTTTTTATTTTCCATACGTTCCGTTGCTACTTAGTTCATTGCGTGTCGTAAGTATAGTGTAGATCAGAAAAAACTTATTTTTAGTTACTAGCGTGATTTTCTTCAAAATCGATATCGGATGATCCGGGTGAAGTCCAATCATGATTCTGAAGTAAAATATTGAAACAGTCGCCGCCATCTTGAACTTTTTAGTTACTAAACCGCTTTACTTTAAAATCGTAATCTGAGTATCATGTTAGAGTCCAATCATGATTCTGAAGTCAGATTTTGAAAATGTCGCCGCCATCTTGAACTTTTTAGTTTCTAAGCCGATTTGCTTCAAAATCCATATCTGAAGTTCCGGTTGGAGTCGAATTATGATTCTGAAGTCAGATTTTGAAAAAGTCGCCGCCATCTTGAACTTTTTACTTACAGCACCGATTTGCTTCAAAATCGATATCTGAGGATCCGGTTGAAGTCCAGTCATGATTCTGTAGTCGTATGTTTAAAAAATTGCCGCCATCTTGAACTTTTTAGTCACTTGCCTGATTTGCTTCAAAATCGATATCTGAGGGTCCGCGCGGAGTCCAAAAATGATTCCGAAGTCAGATTATGAAAAAGTCGCCGCCATATTGAACTATTTAGTTACTACACCGATTTGCTTCAAAATCAATATCTTAGGATCTGGTTGGAGTCCAATCATGATTCTGAAGTCGGATTTTGAAAAAATTGCCGCCATCTTGAACTTCTTAGTTACTGGCCTGATTTACTTTAAAATCAATATCTGAGGATCCGGTTGGAGTCCAATCATGATAATGAAGTCAGATTTTGAAAAAGTTGAAAGTTAAAGAAAGCGGCAGTTTTTCAAAATCTGACTAGACTGAAAATCATTATTAGACTAACCGGATCCTCAAATATCGATTATGAAGCAAATCAGGCCAGTGACAAAAAAATCAAGATGGCGACAATTTTTTCAAAATCCGACTTCGGAATCATGATTGGACACCAACCAGATCCTCAGATATTGATTTTGAAGAAAATCGGTGCAGTAACTAAAAAGTTCAAGATGGCAGCAACTTTTTCAAAATCTGACTTCAGAATCATGATTAGACTCTAACCGGATCCTCAAATATCGATTATGAAGCAAATCAGGCCAGTTACAAAAAAATCAAGATGGCGACAATTTTTTCAAAATCCGACTTCAGAATCATGATTGGACACCAACCAGATCCTCAGATATTGATTTTGAAGAGAATCGGTGCAGTAACTAAAAAGTTCAAGATGGCGGCGACTTTTTCAAAATCTTTCTACAGAATGATGATTGGACTCCAACCGGACCCTCAGATATCAATATTGAAGCAAATCGGTGTAGTAACTAAAAAGTTCAAGATGGCGGCGACTTTTTCATAATCTGACTTCAGAATCATGTTGGGACTCCGCCCGGACCCTCAGATATCGATTTTGAAGTAAATCAGGCCAGTAAGTAACTAAAAAGTTCAAGATGGCGGCAACTTTTTAAACATCCGACTACAGAAGCATGATTGGACTCCAACCGGATCCTAAGAATATCGATTTTGAAGCAAATCGTTGCAGTAACTACAAAGTTCAAGATGGCGGCAACTTTTTAAAAATCCGACTACAGAATCATGATTGAACTCCAACCGGATCCTCAGATGTCGAATTTGTAGCAAATCGGTGATGTAAGTAAAAAGTTCAAGATGGCGGCAACTTTTTCAAAATCCGACTACAGAATCATGATTGGACTCCAACCGGATTTTCAGAGATCGATTTTGAAGCAAATCGCTGCTGTTAGTAAAAAGTTCAAGATGGCGGTGACTTTTTCATAATCTGACTTCAGAATCATAATTGGACTCCAACCGGATCTTCAGATATCAATTTTGAAGCAAATCGGTGCAGTAACTAAAAAGTTCAAGATGGTGGCGACTTTTTCAAAGTTTGACTTCAGAATCATGATGAGACTCCGCCCGGATCCTCAGATATCGATTTTGAAGCAAATCAGGGCAGTTACTAAAAAGTTCAAAATGGCGGCTGTATATCGTCAATCATCTTCATTCGACATTATTTTTTTAGTTTTTTCCGATCTACACTGTACTTACGACACGCAATGAACTATTTATTTCCCATACGTTCCGTTGCTACGTATGGGAAATAAAAAGTTTCGATTGTGTGCACTGTTAACGAATGGGACTTTTTTTCCCATTCCTCCACAGTGTGGACGGCGCGGCGGGGTGTGGACGACGGGGAATAAATGGAATTACCGATCTCGTCATGAAGTTCGAGCTCAACAACCTTTTTCTCGACTCGAGAATTTCTCGAGAGTTCTGATTCGCTCTTGGCCGAGAAATCCGGTTCGGACTTATCACTTTTTTTTTTTACCCATTCCGATCTCTGGTTATTATACTCTACCTCTCAGAACAATAACTAAAGCACTCTACCTGCTCCGCGCACAGAGTATAATAGTAATTATAATAGGTATATACATACATAGAGTAAATTAAATAGTAATATTAAGTATAGGGTTCTATGTGGGTTCTATATTTTTATTATTATGGCTGTGCTTTTAGCTTAAATCCGCAAATAAGGATGCGGAACTGTGCTGCCGTCATAAGAAAAAAGGGCGCATCTAACATTTTTTCCAAAATTGAGTTATATAGATATTCGGAATGAGCGAAAAAAGACGCATCTACCAGTATTTTTATAATTTGGCTAAAACTAACGCAACCCTATGAAACGTACTTATAAATAGGCCGCATCTGCGCTGCGAATTTAATATTGCTAAATAAGAAAGACGTTTGTGCACTTGTGCCTGGTGATTTTTCGTAATACTACAAGAAAAAGGCACATCTACCCCAATGCGTCCTTTAAACTTAGTATATTTGTATATACTAAGTTAAAAGGACGCATTGGGCTACCCCAATCTACATGTGCCTTTTTGTTGTAGTATTACGAAAAATCACCAAGCGCATTATACTAAGTTAAAAGGACGCATTGGGGTAGATGTGCCTTTTTGTTTTAGTATTACGAAAAATCACCAGGCGCAAGTGGCACAAGCGTCTTTTTTACTAAGTGTTCTTGGTTTTGCGGGGGGGAGTGGGGTACGTGGACTGGTGTTGTTCAGTCAGTCGCGCCCTCATTCGACAGGATGACGCCATGAAGCGACAACAGGCCGCAAAATGGGTGATATTACAAGCTGTTTCAGAGCTTTTTTGCTGGCTTACAGAGACTTGAAAAATATAGTCATCTGGTTAGATAACTGTGCAGGGCAGAACGAAAAATGGACGTTGTGCTCATATTTGCTTCATGCCGTGAATTCAGTAGATGTGAGTTTTGAATCCATAACTCTAAAATATTTGGAGGTGGGACATACGGTTATGTCAGCAGACGAATTTCACAAGCAAGTAGAACTTGCAATGAAGAAGAAAAAAGGCTTCTACGACTTCGAAGATTTCCACCAAGCAGTTCTAAGCACCAGAACAGATATCGCAGTGAAAGTGATGAATGTGGAAGATTTTTGTCAATTTGAAGACTGTTCTTCAACTTATAAACTTCAACATTCATCTCCTCGCGCATATCTACATGATATGTGTGAAGTGACGTTCAATAGAGGCACTCACGTAATTCGTTACAAGACGGATTTCTGTGGTGACGAAGAATATTCACTGGATTTTCTGAGAATTAAGAACATCAAGTGCGGAATTCCACCTCCAAAGCCGAAAAATTACAGTAGAGGCATTACTCAGGAGCGAAAGTCAACAATTATTCAAAAACTGACGCCCTTAATGCCAGACAATAGAAGGCACTTTTGGTATAATATACCCACTGGCAACGATTGTGTTGATCTTACTCAAACCCATGAAGTCTGATTAAAATAAGCCTAAAAGTCTGTACTGGGCAGTTCTCCTCATGAGTCAAAGACTTCTCGCTGTCGTGTCACCTTTCCTTCCCCACCCCTTCAGCCAATTCAGCTCATACTAAGGAAGAATCCCGGAATACCTACTTCCCGGATTCTTCCTTAGTATGAGCTGAATTGGCTGAAGGGGTTGGGAAGGGAAGGTGACACGAAAGCGAAAGTCTGACTCATGAGGAATAAACCGTGTTTATTAATATAGTTAATCTCTGATCTCATGTGATTATTGTCGTTAATGAAGAATTTAGTTTTGGTTTGTGAAATTAGGAAATTAAGATAAGTTACTAAAGGTACGTATAATACTTATATTATCATGATTAAAGGGCAGTTCTCCTTATGAGTCGAAGACTTCTCGCTTTCGTGTCACTTTTTTTTCTTCACTTTTCTGCTTGATTTGGTACATAGGTACTAAGGCAGAATCCTGGAAAGAGCCCTTCCGGGATTCTACCTTAGTATGAGCTGAATTGGCTGGAGGGGTGGGGAAGGGAAGGTGACACGAAAGCGAGAAGTCTTTGATTCATGAGGAGAACTGCCCTAAAGATTACCTATATGATTGATCTCATAGGCTTACAATAAAGTTAAAGATATTTTTTGGTAAAGTATTAAGTTTCTGTTTATAACTGGTATAGGTTTTATAGGTATTTATGAGAATTTTTTAACTATTATCTGCCTAAAATATATGTCTGAATATCTGATTTTCAAAAATTGCTTTTACTTGAACCGATTTCCATTGATCGCTCGTTTTACATAACCCTAACATTCTGTGTTTATAGGCAAAAACTTTTCTTTTTTTAGTTAAAATTGAGAAGGGCTTATTAAAATATGGTTGCCATTTTGGGCGTAATGGGCGCCAGATAGGTATTATCACTAAGTTAGAAAGCAGTAACTGGCTAGAAACGACTTTTTGATTCAGTTATATGGAAGCTAATAAAACAATATCAATAAGTTAAAAAGACGTTTCATAAATAACTAAGTAAAAAGGGCGCATCTAGCCAGAAACGTCCTTTTAATGCAGTATTTCATCATTATTCATATTTTTTTTACTAAGAAAAAAAGGAAATTTATTTGTCTTTAATACAAAATACAATTTTTATTAAATTTTATATATGCAGTCTGATAAAGCATACTATAACCTACAGGTGTGCAAAATATATATTATTTTAGTCTTTTATCTTAGGCACAGCACATGATTTAATAAAAAAAACACAAAATATTTTTTTTCTCCGTTTTGATCTTTCGGTAGAAACGTTCTTTTTCCTTATGACGGCAGTGTGGTAGAGTGGTAGGTACAAATAGGAATTAGTTCAGAAAATCATACCTTCATTGGTGCATCTTTAGCAGCATTTATTTTCAGGAAATAATTTTGGTTGGTAGATTCTTCTACCAAACGGTATTGTTCTGGATGCATCGATTTTAGATGACTTCTCAGAGACGATGTTGTACGGCCCTTGCGGGAGTATGTTTTGTTACATATGTTACAAATAGCTTTCTCTTGATCGTGTTCGCCTGGTCTGAAGTAAACCCAAATCGCACTATGCAATGGCCGCGGCATTATAAATTCACTTATTGTTCACTAAGTTATGAAATTCACGACCTCGGAGTTAATCACAATGAAGCAAAACTCCGCAATGTGTATTCGGATGCGGATGCGGACGCGAATATAAACCTTGGGCTTCCCTGGCTGGCATGGGTGTTGATTGCACTATAGCGATTTTTTATCACATTCCTATCTATCCTTTGGCAAAGACAGTGGCATGATTCTCGCGCCTTCGATATACGTATATCGAGAGATGTTTTGACAGATTCCCATACAAAATCACTCGATATAGGTCGAGATATCACAGATCGATATGTCTTATTTTGTAGGTAAATATATGAACATTGATTAGCTCCTTGGATATTTTATCATAGCTTCAACCGTTTTTCAAATCACTGAAAAAACCGCCGATCCGCCGATCGGGACACTTTTTAGGGGAAAAAGAGGGGAAGGTAGGGGGGGGAGGGGTTGACACCGGGCAGAATCGTGTACAGCGGGGTCTAACTAGTCTAAAAAAACCCGGTGTCAAAAAGTTTCACTAAATGCCGTTAGACGTGCTTTTTTTCCAAATTGTCCGCCAGTCTATATCGCTGATGACAAAAAAATAAGGTTTAATTTTCCCTCGCATAATTTTCATTCATAACATAAATTACCATCTGAAAATTTTCCTGAAAATACCAAAGTCTGGATACCCCCGCCAGCCACCTCGCACAAGTGTTAACAGACTCCCCCTCTTGCCCTGAGGTCCACCCCACCCCATGCGACTCTTTTCGGACCACATTTACAAGTTTTTAAATATTTAAAAAAAAAATATATTAAAAAAAAACTGATCAAAAATTATTATTTTTTTAAATATTTTTTTAGCTTCAGTGTCTCGTGTAAATAACAACCTCTGAGCTCGGCGTAACTTTACAAATCAACACCCTGTACATAATATACATATACGAGGTGTAAATGAGAAACTATTTTATTAGGCACATCATTCTGAGGAACTTTCACTAAGAAACCGATTTGATCAGAACAACTTTATTTTTCACTTCCCAGTAAATTTTGGCCTGATAGGGTCAGCTGATTTGTATAGTGAAGTGAAAAATAAAATTGCTCTGATCAAATTGGTTTCATAATGAAAGTTGCTCAGAATTATGTCCCTAACAAAGTAGTTTCTCATTTTCCGTTAATTCATTTACACCTTGTATACATAGCAGATTTAGTGGATGAAATCAGAGTTGCTGCTGCTTGTAGTAGTCCCTGGCCATTAATTAGCATACAGAGTTAAGAATTTTCAAGGATTTGAACCGGGACATCATAAGATTGGCTGAACCAAAAATAAATTGACCTAAAGGAATATAAATCGGTCAAGTGCGGTTTGGATTCGAATCGCACGCGAAAAATTTAAAAAGATTATGCCCTCACGGTGATTTGAACTCACGACCTACGGATTGAGGGCCTGCAACATAGTGGCTGAGCTACCACAAAGATGTGGGTTGATGCGAAATATACCATCATATTGAAATGCGTGGGTGTATCAAAACAAGTCTCTTGTATGGGGACCCCCTTTAATTTGTAATATCTCTCGTATTTCAGTTTTTTTTGTTGTTGCGGCAACAGATATACACATTCTGTAAAAATTTCAACGTTCTAGCAATTACGGTTCGTGCTCTAGGACCTGCTGACGGACGGACGGACAGAGGAGCCTTAGCAATAGGGTCCCGTTTGGCACCCTTCGGGTACATAACATAGTTGTAGTAAAATGACTACTATACATTTATCTATGTCCCAGTCTTCGGTGTCAAGATGTGCACATGAGGTTGTGGTGGGTGACCTTAAATCACCTCACCATTTTTTAGGGTTCCGTACCCGAAGGGTGCCAAACGGGACCCTATTACTGAGACTTCGCTGTCTGTCCGTCTGTCTGTCACCAGGCTGTGTCTCATGAACCGTGGTAGCTAGACAGTTGAAATTTTCACAGATGATGTATTTCTGTTGCCGTTTTAACAACAAATACTAAAAATCAAAAGAAATTTAATATTAAGGGGGGCTCCCATACAACAAACATGTTTTTTTTTGCTCATTTTTGCTCAATATTGATAATGGTAGCAGGTAGACGCTTAAAATGTTCACAATATATTGAGTATATTATTTACTTAAAATATAAATATTTAAATAAAATAAAATTAATATTTAGGGGGGGCTCCCATACAATTTTTTTTTTTTGAGTTTTTTTTTTATAGATAATGATACGGAACCCTTCGTGCGCAAGTCCGACTTGCACTTGGCCGGTTATTATTGATAAATGAACTCAATAGTGAGAGAGCTTGTAGCTTGAATTTATTAAAACTACTGGAAAGAACAGCTTTAGCTTGGTGACTCAAGTTGGGGGTTGCATCACAATCAGTCATCCATCCCTTATGGGAGAACTACACTTAAAATATCAACTAACTAATTGTAACCATTAATATTACCTTTTCAGTTTTTATTTCCACTGTAACTGTTTGTGGTAGTGAAAAATGTGGAGGGTAGCCACCACCGGTCATATATGCTGCTGTATTCACTATGGTGTTCTTTTTTTTTAGCTTTGTTTTCATATCTTGCCATGTCTGAAGTAATTAAAAAAAAATTAGCAAACTTGTCTAAAAAAATATAAAACTTAGGTACAGGTACATAATACTTTATTAGGAAGTATTGAATGGGTAGGTAAGGTACGTAAATTTTAAGCTCACTTTTTTCCACTCATCTGGAGACTTGTTTGCTCCAGGAATGCAATTTAGCTCTCTAGCTATCTCCTTCCATCTGTCTTTTGCTGTTTTGCCGGAGAATGACGAGAAAAACTTCCCCGCACGCAATGCAGTGTCGGACTCTAAAAGCTCCACTAATCGAAGTTTTTGAGTCTGCGTTGGGTACCTTTTTCTGTGTTTTTTTACGTTGCTTTCCATTATTGAAAGTTTTTTACTTTATTACCTACTCAGACAAGGAAATGAAAACCAGAAGATTATGAGTCTACGAGAAGAATAGATCGATGGATGGAAAAGGAAATTGAAAATGTCAATGTCACATCACAATCACACAATCACAACACAAAATGTCATTCATTACATTTCACGCTCATTTCACGGTTACGTTCTGTTATACCTACGAAAATGTTTTACTATACCCTGTGGATTTTACCAACAAAAAATTTATGTATGATATTATGATGCCTATTGCCTAAAGACAAAACAATCAATAGGAACATGATTTATAAGACTAGGTATACAAGTTATATTGCTTGGACTTTAGCACGATCGACAATATTTTACATATTTTAGAAAATAAAATGGAACGTTTCCGAAGACACGGAATGAAGAAGTGTTGTTCTGAGCTGTTCTGACTTCTTGACTCTTGACCGTAATCGATGTATCGTGCGTGTGAGACTATTCCCGATCTTCTTCAGTCTTCCCGGGTTGTAATAAATCAATAAAGAATAGTAGAGGGTTAACTATGTTGGACCGTTGGATGCACAGAACACAATTACTCTGAGTTGGATGACCGCCCGGATGGAGTCTAATTTCTCATTTCTTCGATAAAATAAATATCATCTGTCATCTTTACTATGTATCGCAAATAAATATCGATTAAAGAAAGAGTTCTTTCTGATCTGAATTAGGGCCTCCTTGGATTGGACCTTCCTTTGTTTTTGGTTTTTGTTTACTAGAGTCTGGCCAGCGAATCCTGTCCTTTGGCAGTTTTCAAACTTTGATGATGGCAACATTATTTACTTGTCAAACGAATTGTTACTTTGCTTATACTTGGCTTACAACATTTTGATACTTTACTTGACTATTTATTATTATTCTTTAATTTCAGTTACTAATCTGTTCTTTTGGATATTATACATTTATTTAAATGTGGTTGATTGCAATTACTCATATTTGTTTCCAGGTGGCTTAAATACGGGTTTTGAATTATTTGAGTCTGATTGTGACTATGAAACAGAATAATAAAGTTTATTAGTTTAGTATGTTTACTTTATACTCGAAGTGAAGGCTTTTGCCCAGCAGTGGGAAACTGTATAGGGTATAGGCATGGTAAAAAATATATTCAGTAGGTACCTACTTAACCCATCCAATGCTCTATGAATTTACGAACGCGCGTTTTTACTAATATGATATTCTCTTTTTCATCCAAGTCATGAGAGGTATCGAACAATAAAATTAAAAAAAAAAAAACATTAAAGTATCAACTCCGTTAATTCGATGTACAGTAAATTTGGCCACATTAAGATTTTTTAAAATTGCCGCGGTTTTCTTGGGACTTCTTTCACTGGCCAGACTTTTCTATATTAATTTTTACTCTATGATTTTGTACAGCTGACAGCTGATGATATTAGCATTGATTGAGTGAGCTGGCTGACGCGTCAGCGCGTTGTTTACGTCTATTGTTTATTGTTTATACCCATCGATCGATCGATATATATACAAGTCCGTGGTTATACCCTATGCTGCATTGCACGTTTTCTCATTTATAAATTATAAAGCATGGAGTACGTATAAATTACGAAGCTAGTGATGCTAAATAACGTCCTCCAAATACAGCTTTTATTCATTATTTCCATTATTTCAGTGTTTTCGAGCGCACATCACATCCGTCATCGGTCCAGGCTGAGTATTTGGTCGAGTTTTTGGCACAGCACCCTGAGCTGGCTAGGGGTATCTCGCGGGATCCGAAGCAGCGAGACAAGGCACGGAGGATATGGGAGGAGGTCACCCGGCAACTCAACAGTATGGGCACAACTAACAAGTCGTGGAAGCAGTGGTCGAAGGTAAGACCATAGGACTACTCTCCTTCTTCTTCTGTCAGGGGGATGTTGTGCCTGCACCTGGCCCACGACCATAGGACTATTTAGTTGGATTAATTAATTAATAATCATCTTCATATCTGCCCGTATCATCCCTTGCTCACTCGCATGTGTCCTCCGCCATCTGGTCCACAGTCTACCAGCCACCTTGACAATACATGCTAGAGGTCCCGGCTTCGAATCCCGGCTGGGGACAAAAAACCCCAGGTCTTGGATGTTAACATGTTTGTGACGTCACTGTTTCTGGTTCCTACAATACAGGGTATCCTTGTGTAGGGCCAGAAGCAATGTATGTGCCTGTATGTAAATGCTTAAATGTTTAAAAAATATCATCTGACCACTGGGCAAGTGATCAGCCTGCTGCTCTTTTCCCTGTTCGCGGCCGCAACTGTTGCTGCCTTGGTCCACCTTCCGTCCTTCAATCATCAATTAATCTGATTATTCCAGGCTTACATATTTTTTGGTAAAGCCTAAACATGTGATCTTATGCATTTTCAGTATTGGTCGGACAAGAAGAATGCATTGAAGAAGAAAGTAGCCATTCAGACTGCTAACAGCCAACGAACCACTGAGCAAATTCAGGAGAGCCCCGATCCACCGTTCACCGAGTTGGACAACAGAATTATGGCTATTATGAGGGGTGTAAGTTTCATTGACATAAGAGAAAGCAAAATGTGTCTACTTTTCCATGAATCTCATCACATTGAAATGAAGAAAAAAGATTATATATATTTGATTTTTGATTTTAATGAAGAAAAAAGATTATATATATAAAAAAGATTTTATATAAAACATTATATATATTGAATATCTGGCTAAACAAGGACACAATTGTGCCTCTGCAACCCATTATGGAAAAAGTGTGTGTGGAGAAAGCGTGGAAACCCCAGAGCAGATAGGAGCTCCGCTATTAATTACAAGTGTAAAATGTGTACAATATTTAAATAAACTTATTTGAACAAACAGTAAATTTCAGTTTAGATAATTGACTTCATACCTATAAACTAAACAAAAAAGTATCTTTTGCAGCTGGAAATTAAAAAGAAGTCTGCTCCTACATTACTGGAGGTTGGTGGTCAGCTCAAAAGGAAGTCTACAAAGCATAAATACAAAAACCCTGCCTACGCTGTTGTGAAGAGATGCTGCATCTCCCTTGTCAAAGAACATGGTCGGTGTGTCACACTCTTCAATGACCAAGCATTTAAGAAGCTTGTTGAACTACTACCGTTGACTTTGGAACAAAAGGAATCTATCAATTCAGAAAACATTGCGAGGTTGTTGGAAATGGATGGATACGATGATTATGATAATGTGAGAAAAATTTCTTTAGGTATTCCTTTTATATTATGGTAAAATTAATTCCAATCACATTTAGCCGCCATTTTTCTGCTATATGTGGGGTTAGAGTTAGAGGGATATGGAATGATTGCATTTGCCTCTGTATATTCAAATTGTGTGTTTTATACGAAATTCTAATGAAATGAAGACTTCACTGTTAGTTTTTAGGGTTCCGATCCTTAAAAGGAAAAAAGGAACCCATATAGGATCACTTTGTTGTCTGTCTGTCCGTCCGTCCGTCCGTCCGTCCGTCCGTCTATCTGTCTGTCCGTCTGTCACGACCCCTTTTCTCAGGAACGCGTGGAGGTATCATGTTGAAATTAATATCGATTACTCAAGTCTGTGATCTCTTAAAGTTGTGAAAAAATTAAACTTATAGGTCAACGCAATCAAAAGATACCGCATTTGTCTCAATTTTGCTGAAATTGCTTGATATTCGCAAGGGAATCAAAACCTAGAGGGTACTTCCCATTGACCTAGAATCATGAAATTTGGCACGAAGCAAGGTCTTATAGCACAAGTAAAGGGAAAAATCTGAAAACAGCAAATTTCTGTCTTTCTAAAAAATATTCAATTTGGTTTACATGGATGACATCACACTTATGTGGAAACCTAATTACACGTGTTACGCTCTCCAAGTGTGATCGGAACCCTTGGCTGGTTATTTAAAACACTGAGATTTTTAGTGAACTGAAGTTATCGGAATAACTCACTGCCACAGTGCCAATACCGCAAAGTGTAGCAAATCTTAAAAATAATTTTCTCATTTGCAGGAAAATACAGCTCAATTGAATAAGGGGAGTGATGATGAAGATTACACACCAAGTACAAGTAAGTTTCCAGTTATTACTGCAAGGTAAGTTATCTTAACGGATTTACGGGACGATTGCTCTGGCATATTTCCTTTGTTTTCCAAATTCTGATTTTGACAACAATGACGCCGAAAACAACTGAGTGCGATTTGCAGCTCTGCGTGATCGGCATCGTGTCAGCGATGCCTAATGGAATATGAACGCTCGTTTCATGCGATAATGCGAGCATATGCAGTAGCATAGACCAATATATTTTTTGCACTTAAACTTGACTTTTGTTCGGGAGTGAACCTTCTGTACGTAGTACTATTAGTT
Source organism: Argyresthia albistria (assembly GCA_963457715.1). Taxonomy (NCBI): domain Eukaryota; kingdom Metazoa; phylum Arthropoda; class Insecta; order Lepidoptera; family Argyresthiidae; genus Argyresthia; species Argyresthia albistria. Next base: position 6,466,798 of record OY735275.1, on the reverse strand, counting down.
ATCCTGTGGTAATACTAAACCGGTTCCGAGCTCTGTTAGGTATCTTCTATTATCGAGCAACTGCTAATTAAGCTAAGCAACACTTCATCTGAAATGCAATTACTTATATCTGTAAAATCGTAAGATCTAGACTACGATCAACGCAGAGGCCAAACCGCTGGAGCTAAAGACTTGTAATTTTGCACATAGATACCTTGCATAGTGTAGGCATCCACTTAGTGATAGTTGTACACACAACTTCATCCCCATTTTCATCGTTTTAGGGGTTGAATTTTAAAAAACGCTGATACATATTCCCTTTAAATATCAATCGTCAGCCTAAATACACAATTTGAAGATCCTAACTTCAAAACTGACGGACTTTCATACAAACTTTCACCCCCTATTTTACCCCCTTAGGGGTGGAATTTCCAAAAATTCCTCCTTAGTGGATGCCTACACCATGCAAGGTATCTATGTGCAAAATTTCAAGTCTCTAGCTCGAGCGAACAAAAGCGGGCTTATCGCTAATAAGAGATCTCTTTCAGCAAACCTAGGATGGAGTCATCATCTATGTCTTCATCTTCTACACAATAATATCCCATGATGGTCAGAGCTATTCAGCTCTGTAGCTCTGTTTCGTTGTGTCCCTATAATCGTCGATCATGGGCCATTGTGTAGAAGGGCCTTCGGTCAGAACGGCTAGAGATATGTTTGGACCATTATCTCAATTTCGTTATTAGTCGGTATCAGTATTAGCAACTCGCCGATGCCCCGCGAATCTCGCGATTATCTCTGCTTTTCAATTTAAATCCCTGGAGCAGTTCCTCTGGCTTGGAGTGACAAACAAAAACAGGCACATACATTGCTTCTGGCCCCACTCTAGGATACCCTATCAAACAAACTAATAAACAAATATCGAACAAACCTATAGTCTATTCGTGATAAGAATGTATCTGTTAACACACACTCACATGATAGGACACAACCTTCGCGTTCGCAAGTTTGCCTTCAACTGGTCACTGTGAACTTGGCTTGATAATTGGAAACGATTTGATTGGTTACGGGGCGTGGCTAGGCCGCCGGACAGTGATGACTTTACTGCATTCTTATCACGAATAGACTATAGTAGCAAATATCCAAACTTTAACCTTTATAATGTTGTATTTGTTTCCAGAGAAAATAAAGTTGGAAGTGGACAAGTGCTCATGTTCAAACGGCCCAGGCAGACACTTGGAAGGGTGCCCGTCTTACATACCACCTGTGTACTGGAGCTTCTATACTGTGAGTAGCATCATAGCATCCCACATAAGAAGGCAGAACATCTATATCGGCTGGACTAAAGAATCTATTACACTGCGCCCTAATTAGGCCCTAATTAGGGATGCTCGTTATTACACTACATCTAATTAGGACCATAATTAGGCAACTAATTAGGCGTTCAGGCAGAAATTGCACTAATTTAGAGCCCTAATTAGGGATGCTCGTTATTAAACTAGGTACACCTAATTAAGGCCCTAATTAGGCGACTAATTGGGGCCGACTAATTAGGGTCAGGCAGTTAGTGCACTCATTCAGGGCAATGTAATAGCCCTTTAAGAAGAATCTAACAGACCTATCCGTACAAACTGTATGTCAAGTACAAATTGTATGTCAAGTACAAACTGTATGTCAAGTACAAACTGTACGTCAAGTACAAACTGTATGTCAAGTACAAACTGTATGTCAAGTACAAACTGTACGTCAAGTACAAACTGTACGTCAAGTACAAACTGTATGTCAAGTACAAACTGTATGTCAAGTACAAACTGTATGTCAAGTACAAACTGTATGTCAAGTACAAACGGTATGTCAAGTACAAACTGTATGTCAAGTACAAATTGTATGTCAAGCACAAACTGTATGTCAAGTACAAACTGTATGTCAAGTACAAACTGTATGTCAAGTACAAACGGTATGTCAAGTACAAACTGTATGTCAAGTACAAACTGTATGTCAAGTACAAACGGTATGTCAAGTACAAACTGTATGTCAAGTACAAACTGTATGTCAAGTACAAACGGTACGTCAAGTACAAACTGTATGTCAAGTACAAACTGTATGTCAAGTACAAACTGTATGTCAAGTACAAACTGTATGTCAAGTCTGCTGAACACATTAGAATTCATTGATCATTCAATGACCCTTTTTTGACATAACTTTGCCCGGTTTCCTGGGCGTTGATTAAAGTTAACAGGTTGGTTAAATCAGCTTCATTCAGCCAATCACGAACCGCTATTATTCAAAATGACGGAACTTGATTGGCCGAAACTGATTTAACCAACCTGTTAACTTTAATCAGCGCCCAGGAAACTGGGTGTTAGACTACCAAGTATGTCAAAAACAGGTCTTTGAATGATCAATGATCCGTAATGTGCTTAGCGGACTTGACATCCTGGTCGGGCGATACTCATGCATGGCATAGCGTTCGTTTTAATGGTTCCCTACACGAAGGGTGCCCACGGGACCCTCCCTATTACTAAGCCTCCGTTGTCCGTCCGTCCGTCCGTCTGTCAGCGGGCTCTATCAGTCGAAAGCTCGGTAGAGAGTTAACATTTTTACAGAATGTGTGTATAAGTATATCTGTTACCGCCACAGCAACAAATAATAACATAACTTGAGCATATCGAAAGTACCTATGTATTGACGCGGGGTTTCAGCAAGTGCCAAATGAAGGTAGACCCCTTCCCGCGTCAAGCTCAAGAAGAATAATTGAAACAAAAAGTAAACTTTAGAAAAAACCGACTTCCACAAACCCTATTTGATTAGATCGAGTTTGATACAAACTGTAATCCCTTGTCCCCCCCCCCCCTTGGGGAATTAATTTTGTCAAATCCCATATCAGTGCTACCCCACGCTACTAAGGAACCCCTGTACAAAGTTTCACGGCTCTAGGTCCACCGGTTTAGGCTATACGTTGCCTGCCCGTCGTCAGCCATGCATTGTATTTGTACCTAGTATTGAGCAGATCTGGTGGCCATATGTGGTCTTCATCAGCAGTTCCGCATCACAATATTATGCTTACCATGTGCATTTGCACGAGTTATTATGAAAAACACAAAAATCACTATAGGTCTGCCTATAATATTTGAAGAGTTCCCTCGATTTCTCCAGGATCCCATCATCAGATCCTGACCTGGTGTCAATGGGACCAATGGGAAGGTAAACCCTTTCAAACAAAAAAATAATTTTCCAAAACGGTCCATCCGTTTAGGCGCTATCGGGGTGTAGACATAAAAAAAAAAAAAAAAAAAAAACAAACATACGGACGAATTGTAAACCTCCTCCTTTGGGAAGTCGGTTAAAAAGCAACGTGCAACAAAAATTGCTAGTTAAATTCATACAGGCGCCAAGTATTTTTTCAGTTAAGTGCGAATAATTTCACCATGCAATTAGGTAGCTGTTTTTTTTTATAGGGACAGAACAAAATGTCAGCCAGCACTTGGAAAGAAAATTGTGCGCGGAAATCATGAAAAAAATATATATAAAAAAATAAAAACAAAAATAATAATATGCTTTTTTGCTAATATTTTGTATGTACTTACTTATAATTCATACCCGTTGTGAAACTAAAATAACGCGTAATTAAACGTGTTATAATGTGGTTATTAATCCTTGATTTAAATTTTGAGTGTTAAATAAAAAATAATATTTTTCTCATTTTAGGCACACTCCGAATAGGCATCTTTAAAAAATAATTACTCGGTAACTAAGAATAATTGACATAGGGTTTCTTGGGCAATTTGGTTTGTTATTACTTACTCTATCGTCGTACACTATCAACTAAAAATGTCCGCACCCAAGCATTTCTAAAACACTGAATCAGCTGACCGCCCGGAGCAAAAGGTATGGAGCAATGAAAAAAAAGTTGCTCTGATCAAATCGGTTTCATAGTAAAAGTTGCTCAGCATGGTCTTCCTAACAACCCCCTAAAATATGACTACACCCTTCTGTTACAGCCTGTATTTATTTATTTATTTATTTTGTAATATTAATTCCAGGTGTCAGTGGACGAGGCTCGTTGCTCACTCTGCAAGCAAGTGCTGGCTTGGTCGGACATCTCGACACTGAAGGACCACCTCACGAACATACATCCTCATATCAAGTACTTTGACGACGTAAGTGTATTATGGCCCGACACCCCTCCTAAAGTAGAGGAGTAAAGGCTTGTGCCCCTCGGTAGAGAAAAATGGGCTACATTATTGCTGTTATCTCGCTATGAACACAAGAAAAGCAACTTTAATGCAGTCATGGATCCCAAAAAGTCTATGGTATTGAGCGACCGTATTTGGGCTCAGAACGCGCAATTCCGCCATTTTGGATCCACACATGGGCTCCACAGAGCAATTACAGGAGCCCAAATATGGTCAATCAACATCACAGTGGTGCACCTACTGCTGGAAGAAGGCCGGACCAGCCATGTGTGGGATGCACAGATATAGCTGCGTTGTACAAGAACTCCATGCATAAGTCTCGCCTGTTTGCTCCCACGTTCTTTTGCCTCATGAAGTCGGATTTCGGTTGGGAGGAGGTGGGATGTATCCTATATACAGGGTGTAACAGAAGGGTGTAGTCATATTTTAGGGGGTTGTTAGGGACATCATTCTGAGCAACTTTCACTATGAAACCGATTTGATCAGAGCAACTTTATTTTCACTTCTCTATACAAATCAGCTGACCGTGCCCGGACCAAAAATTATTGTGTGCAATAAAGAATTGTGTGTGACTACACCCTTCTGTTACACCCTGTATAAGCGCCTGTGTATAAATGTTTATCTCTTGTCTTACAGGACCACCAGTTCGAAAACGGCTCAACAAGCGACGGGCCTCGTGAGAACCCTGAACAGATATTCATAAACGAAACAGCAATGGATCCCATAGACGACTCCTTACTACCGGAACACGACTCAACTAATCATACTAAACTAAACTTACCCAAATTAACAGCGCACATGACACGCACAGAATTAGCCCTGGCCATAGACAGGTTTAAAAGTATTGAGATATTTGGACAATATGTGGCATCTTTAATGAAACTACTGCCTCAGGAGAAGTGTGTGAAATACCAGATTCAGATAGTTGAGAGGCTGTTAAAGGAACAAGCCGCTGCCGGTTAATGTGAGAATTTGATGCTTTTGGAACAACATGAGCGAGTACCCTGATCGATTTGATGAACCCTTGACTGGGGTCCTTGGTTTGTCATTTGGGCGAATCTCAAGTAAATGAAATTGGCAGACGGATTCAAGCATCTGGAAAGCTCAAAGACGAATCAAAGAAGTCGAAAAACCTGAAAACCAGGTTGTCCAACCAATGTGTCCAGTGACTCCTGCCCGCTATTGCATACGGCGCCGAGATATGGACGCTAACACGTCCAGTGGGCAGACCACCAGCCAGATGGACGGATGACGTCATCGCCATTGCTATTTCAGCTGGTAGGATAGATGCGGGAGGCACAGGACCGATGTAGATTGCGTGGTGAAGAAGGGCCTGTACTCAGCGGTGGGTAAATGTAGGCTGATAGATTGATTTATTGATGATTGATTGATTGGTTAATTGATTGATGAAGACTAATGGGCAGACCGCCCAATGGTCCGACGATATGAAGACGAAGATATCTCACTGCGGTTGGTGCAGGACCGTGCAGATTGGCGGATAGAGAAGAGGCCTGTGCCGAGCAGTGGGCCGAGTCTGATGATGATGATAATGATGAGGCAGACAGAGGAAAAACGAGTGGATGTGGAGAATAACGAGAAAATTCCGTGGTCCAGTAGTGGCTCGTAATATACCGCTCTCAGCTCTTGAGAGTTGTCTCAGCTATATCACAATGACAGATTCGCCTTAGGAAACTTTATGAAAGAGAAGCTTGAGAGAGCACTCAGTGCTGAAAGTGGTTATTACGTTCCCGGTCGCGTAATGCCAGACTGTATACCATAGAGTAACTTATATATCTGTATACTACCACAGACACCTATACTCTGTGCTGGACCACTTTGTGCTCTACACTATAGAGCAATAGTACACTACTTCAGAGGGAAGAAAGTGACAGTTCCATACCGAGATTATGGCATTTGCGCCACGAGCTTGCGAGGGGCGCAAACCATTTGAGGTATGGAACTGTAATTTATCCTGAGGTATGTATAGTGCTTTTTATTACACCTACGAGGAAAATTATAGACATAAATGCATAGAAATCATGCAGCCACTTCTTCCGTGATTCCGCGCGTTTTATATACAAAAATAATTTCGTTTTTAATTTTCTGTATGCACCAAGGAGGTTGGTAACTGGTAAAAAAAAAACTGTATGTGGCCAGTAACAATTTACTTGAAATTTAATTAGTAGACAGTTAAAGTCTCTTTGCAGTATGACTGCTGACAAATAAAAATAAAAAAAACCGGGTATGTAATGGAATTTCATACATACTTCCCACCCTTGGGTCGGAAGGATTTTCATACAAACTTCCATACCTTGGGATGAAAGGATTTGAAGGGCGGGATAAAGGCGTTTCTTCCCTCTAATTGGTATAATTAGTATGTATTTTCAGAGCAGGTGTGATAAAAAATGTATTCCAGCACAGACATTCTCTGTGCTAGTATACATTATGCTCATTATTTCCAAAGCAAACTACGTACCGTGTGCAGAGCAAAGTATTTGGAAGGGTAGTGAAACAGAGAGGGCAACTTCAATATTTTGATTTTTTTATTTTTTATAAAGATAGAGACGATTTTTCCAATTTAGGTTTCACATATCGAACTACTAAAAGGTTCAATTTAAGCACCGTTTTGTATGCTGCTTTGTTAATGATTATTGGTTAGTGATATTCTGTTAAAGGTCTTATGTTTATTTTATTTTTATACGATTCTTTATGAAATTTGGTTGCTTTAGGTCACTTTCTTTGCTTATACTATAGATAGGTTGTGTTAGGTCACAACTTTATGTACCACCCAGAGCCGAGCGAAGCGGAGCGGAGCAAGGCGACCCCATGTAGTTTAACAAAACCATAAATTTTACAAATCCATGTTATGTACCGCAGCCAAAGACTATATATCCAATCACAGCTCTCTTACCGCGTCCCCCGCCGCCCGTAAATTGGTGAGTTGTGTTTCAAAGAAAAAATATACGCGTGTAGCACCGTACACGTGTTAGAAGTAAAACTTCTGTAGCTAGATCATTAAGTGGTACCTATACTATACACCTATACCTACGTATACTAAAAGAGATTTAAATTTCCAATTTTGAGATCCAATCTCTGCTTCAAGTTACTTTTAAGTTTCAGACGTCCGATTATTTGAAATTATTTTATACTTGTACTTACTTTTAATACGTCATGTCATTTATTTCCCACCATTCCTTATCTACAATTTGTCGCGCTCGTGGTGATATACTTAACTCATTCAATAGTGTCACTACTATTTGCATCTCGCTCAGATTATATACCATCTGACGTCACGTCTTTAAGCCGTCTCGCTCAAATGTATGCATTGCTTTGCTTGTCTCTGTGCCCAGTCCCTTTATTTAATTGATCGAGTACGTATTTTCAACTATTCCAAGTTAATGTGTACCTGCGGGGCTACCATAAGGCTTGCCACTCACCTCAGTCGCGCAGATAAATGACAAAGAAGATGGCTAAATCAATATATGGACGACTGCCCCAGACATGTACAAAGACTTCTCAACAGCCAATAGCATTTAAATATTCATTCATAAATTTAATTTACTGCGTCTGTATTTAGTTTGTAGAACTTGAAGAAAAAATTTATTAAATATAGGTAAATAAGAGTTGTTACTCAATACTTCGTGATTCCAATATGATTCCGTGACCTTTGCCGTCGCTAGAAATAAGCACCATTTTGCAATAACATGCAACATAACGCCATCTAGCCACTCCTCTGGAAACCTCCTGTTTTCAACAGTTTTGCTAGTTGGCAATTATGTTGCATGTTATTTTTAACGATGGCAAAAGTCACTAATCAATGGCGGAATCATAGAGTATGAAGTGACAACTCTTAATTATTTAATCATTTCCTTCAAGTTCTACAAACTAACTAAAGACGCAGTAATTTATGAGAGAATATTTAAATGCTATTAATTGGCTGTTGAGAAGTCTTTGTACATGTCTGGGGCAGTCATTTTGCCAAATTGCCAACTCCTTTCGCGTCTCAATGATGTTTCTCCATAAAATAGCGCGCATTCATTATGATATGACATTAAATTGTGACAAAATGCGTGGCTGGGGTGACTGGCGTGCCTTATGCTACCCCCGCTAACCTATACATACCTACTTTGCTAGGATTTTTTAGGGTTACTTCATCGCGAAGCGATGACGTAACTCTTATTTAATTTTATTCTTGACATTTCCTTAGTCCGCCATACGACATACCTCAATTTTTATATTTTACTTCAACATTATTGACTGGCATGAAGCATTAACTTTAAAATTACAAAAGCTTATTAAAATCAAAATCGTATAATTTCAACAGTTATAACAACAATTCAACTTTAAAATATGTATTACAAAAATTACATACAAACAAATAAGCGAAACAATAAGCCATTAAACTTATGGCTCTGTAAACTGTAGACCTCGCTTTGGCCGTTTACTACAGATAAACATTAAATAGGTAGGTATAACACGTACTTAGTAGCTAAACTGCTAATTTGTGACTTGAACTGCACTATATAATAAAAAGTGGCTTTAGAACAGTTCTAGGTACCTACTTATTGTTTTCAAGAAGTCTTAATGCAGCCATCCATCACATCGGAATTTGCTTGAAAACTAAATATCACATTTGGATGATTCTAAGTGACTTTATGCGATTACTAGCTGCCCGTTGCGCGACTACGCAGCGCGTTTTAGGTACCTATTCCATAGTTACCGGCCACAAAACGATTCGTTCATCATTTTAGAAATCCATATCGACCCGTATGTGACATTGATGAAACTCTTTTCTTACAAACTGTATGGATCGCATCGCACAGCTGTCAAACATAAGTTCCGGTTCCAACAAAGAGGTTGAACGAAGTAGTTTTTGGTCACGTCACTGGTTTTGTTTGCCCCAGCCAGCGGCGGCGGCGGCGGCGGCGCCATCTTGGCCATACCGGAAATCAAGAACTCGTGGAAGAATGCTTAAAATAATTTTTATTTGTTAACGTTTCATCAGGTTTTTCTCTCACTAATTAACATTCTTTATTGTACGAATGTATTATTATCTTATCTGATTAGTTAAAAACCGTATTGAAAATAGTTGCGGTTTTAAAAGTCTTCAGCCGACCCTGACGTCACCGATTCCAATTTCCGTTACATTTCTTAGCCACTCGTGATAGCACCCGGCTAGTAGCAAGTGAAAAGCAAATATATGAATAACCCACAGTTGAGAGGTTAAATAAATTTTACCCCCGTGCCCCAAGAAGTTTTACTTCAAAAAATGTATCTATGCGCTCTCCACTGGATAGGTGCTCCCCGAGAACAAACTACATGCGAGCATAGAGCAACCCCTCTCTGTGGTAGTATACAGTCTGGCATTACGCGTCCCGGTCTCCCGGTCTCCCGGCACCAACTATCCACGAATGAGATCGGTGATATCCCTGCAGCGATGGGCTAGCCCCCCGGCCCCATAACTGGCTGTGAAACGGCAATGCGTGGTGCTATATTTGCTTTTTATTGTATAGGTACCTAAATGAATAACTAAGAAAGTTTTCTTTCTTTATTCTTTATTGCACAGTAACTTAATATTTAACTTAAATAACAAAATAGTGCGCAAAGGCGAGCTTATCTCTTAAGAGAGATTTCTACCAGCAAACCTAGGCATGACAGGAAAGATGGTGCTGAGAGGATAATCCTAGTGCACAAAGATAAAAATAAACTGAATAAAACTACACTTGCTACAAAATAAATAAATAATACTTAGGTAGATATCTACAACCTAAAACATAGATAATACAATAAATAAAGTAATACATAGTATAAATAAGAACGACTTAGCATGCATACATACACATACATAGGTACATAAATACTAATAATAAAAACTACCTAATATGAAAGAGAAAGGAAATGATTTTTTACTCTTTTCTTAAAAGTATAAATTGTGGGACTGTCCCACAATTTATACTTTGTTTTGTTCATAATGAAATTAATAAACGGTGAAACAATTTTGTATTGTGTTTTTGTCCTAAGCCAGCTCGGCATAGCTCTCAATATAAACCCAGTATAACGCATGTTTAAAACCCAGGATAAACAGTGCAGGCAACTAAGGATAGAACCACTACAGTGCTATAAGGACGCCAAAACTGCCAGGCCAGGGCACTGAGGGTTCCACTTCAAGGATTGAATGTCAAGTATTTCACCCTGCGATGTGGTTTCAGCCGTAGAGGCGTTGAATGCTGACCTCGAGAATGTGAAGGACTGGGCCTCGTCGCACGGACTATTGGTTAATCCGACCAAATCGCAAGCAATGATTATAGGAACCAGGCACACTCTTTCCCGGTTGCAATCACCCATTCCTGTTACTTATAATGGCACTACAATAGAGTATACTGCTAAAGCGAAAAACCTTGGCGTCATATTTGATAATCAGTTTTCATGGTCTCCACATGTCTGCGAGGTCAGCAGACGGGTCTTTGCGTCTTTCCACTCTCTCAGGCGACTCCAGAACTTCTTGCCGCGGCAAACCAAAATTACCCTTGCGCAGTCCCTTCTCCTGCCGCTGATTGACTATGCCGATGTTTCATGGGCGAGCGCAAACGAAGGGCAACTGGACAAACTCGAGCGACTCCAGAATCTCGGGATTCGGTTTATCTTCGGACTGCGCAAATTTGACATGTCTCTCAATACCGTAAGGAGTTGGGGTGGCTTCCGATTCGTCGTCGCAGAGATTCGCACATTCTTCATTATCTTTTCAATATATTGAAAAATCCGCGCTATCCTAACTACCTTCGAGACCGTTTTGAGTATCTCTTTTCGGGAGATCGGCTTCGTAGATCTCACGCTGTCTCACTTTTGGCCACTCCTCGGCATAACACCGCTGCGTATGAGCACTCTTTCAGGTTGCGAGCGGTCCGGCTTTGGAACGAACTTCCTTGCACTATTAGAGACAGTCCTACCCTTTTCTCTTTCAAGAAACGTATTAAAGAGCACTACCTCTCTCTTTCGTAAAAGTTATTGTATGTATATATTTATTATATGTAAAGTGTATGTAGTATATCAGTATGTATAAGTAGTAGTAGTAGTAGTTCTTCTATATTTAGTATTTGTTTGTTTATATTTTATTTAAACTTGTTATTGTGCACTGCCTACCCTTTCATTATATAATTTTTCCTTTCACGCCTGGTTTGCTGGAAGAGATCTCTTTTTAGAGATAAGCTCGCCTTTGTACATGTGTTTTCTTTTAATGTAACTGTTTAAATTATTGTGTGCAATAAAGAATTGTGAATTGTGAATTGTATTTATCTGTGGATAATTGTGCTTCAGCCTCAGGCTTCAGCGATCTTTTGATAGTAGTGGGATATGTTTACTGGGGGGCGCTAGTTCTACGCAACTTAATGTAAAAAAACGAACCTGTCATCAACACAGACCTTTCACTCCTCATTGGCCATCAAGCGTTAGTTCCACCTATCACTGAGCGCCAAAAGATCGCGATCGTTCTGTAGAGCTCCAAGTGTAGAACCGTACACTCAGATCATTGAAACTCCTGAAGCCTCAGAACAATAACTAAAGCTGGTGGTTGGCAGACACCGGTTTTCCCAGATCCGTGTGTATACAGAATTCAGAGACTACTAGCGCCATCTCTTACGCATTTTCCGAATTCATTCTAGTTGTGTGAAAACTCCGATAGATGGTGCTACCTGTCTTTTTCTAAGCTTTTTCAGGAATCATTTTGAAGCATGCCGTTTGGTCTTTGAATGATGTCATCGTTGATGTACTTTTGAACTTCGAATGTCTATTTCAGGGAGATGAGAACTTAATTTTCACCACTCCCGCACGAAAGAAGTGTCTTTCCTCTACGAAAACAGTGAGGAAAGTTAGTTTTTCCTCACTGTTTGAACAGTGAGGAAAGTAATGATCCCGTTCAGAAACTAACCTTGCCTGATTTTTATGTTAAGTTTTAAAGATATTTTAAAAAATAAATAATTTTATACTTAGAATAGAAATACTTATAAGTTAAGATTAATGTTTTTTATAAAATTTATCAAATTATTGTAAGTTCAGAAACATTAAAAACGTTAAATAAAATATTGTAAAAATTACATTTAAAATTTAGGATTATAATTTTAGAACGCACTCAAAGAAAGAAGCCTGTGAAAGAAGTACATTAGTACTTTTAATTTGAAAAATTGCAGTAATTTTACATTTCATTTTTATATTATTTTCATGAATAACAGCTCTTTTTATTTTATAATAGAGAATTATTTTGATTTGCTTTGTGACTATTTAATTTATTTACCTATGGTGACTGAATACTTTCTTGCTGGGAGTGGTGAAAAGTTTTGTATGCAACATGTGAGCAAGTTCATTTGCTATTCGTTTTGTTGAGTCTTTCGCTTACTCAGGATTGAATTTTATAATCACTCGCTGCGCTCGTGATTCTATTTTTCAATCCTTCGTTCGCTCAAGACTCAAAATCAAAACTCATAGGAAAAACGAACTTTCCTCACTTGTTGGATAAATAACTATTCCCCTAATTTTAATGTCATTTTTGTTTCCTTTTCGGCCAGGAGAATGACAATCTCTAGTCTGAAAGGGATGTAAACTGACTGTTTATAAAGTTATGTTATACAGTAGTATCAAAATTACACATACAATACAACTAATACAACAACAAAAACTACAAGATATAAGTACCCTTGTATAGTTTGCTATATCAAGTACATCTATAGCCCCTATTAGACTTGTTCAATCAATGATTGGATGACATATGTCCCTAATGTAGCGTATTCTGCAGTTCTAGAACGCATCGGATGATAGTTAAACTTGCACTAAAAATAATTGATTCCGAAATCGATTTAATACTCATTTCTAATAATGGTATGGTAGTGTTATTATTTCCTGTACTGTTAAGTATTACACCCTAAGTACCCGCTATAAACACAGTCAAATCGCAAATACCCAGTCGATATCGAGTCCAGGTGTCAGATTTGAGGTTGGTCACAGCTCAGCTGTGGTCGATCGTTATACGTCTGACTCCATATGCCGGTCTCGCTGGCTCCAGACCCTCAGACCTGCGCTCCTCCTTCCCGACCCCATCGTTGGTCTCGCCACTCCACCGGTTGCTACCCCTAAAAGCTAAAAGACAAGTTACAAGAAAAGGGGCAGTGGAATGCGTTGTGTCTGGTTTGTCGCGCGACAACACAGGCGCGGTAGCGGGGTGTCAGCGCGCATGCGCGGCTCCTGGCGCCGCCCGCCTTCAGTCTTGTGCGAGCGGGCTCAGACTTCAGGCGAGACCTGCGCCCCGCGCCCCGCCCCGCGCCTTGCCCCTGCCGCGCCACACCGGACCCCAGTGTGCACCACTAGTGAGACTAGCAGAATAACTAGGTTAGGCGGCTAATTTTAGTGAAAGGTACGCGGCAGATTCCGCATCCTACAGCTACAGAAATATGCCCGAGGTGGGGCCTCGCTATGCCTGTCTCGTGGTGATAGTGAACGATCGAGATACCCCGATATCGCTTTTCAGCGGACGCGTTTAGGTCGAAAGCCGCGCGCGCGGGCTGTAATGGCGGCTGCGTGAATTATGTAAGATTCGGGAGCGATTGTTTGACAAAATGCTCGATTGTACTGCGGTATTTGAGCTAATTCGGGATAGAGTCGATGTGGGGTGACCTCGCTGGTCCTGGGGATGCGGGGACCATGCTGTCGGTTGTATCGATGATCAATCCGCCGCTCCGTCAGCGATGGTTCTCTGGTGAACTGTGAGACTGCTGCCGACGCCCGCAGTCAGCTACACAGGAAGTGACCGGATGCCTGCACACTAGGTATGTAACACTGGGCCTAGTTTTCTATTGTCATAAGCACGAATCTAGATTGGCTTAGAAGCTGGACGGCTATTCTAGATTTCCACGGAACCATAACGGGGCTAAAAGTAGTTTTGAGCTTGCTTGCTGGTTCCCGGTTAAATCCCAACTCTACACAGAACACTTACACAAACGTGAGGTCAGGGCATGTTTCAGAAACGAAATCACAAGTAGCAATCTCCATCAATCTATGTTAAACACTACGAAATGGAATTAAAAACTAGCAATCCTTTAAGCTGTCCCAGTTTTAGAGTACTGACTAGAGGGCAGAACTGACTATTGTTTTTCTTCCTACAAGTGAGATAGAGTAAAAAGTAGCGCGGGACAGACAGGGACATATACATGTGTCAGTATCGCATTCTCTCAGCGACCAGAGTTATAGCTAGCCCCTTAAGCTAGCTATATGTACGTTTAAAGCATAGAGTAAGTTTAAAGTATGAAATCGGATGATTTGCCGAAGTCGTCAATTGAGAAATACAAATATATTATTATTATTATGAGCCCACCATGTCCCACTGCTGGACAAAGGCCTCTCTACCCCTCTTCCACTCTGTCCGATCCTGAGCGGTCTCTCTCCAGTCCTTGTCCCATAGACCCAACTCATCACTGCCTGGGGTCACTCTTCCTGGGTCGGCCACGCTTTCTCTTTGCATTTTCTGGGAGCCAGTCTATACAAAATACATTAACAACCTAATTATCCCATCACAGCAGCACTGAAATTCCTGGAATCGTATAGTGTAGATAGTAGATATTTTAGGACACGGAAAACATGCCTAGACAGAATGGTTCGCTTGTGTTTTCGTAGATGGCGATATATGCTGCTACGGCTAGGGCTCGGCTAGGGTAATAAACTGTCATCACCTAAAGCTCCAATGCTCCAATGCTTTGACAGTACGACACAGAAAATGTTTTTAGTACACTAATTTTTTCGCGAGAATCTCATAGGAATAGGATGTTCCGTTTGCTTATTCGAAACTGGACTTAGACCGAGAGGCAGACCGCCCGCACGATGGTCGGATGAGACCGAGAGGCAGACCGCCCGATAATGACTTGGTTTTGATATATTATATTGTTATGATTACACTATTACATCCGTCAACTCCGTTACTCTTTATGTGAACTTAGTTAAAATTGTAATATCTCGTTTCAATTTTATTTAATAAGGCCTTGTTTGCTCGATTCTGCGTTGGGGACAAGACATGATTTTAAGTTTTTGGTAGTTTGTGATTTTTTTCCCTTATGTTCTATTATTAATATCTTAAAGTGTTTATGCTCTCCAGGTAAATAACTGTTGGTATTAAACATAGTATTTATTTCAAGTTTTTGATGTTATAAATAAGACTAGTTATGTCCGAAGACGCCGCGAGTTTTTACGCTCGATATAGTTAGATGTTCAAACGCTTTATTTTTCGAAATGTTAGTAGAATATATTATAGTAGGTATCTGTGTTAGAATTCACAAACTTGAATAATTCTTATAATAGTGGATCGAAAAATCGCCTACTTCGTGAAATAATGAATTTTATGTTTGAGACTTTACAGATTGCTTGTGTGTTAGTTGTTTTCTTGATAACTTACCTACCGCTAATTGATAGTAAACATATGAGCTTACATACAACAAATATTAAGTATAGGAAAGACCCTAATTGAAAGAGTTTCCGTATAATACTTAGCAGAAATAGGAAAAGATTGAGATTATGTTAAATAACAAAATAAAATAAAATAATTAAAAATAAAGTAATTATGATACTAAGTGCTGATCTTTCCATCCTCAGATAACGTTTATCTGTCTGTTTATCTGATTGAGGTGTTTGACATTTCACACGTACAGGTGTCAAAAACAAGTTATCTGACTGTTTATCCGTCTCTTGAAAGACCGGGCCTAAACATAATAATATCCATTGGCCCATTACCCTACCTACACCATTATTAGTCCTTACCGTGTCATTTACAATTTGAATTGAATACTACGACAGTTAAACAAAACAAAGTAAAATCAAAGCCCCAGGCAAAATAAGGAAGGAAACATCTCTCTAATTAATAGAGAAAGAGAGCAAGTCCAACGCCACGCTCTGTTTTCTCGTACGCCGCGCCACGGAGCCTCGACCCCTGACATTTCGCGGCAGGGGTCGGCAACCGTCCACCACGCCCCCACTTCGACGCGAATGACGGCGAATGTAGGATAAAAGTTTTTCATAAGTGTGCCAAAGGTTATGATGTCAAGCCTATCGATGATGCAGTTTATGCATTTGGAATGAAAGTATTTTATTGGTGGTAGGAGTTAATTTACAACTAAGTAGTCGTTAGGTATAGGCAGGTTGGCGCTGTAGAGAAGAGGCCTGTGCCCAGCAGTGGGTCGATGTGGGCTGAGGATGATGATGATGATAGGTAGGTACTTAAATTATGTTAGTAGATATTTACAGTGTGGCGAACAATTATTCTGTATGGTAGGTAAGTACTTGTACTGGATAATAATTGAAACAAAAAGTAAACTTTAGAAAAAACCGACTTCCACAAACCCTATTTGATTAAACCCCTTATCCCCCCCCCTTGGGGAATTAATTTTGTCAAATCCTATATCAGTGCTACCCCACGCGACTAAGGAACCCCTGTACAAATAAGTTTCATGGCTCTAGGTCCACCGGTTTAGGCTATGCGTTGCCTGCCCGTCAGCCACGCATTGTATTTGTACCTAGTATTGAGCAGATCTGGTGGCCATATGTGGTCTTCATCAGCAGTTCCGCATCACAATATTATGCTATGTGCAGTTGCACGAGTTATTATGAAAAACACAAAAATCACTATAGGTCTGCCTATAATATTTGAAGATTTCTCTCGATTTCTCCAGGATCCCATCATCAGATCCTGACATGGTGTCAATGGGACCACCCTTGAGGTATATTATTTATTAGAAAAAAAAAAAACATACGGGTCGAATTGAGAACCTCCTCCTTTTTTTGAAATCGGTTGAAAATGAAAACAAGTGGTAGTATATTTACTTTTAAATAGTAGGTAGTATTATTTGTGACTACGGATCGGTCGCGTAGAACTTCCGCCTAACGTACGGTAAATGATTTATCTCAGTAAGTTATACTTGCACAGTAAAAGTTGTTCAGAACAATTTCCCTGGCAAGCGGATAACCAAATCCAAATAATTTAGTCGTTGGTATGGGATGCAACGTGTGTTGACACACTAGCGCCATCCCATTTTACCAGCGACTTCTTCCAGGGCCGGTGCCGCGGCGGACCCTGCAGAGGGTTTGAAACGGCGAAAATATGCCGCCCTTGGGGAGGGCTACCTATTTGTGCCGTTTGGCGTAGAGACCCTCGGGCCGTGGGGGACCGACGCTCAGGAGGTTGCAAAGAGACTCGTCGAAGCGTCAGGTGATTCTAGAGCTAGATAGATACAGCGAGGTAATGGTGCCAGCATGTTGGGCACCCTGACACTCCCTGCCAACAGGACCGAGATGAATGGCGCGTACATGAGGACATAGTAGTCCAGTTGCAAACCCCATTGGTTTTGGACTTTATTACCAAGGCGTAAGGTTGAAATAAGGGGGCGTTTATAGCGGGTTTTGCAACTGGACTACTTCTATACTCAACAGTGGGATCCCTGGTAGTGTGATGATAATGAACACAACACTACAAACACGTTTCTATTACACCTTGCTTAAATCCTTTTTTATCGACATCAACATAACGAACGTAAACGTCCGATTTTACAATGTGGTCAGATATATACTAGACACATTTCCCCATACAGTGCATATTTCAAAACTTTTTACTGCCCAGCCTAATAACTATAACCGTATATTCACCAATCAAGTTAACCTATGGTTAGACCGTAAACCACGGGATCGATAAAACGATCGACGCAGACGCATGAATCAATCGGAATTCGAAAATAGAATACAATTAAAAAGTTCGCGCGGCTCGCTAGCAGATGGCGTTGGTTGGATCAAGGAGAGGGTTATTTGTTTTTTCAGTGGAGGAATAAAAGTTTTTATCGAGCTATTGTCTTGCGTGAATAGTATTTATTTCTTCAGGGGATTTTAGAAGAGAGGCTTCTATGTCGATCGTATTCGTATTTTAACCATTTCACGAAGAAGATTTGACTTTGGTTGTTGTTAGCCGTGCACATAGTACATATAGGTACATTTTGTCAGTGTGCGTAGTCTCCGCTCCACCTCTTTATTAATCTGTGGCTCCATCGCTCCAGAGAATACTGACAGACACAATGAGCATGTGCACGGCTAAAGGGCTACTCACGATGCAATCGGTCGCCTGCAACTTGTATTTCCCTCTCTGTCTATCTTCCTGTTATGGGAGTTTATGGGAGTTTATGGGAGTATGTGTTAGTTTTTATAATAAAATACCTAATGAAGCAACGGACCTACCAGAAAGGAGGTTCAAAAACTATGTCAAAAACGGCCTATTGAAGAAGTCTTATTACAGTGTAAAAGAATATTTAGATGACAAAACTGCATGGTCTTTACCATCTCAGCGCACAGAAATCCAAAGAGGGGCGATGGACTGAGTCAGTACGTCTCTCGTCGGTGTATTTCCTTAGACTTAAGTAGAAATACATAACATTGTATTTTTAAGGCCCTGATATTTTTAAAAGAGGTACGGGGGAGGTTTCTTGCCCTTCTTTGCTCCATCCCTAAGCCCACAACTTCCGAACGGGCGGTAGTATACAAAAATATTAATATTATATTGACGTTGACTAAGTAATATGTATGATTTTATGGTCAATAAAAATTTTTGAATTGAATTGAATTGTTCCATCCTTCTCTAGCGGCAAGGCAACCTGCCTTCTATGAGTTGCAGTGACAGATTGCAAGCCAGGTCGCATCGTGAGTAGAGCCCAACCTTCATCGTGAAATGGTTGAACTGTACCACAAGATACACATATCCGGAATCACTTATCTAAGATAGCCACAAAATAGTTAGTGGGGGTAATAATTGAAATAATCGTTACTATCTGTCTAAACGTGGACTCGAATGTGCCTTTCCCACCCCGTATGGGGAAAATGTATAATATTAATAAAAAGTAATACAACCTGAATACAACACAATTCAAAATATGAAGTTATTTATTAAGTTTACTTCGTTATACTGTCGCAGAGGATGTTGACATAATTTTGACACATTGGCTGTGTAGATATTTCTGGAAGTAAGTATGATGTGTAATGTCTTACATAAATCTGGTGCTGACTGTACTAAACTACATCCGGAATTCACGCGAATGACCTTTGTGAATTCGATTATAATGATACAATCGGTACTCGAAAGATAACATTGATAAATTCAATTTAACCCCTTCTTATAAGCACAAATGCGGCTTAGTTCCATGTCAGCCTAACTTATCTTATACAGGATGTAAGTATGTAGCAGAACGATGAAATCGCTGTCATAAGAGGCGGTAGTCGAAAAATCATCGAACCGTTCTGCCATATCAACAAAGTTCTTTAGTACTCATCTCCTCAGTGGGTAATAAATAAGTTACTTTTCTGTTGTTTGCGGTAAATTGAATGACTGGCCAGATGGCCATAGTTCATACATGCATGCTCCATATTTGGCAGTCAGTCTTTAAACAAAATAGGCGCCGCTGTCTAGCCAAATAGGCATTTTGAGCCCTTGTGAGCAATCGATATGCTATGCGTTTACCATAATCAGTGCTATCGCTATGCGTTTACCATAACCATGCCACTGCCTGGGATTCTTTTAGCTGCTTATTTCAAATTAATCATATGAGTGTTTCTAAATATAGTAAGCATACTTGTCAAGATCAAAAATTCGATAGTGACCAACTAACCCACTGGTTTCCAAAGTTCAAACGACAAAACACGCCCCAAGGCCGCGCATTTAATGCAAACAATAAATCGCGAATAAAATAAGTTATCTAAACAACTAAAAGCGATATACAGTCGCGTCGCGCGCGCACGCCGTCCCGCGGTCTATTTCTGCGCTCCCGCCAACTGGAGACCGGCCAGGGGGGCATTTAGGAAAACTACAAGTGTGAAACTACAATTTTACAATCCTGTCCTAAACTGCGAGAAAACGTCTTCATGTAGCCCCAATGATCACTGGAGCTACCATAGGAGCCACCATAATTTTAACCCGACTACTGCGAAGCCAAGGGGAGGATTATATGGTTGACCTGTATGTATGTATGTTTTTACACGGTAACTGTGAAATATTTTATGGGATGGTTAGGGACGTCATTCTGACCAACTTTCACTATGAAACCGATTTGATCAGAGCAACTTTTTGTTGATTTAAAATATTTTACAGTTACCGTGAAAATGTATGTATGTGTGTATGTATGTTCATTTGTTCCACCAGAACAGACTAGTAAAATTGTAATCAAATTGTACGTTTTTGGAGGCGGTCCACGGAGCGCGTGCGCCCGCCATATTGGATTTGCTCACGCGACCGCACTGGCCACCAGGTTGTTGTGTGATGATGCTGCATCATGTGATGATGGAGTTCTATCTTTACATGGTGTAGTTGGAAATGGCCAAAACTGCCGGGTAAAACAGTGGAGCAGGCTCGCCGACCGCAAAAAATGGCGCAGGAAGAGGCTTTTACTCCAAGTGCGTGCTGTGGTGTGTGGTGCGGTCTACAGTGGTGGCTGGATAGATATAGATATTAGAAACGTTGTCGAGCGGCCAGAGCCAGTGGCGATTTTCTGTGACAACAAGACAGTCGCGCAGAACGCTGAAAATGTATGCGCTTTGACACTTCTTATCGAAAAATCACGTGACTTCTAAGGGGTTGGTATGTTTTTCGTATGCTCATGATTCAGAGTTGATGAATTCTGCTTCTTTGACATTTCAAGACACAGTTGTAGCTTTTGGCTCACTGTTGACGTTTGACGGCGAAATACACTTGAAAACCTTACAATTTAAGTAAGTAAGTACTCCACTAAACAACGATCGAATATGGATCGAATGCATTTCAAAAGTTAACTTAGCTGATAAAAAGAAGTACAGACTATTCGTGATAAGAATGCAGTGAAATTTAAATTTAAATCTGTTAACACACACTCACACGACAGGACACAACCTTCGCGTTCGAAAGTTTGCCTTCAACTGGTCACTGTGAACTTGGCTTGATAATTGGAAACGATTTGATGGTTACGGGGCGTGGCTAGGCCGCCGGACAGTGATGACTTTACTGCATTCTTATCACGAATAGACTAAAAGTACTTAAGTATTTTCTTCGGGTCTTTGTTTGATGGATAACAGAACTAAGTATTTGAGGTTTGACTTGAGTATGCGTAGGTTTTATCTCCTGCGCCCACCTTGTCTTCAACGTACTCTTGAAAGTCGATTTTCTACCTGTTATAAACTTCCCACGCAGCGACAGAACTATTATCACAAGGAGCACACAGCTCTAGGTACATGTAGGTAACACATTACGCGATTTAGCTTAAATTACATATTTTTTCGTCACAAATAAGGAAAGCTGACATGCTATAAGGAAGCCTACCTATAAGGAAAGCTGACTTGCTAAATCTGATAACTTTAGAACTTTCTAAACCGATTTTAATAAAGCTTTGCTCTTGACAGGAATGTCAACTGATTTACTAATCAGAAAACCGCATTTAAATCCGTCCATCTGTCTAGATTCTAGCGCTAGAGTGCCACAAACAGGGCCCGAATTCTACTAAGTTCACAAGCATACGACACGCCTGGCACAAACTTCAATACGAGATATTTGGTATTCTACTAAAACCGGAATCCAATTCACAAGCACCAGCGTGAAGCCAGCGTACTTCATATTCTACTGTTTAAAACGTACTCACGCTTGTGCCAGTTTGACGCCAGCGTACTTCGTTCTACTGAAAACGTACTTACGCTGCCGCTGGCGTCAAACTGGCGCCAGCGTAAGTACGTTTTGGACGGCGTAAGTAGAATGGCTATAATGGCTAATAGCTGGCGCTTGTGAATTGGATTCCGGTTTTCAACCGACTTCAAAAAAGGAGGAGGTTCTCAATTCGACCCGTATGTTTTTTTTTCTATGTTTGTTACGCTATAACTCCGCCAATTATGAACCGATTTGAACAAATCTTTTTTTGGCGTATAGGTAATACCTCAAGGGTGGTCCCATTGACACCAGGTCAGGATCTGATGATGGGATCCTGGAGAAATTGAGGGAACTCTTCAAATATTATAGGCAGACCTATAGTGATTTTTGTGTTTTTCATAATAACTCGTGCAAATGCACATGGTAAGCATAATATTGTGATGCGGAACTGCTGATGAAGACCACATATGGCCACCAGATCTGCTCAATACTAGGTACAAATACAATGCGTGGCTGACGGGCAGGCAACGCATAGCCTAAACCGGTGGACCTAGAGCCATGAAACTTTGTACAGAGGTTCCTTAGTAGCGTGGGGTAGCACTGAGATGGGATTTGACAAAATTAATTCCCCAAGGGTGGGGGGATAAGGGGTTACAGTTTGTATTAAACTCAATCTAATCAAATAGGGTTTGTGGAAGTCGGTTTTTTCTAAAGTTTACTTTTTGTTTCAATTATAGTAGAATACCAAATACCTCGTATTGAAGCTTGTGCCAGGCTTGTCGTATGCTTGTGAACAGTAGAATTCGGACCCAAATATGGGAATTACAAATAGGAAGAGGTTTTTACTTGTTAATCCATCGACCTATGATTTCGAAAGGATGTTTTTAGTTTTAAACTATTCATCATCGGGAATAAAACGTGTTGCAAGCACACTATATTCGTTTAGCGCGTGTATAATCCGTCAGGGCGGTCACAGTGTAACGTCTCGTGTTCATAAAACAATCGGATAGACAGCAAGCGCGTTTGCGCCGGGAACAGATAGACCAGGCTGAAGGAAACTGAAAACATGCAACCCGATGGAAAGTTTATGGCCCCTGTACACATTCGGCGAATAATTCGTGACGAAGACCGCGCCGCGATGACGAATCATGCGCCATCGTGTAGGGGCTCTTACTACTCGTGACTGCTCATTCACTCACTGTCTCATCAGCACGCATTCCTTTGATGTATTCACAAAGGAGGATGGGCACAAATACATAGTCGGGCCATAAGTTCTGTCACATGGGTAAAATTTCGAATTTAGAATAGAGGCCACAAAAAAAGTTATGGGAATTCGAAATTTGAATATTTCAAGAAAATAAAAATACAGGTTTTCTAGAATATTCTTCATTTTCCAATATGGAGTGGACGCGCAAAGAAGACAGAGTCGCAATAATTGCATTGCATCGTTGCGGCCACGCACCAACAGTGATTTTTAAACTGCTGAAAAATTTGAAAATTCCACTGAGATTCATTTATCGTACTATCAAACGATTCAGGGAAGATTCAAGTTTAGATGATAAACAAAGAAGCGGTCGACCTCGTACTGTTCGGACTCCAGCGGTCATCAAAGCAGTGAAGGCGTGAATCCATCGAAATCCTGTCCGCAAGCAAAAAATGTTGGCTCTGCAGATGGGACTAAGCAGAACCACTGTTAAAAGAGTATTGAATGAAGACCTAGGACTGCGTGCTTACAGAAAAAGAACAGCACATCTTCTTAACGCACGGCTGAAGAAAATCAGACTCGAAAGATGCCGGGTTTTGTTAAGGCGGTACGCAGGTAAAAAATACCGCGAAATACTTTTTTCGGACGAAAATATTTTTAATGTTGAGGAGAGTTACAACAAACAAAATGATAAAGTGTATGCACAGTCTAGTGAAGAAGCGAGCAAACGTGTGCCACGTGTTCAGCGTGGCCATCACCATTCGGCATTCATGGTTTGGCTTGGGGTCTCCTATTTGGGTCCAACAAAGGTGTTTTTTTGTGAAAAAGGAGTGAAAACCAGTGCCCTCGTATATCAAAACACAGTCCTAACAAACATTGTGGAACCTCTTTCACAAACAATGTTCAAAAATAGGCACTGGGTTTTCCAGCAGGATTCTGCACCGGCCCATAAGGCGAAAAGTACCCAAAACTGGCTCACGACCCATGGAATCGTCTTTATCAGGCACGAGGATTGGCCCTCCTCCAGTCCAGACTTGAATCCTTTGGATTATAAAATATGGCAGCACCTAGAGGAGAAGGTCTGCGCTAAACCCCATCGCAATTTGGAGTCACTTAAAGCATCTCTGATTAAAGCAGTCGCCGATATTGACATGAATGTCGTGCGTATTTCGATTGATGACTGGCCTAGCAGATTGAAGGCTTGTATCGAAGCCAGAGGAGGACATTTTGAATAATTTTAGTGTGGTTTAAATCTGTATTTTGTACCCTTTCATTTGATATATAAATGGTTGTAGTGCGTAACTCATTGTGTCATTTATTTAACTTTCCATATGTGACAAAACTTATGACCAGACTATGTATATGGGAGCTGGGACTACCCTCCAATAGCAGTAAGATGTATGTCGTTAGATAGGCTTTGTTTATAGGAATAACTTTTACTTTGACAGCTTTGTTGTCACAGTTGTCCGTTCAGAGATATATGGCATATAAGTTATAATAAATACTTAGTAGTTTATGAAACTGTTGCTTAATGTATACAAGGTGTAAATTAATTAACGCAAAATGAGAAACTACCTACTTTGTTAGGGACATCATTCTGAGCAAATTCATTCATTATGAAATCGATTTCATCAGAGCAAATTATTTTTTACTATTTCATACAAATCAGCCAGTTATCAGGAAGTTAAAAATTAAGATGCTCTGATCAAATCGGTTTCATAATGAAAGTTGTTCAGAATGATGTCCCTAACAAAGCAGTTTCACATTTTGCGTTAATTCATTTACACCTTCCTTGTATACATTAAGCAAGTGTCATAAACTACTATGTATTTATCGTAACTTATATGCCATATATCTCTGAACGGACAACTGTGACAACAAAGCTGTCATAACAAAAGTTGTTTCTATTAAAAATACCTCTCCAACGACATACATCTTAACGCTATTGGAGCATGGTCCCAATCCGCCCATTCTCCTTTACAAATGTTTGCTACACCTACACGAATACTCCGTCTACACAATCGTGTGTTCGCCTATGTTGGTCGAAAGTGTACGCCCCTCCATTCGCGTACAGACACACCCCGAACAAACTTTGACAGTGGGTACTTATTGTTCTGAGGTGGGTACCAAGACCAAGACGTCATTTCATGTCTATTGCAAGGGGATGAAAGAAATTTGTAATATCTAAATTGTACTTATGTTTGTTGAATCACTGGCTGACTGGCACAGTGGTGCCTCTGCCACCCCGTATGGGAAAAGGCGTGACGCTATGTTTTGTGTAAACAAACAGTTACACAGGTTATACAGAACAGGAAATACAAAGTAATAGGCGAGCTTACCTAGTTGAGATCTCTTCCAGCAAAACCAGTACAGGATTGAGACAGGTGGATTGCTGAGTAGGGATAGAGCCATAAGCATAAACATAGGGTCACGCACGTCACGGGATTTCCCAAAAGGGGTGGCAGAAGTACACACCTTTGGGCACCCCTACTTTACTACATCTATCATAATATTCATAATTTCTTTATTTCACACAGCCATAAAAAAAACAGTAATACTAAAAATAGTGTACAAAGGCGAGGTTATCTCTAGTAAGAGATCTATCTATCGTTATCGAACATTCTGTAGAACTCTGAGTACTATAATATCTACAGGTCGCGTAAAGTTTATTGGTATCGAGTGCCGCGTGGAGACGGAGAGGGGATAGCGAGCGCCGCCGGGGCGCAAGCGCAAGGTACAACTGATGTGCCGTTGCCGAAAATATTTCTATCTATGGGAATTTGGTGGGTGGGGCAATATTGCCCCCATACGTTTCATGGCAATATTGCCGAACAAATGGCAATGGTACCGTAGGGACGGGTAACTTTGACCCTTGGGTGTAACTTGGGCCCGAGTTGGGAAACTTTTTAAACTCCCTGTACTGATCTAGGGGAGGCATAGAATATAACGCAAACTGTATCATGGGTCATGGTATCAGTGTGGATGTTAAACCTGTACAAAGCCTGGGCCAAAGTTACCGTGTTTATTTGATTTTCAAACAATCAGCATAGCAGGGAGTTTAAAAAGTATCCCAAGTTACACCCAAGGGTCAAAGTTACCCGACCTTACGGTACGTCAGTAGGTACAATACAAGAGAGACTCTTCGTGTGAGAGCTCACTAGGTGCTAAGAAACATCGCGGGTCCTGTATCAAAAATTGCTTTGTGAAATAAAAATTTAATAGGTTAATACTATTACCCAAAATGTTTCTAAATAAGATATATATATAATAACTATGACCTTTTGTTAATACCCACCACTTTTAGCCGTCAAATGCGGTAACTTCGTCAATTAGGTAAAAGCCATATCACGCCTCCAATGAACTTCCGCGTCATAATAGGGTTTACAACCAATGTGCACTGCCCTCGCTTACGTATGGTGCCGAAACATGGACGAAGGCAAATATGCATAAAATTAAAGTGGCACAAAGGGCTATGGAGCGCTCCATGCACATGCTAGGCATAAGGTTTCAGAGTTTTAGATGCCTTTTCAGTAGAAAATAAAGTAAATAAAGCATGTACATAGATCACGCCCTTTCACATAAGGGGTTGCACACGCACAGTAGTGCCCACTCTTAGCCGGTTACTCAATATTCTATTTTGCGTCACAGGGGGCTGGCCTTTCGCCGCAGATATAGAGTAATGAACGTTTCCTCACGATGTTTCCAAGGCGTGAGTTTAAGCCGATATAACCCTCGAAACCACGATAACCCACGATAATTAAGAATAAGAATAAGATTAAGAATGTCATTTCGTGCGATGGAGCCTTAGGAACTGAATATAACAGTTTTTTTAAACAAACCGCAAATGGGGAAACGCATATTCTCAAATAGTGTATACTGACTGAAAGTGAAAATACAAATCTCAGTTACAATGAGAATAAGAGGCACTCGAAAACATGTCAGGGCCTTTCAATGTGAAGATGGAGCAGGAATACTTTAGTGACAGCCTGATCACGTGAAATACCTACAAATTTTTGTTATATTTTAATATATTTGTTATATTTTAATATATGTGTGCAATATATTTTTATGTAATTCTGTATATGTATGTAAATAAACGTATTCGATATTAAGAAATATATGTCTTTAGACATAAAGACTTAAAGCTAGGTTTACAAGTTAAAGTTTGTGCAAAAACAATATAAACAGGAGTTTCACTGCGGCCCCAAACTAGGCTGAGCCTGTATCGTGGGTGCCATCGTGTGCTTAGCAGAGTGGGAATTGTTGTGCTTAGTAGTGCTTAGTCACAAAACGAATGGGGCCTGTAAAAGTGCCGTAAACTTATATGTACGGAATTATCGATCGCTGCGGTCGGTATTAGCATAAGCCATTTGTGACGTCATTCATCACTATAATCCCACTTGCCTGGAAGCATTCACGGGGTGTAATATACAGGGAGGATTATGATCCTGTTAACTCATAATTCATAATTGATACGGTCGCCTGCGTCTAAAAGTATACGGGCAGGTCATATTAACGAGTGAATCCCGGTTATACTGCTTGTATACTTTTAGGCGCAGGCGACCGTACATTTAGATGAGTACTTTTTTTAGGGTTCCGTACCCAAAGGGTAAAAACGGGACCCTATTACTAAGTCTTCGCTGTCCGTCTGTCCGTCCGTCCGTCCGTCCGTCCGTCCTGTCTGTCACCAGGCTGTATCTCATGAACCGTGGTAGCTAGACAGTTGAAATTTTCACAGATGATGTATTTCTATTGCCGCTATAACAAAAAATACTAAAAGAAATTTAATATTAAGGGGGGCTCCCATACAACAAACGTGATTTTTTTGCAATTTTTTTCTCGATATTGATAATGGTAGCAGGTAGACGCTTAAAATGTTCACAATATATTGAGTATATTATTTACTTAAAAAATAAATAATTAAATTAAAATTAAATTAATATTTAGGGGGGGCTCCCAAACAATATTTTTTTTGCGGTTTTTTATAGATAATGGCACGGAACCCTTCGTGCGCGAGTCCGACTCGCACTTGTTATTTTAGATTTCAGTTCAATTCCCTTCAGAATCCAACAAAAATGACCGCAAATCAAATGTACAATTTATATCTTGAAGGTCTTTGTGGCGTTGCGGTTAGGTTGCACCTTCCGAGAGGTCCCGGGTTTGAATCCCTGCCGAGCAGGAAACCCCGGTCTTGGATGTTCACATGATGGTGATGTCGCTGTTTCGGTTCCCACGAGAGTTCACGAGACTCCGATTAATTTAATTTTAATTTAATTATTTATTTTTTAAGTAAATAATATACTCAATATATTGTGAACATTTTAAATACCTGCTACTATTATCAATATCGAGCTAAAATGAGCAAAAAAAATCACGTTTGTTGTATGGTAGCCCCCTTAAATATAATTTTTAGTATTTGTTGTTATAGCGGCAACAGAAATACATCATCTGTGAAAATTTCAACTGTCTAGCTGTCACGGTTCATGAGATACAGCCTGGTGACAGACAGACGGATGGACGGACGGACGGACGGACGGACGGACAGACAGCGAAGTCTCAGTAATAGGGTCCCGTTTGGCACCCTTCGGGTACGGAACCCTAATTAGGCTTAGCCTAGCACACACACACGAAAATTATATTATTATTTTATAAATAAATCAGCCCCCCTGATAAATCATAATGTAAAATGACAGATGAATCTGTCACATAAAACATATTGAGACTGCTTGAGACAGACCCTGTAGTTAGACCCTTAGACCTAAACCCTTTACTTTTATAGCAGCGAAACTACAAATAAATCTGAATCAGAGCGATAAAAACTAAACTCGCCTGAATCCTTGTACCAATTCAAATAAAGAAATCCCACAAGAATTAAGTCAAGGATCGGATGGTTGAATGTGGATCTCAGGTCTTGAGATAGAGGTGGGGGGGGGGGGGGGGGGGGGTTGGAAGAGGGGTTGGGGGTGAAGGGGGGTTGTATATGTCAAGGACGGGTGGCCGACTGAGCGGCGCGGCGAGCGGCTATGTCTCATCTCTTCAGTTATAAATAACTAGGACATTTTTTTTTGCTTCATTTTATTACACCCATCCGTTTATGGAGATTATGCGCTGTAATGTCCGGGCCAGTTTCGGCTTTATGTCCGTTTGGTCGGAGGTGGGGATGGGGGTCTTTCATTCTGATGCCTCCCAATCAACTGAACTATAAGTAAATACAGTTTTAATAATATCTCGACTCTTCATTTTACAATTTACAAAGAAACTTAATTAAAATTAAGTTGTATTCGATAGAATTCAGGTGAATAACTGGGTAATTCGGCATTACCTATCAGCTTGAACGTGCAACGTCCTCTATTGCCAATGCCTTGCAACCCACCCAACTCAAAAACGTTATCGAAATTCCCATATATCTCTGCAGATGGCGTTGATATCATAAAACCTTATTGTTCCATCTTTTCCTGCTGATTTTTCTTTATTCGTGACATTTTTTTTTATAAATTCTTAATCGAAATAGGCAGAGACTTTAAAAACCCTGGAAAAGACTATAAAGACAACTAATTTCTTAGATGAATTTATGAACGACTTAACTCGCACAACTGAGATTTCCACAGACATTAGTTTAAGTACAGGTTATTAACATTCAACATTCGGGTGGTCCCGTTCTACGCAGGAAGCCAGTGATCAGAGAGCTGGTTCCGAGTCTCTGGCATTTATTGTCCTCTTCCCAACACTGATTGATTTCTGTATGTGTTCGAAACAACCAAGCTTGAAAAAAAACATGGTACTTTGACCGATTTAGAGAAGCTCTCAACACCACTGACGTAGAAATTAGACCGCTTTTTTGAGGTTTTTTTTAAGTTGCTAGCACAGACTCTTGGTCAGACAAGAAACAGAAACACAGTCATGGAACAGTGTAAGAAAGAAAACAAATGCAAGCTTTCTCGGTCTGAATCGGTCATCTATGTCTTCTGTTCCTATCTCGCATCTTATCCGTGGCGAGTCTCAGACTCGTCTATCCAATGGGGATTGCTCTTTAGTCACACTAAATAGAACGCGAATTAACACACAAATCAAGTAAACTTTCACAATTCGAGTCGGCGTTAAGACTCACGCGGGCCAAACTAACAATAGCGAACAATAGATGTGCGGGAACGAGAGGGTGTTATCTCGCGATATGTCTTGTGGTGCTTAGTCTTCATTGAAAGGGTCCTCGCCAGAGACTATATATCGAATTGACTGCGCCTGCGGGGGAATGCGGCTCGCCAAACGTTTGTTGTATTCAACAAACGTTCGCATTGCAACCTATGTACGATGACGGGCCGCCGGACAGTTTCGCAGTGACCAATCACAGCTCTCTTACCTCGTCCCCCGCCGTCCGTAAATTGGTGAGTTGTGTTTCAAAGGAAAATGTATCTATGCGCTATCCACTGAATAAGTGCTGGTCCTCGCTGACTGTTTTCCCACGGTGTCTAATGACTTGCTATCAAAGGAAATCACCCTTATTATGTTACCAAAAACACCCAAAACGCAAACTTGAACTTTAACACGGGCCTCGGAAAGTTTGCAGTCGGATGGACAAGTTTTATTTCTACTACAACGTTCCGACAAGAAAGT
Organism: Argyresthia albistria; assembly: GCA_963457715.1. Classification (NCBI taxonomy): domain Eukaryota; kingdom Metazoa; phylum Arthropoda; class Insecta; order Lepidoptera; family Argyresthiidae; genus Argyresthia; species Argyresthia albistria. Next base: position 6,436,146 of record OY735275.1, on the reverse strand, counting down.
TAGCCTTTTGTTTATTCAGTGTTCTTTTGAATCTGTCAATCCTCTTTCTTGGGGGCAATAAATACGAAGAAGAAATGAACACTGTAGGCCATTAATTGATATGTTATTCAGGACCGCGATTGCAGGATTAAATTATTTCAACATTAGGTTTTATTCTATAGGTACTATTAAATAATTGAGTGTGTGCTTCATGAAATAAATAAATTAAAATTGAAATTCCCATTCAGCGTAATGAGAATTTCAGGTTGAGCGAGAGATAAATCCGTCTGATTAATCGACCATTGTATTATGTTCAAAACATCAAACATTCTGAGCGTAGAATGTCGTAGCAATTCGTAACATGGAACCCCGCCCGCGTAGCAGAGCGCCCGCCCGCGTAGCAGAGCGCTACGGTATGCGCAACGACGACGCTACGAGATGCTACGGCGCTACGAGCGTAGTCCCTCTACGCTTTAAGCTCTTTCCTTGCATTGCACAGTCTTGCCATTTGATATAATTTTGCTTTAAGTTAAACACGACTTACTTTAAAAAGGGTTCCGAAGGGTGTCAAACGGGAGTAATAGACTAATGCCCGATTTCACCAACAGTTAGGGGTCACTTAGCTCTTTTTCTTAGCTATCTAGCGACTGTTTCGGAGGCCGGCCTCTTAAATTTAGGGGGTCCCCTAGTAGTCTAGATGACCCTTAAATTTAGGTTAAAACGAAACAACTGGTAGGTGGTCCCTGGAAGGAAATAAAGTGTCCCCTAAAGATAGGGATTGTTGGTGAAATCGACCATAAGCGTCGCTGTCCGTCCGTCTGTCTGTCTGTCAGCGGGCGCTATCTCACGAACACAACAGCTAGACAGTTGAAATTTTCACTCAATGTGTACAGTACAATCTATTGCCGCTAAGACAAATACAATAATATTGAATATAATATTATTAAATACAATAATATTATTATATCATATTATGTTTGAAGTATATTTATTTAGTCATTTATTGTGCACTGACTTCCCTCTCTGTATCTGTTTTTTCCTGTCATGCCTAGGTTTGCTGGAAGAAATCTCTTTTAGAGATAAGCTCGCCTTTGTACATACCTTTTTGTAAATGTTACGTGTTTTTTATGTTTTGTGCAATAAAGTATAAATGAAATTAAATAAAGAAAAACGTGATTTTTTGTACTTTATTGGTACGATAGTTCGGAAACCTCCGTGTGAGAGTCTGACTCGCACTTGGCTGAATATTAAGGGCGGGCCCTAGGCAATCAGAAATTAGAATTTCATCCTTAACTTATTTTTAGAGGAAATTAAATAAAAAAATAAGAAAAGGTTAAAGCCAAGCTAAGCAAGTCTAACTAGGAACGTACTGTGTCATTTTTATAATGATTAGATAAATAAAAAGAACACAAATTCAGATGCGGTGCGAAATTTTAAAATAAAACATGGTGACAGACATATTTTCTGGCAACTTCAGAAGACTTTTCTATCGAGCAAAATTAATAAAATTACGTTTATGGGAAAACGAAGTCACGCGTCAATCAGTCGTGCGTGATAAACAAGCTAGTGAAAAAACGTACAGCAATAATACTCATCATTCCGAGCGATTTGTGTTTTGCTAAAGGCTGTTTTTGCCTAGGGCGCCGTCTGATGCAATAGTTTTCTGCGTATCAATTATTATTCTCTTATTTAATCATTGCTATACCAACATTTTCTTTCTTTTCAGATATAATTGCGCAGAGCATCATTACCACATCGAGACAGGCATAGACGAGGGAACCACCAACGATAACGATACTTTTACTTAAAAGTAGTCGTTATTGGAAGGAGAAATCTGACTCGAAAGGTTTTGGAAAAGGATAGAAAACGTACATTGACTGACCTTTAGTACTCAATAGGCACATACAGTACGGGGCCTTTGTTTTGGCACGTCGGGACGGGACCCGAGGTGCCACGAGTATGATACTCGGTGTTTGACTTAGCGAGAGAGAGTGAGAGAGAGAGAGAGAGCGAGACGAGACCTGACGTGCCAAAACAAAGGCCCCGTACTGTACATAAATTAAGTATATGTCGACTAGGACGATTTTTCGCGTTCATCTTAGATCCTCATGATGATGATGAGGTCAAAGTGCGTTTTTTATTCTTGATAGTCATGCATAACGTAACTCTGCGTCACGCCTTTTCCAATACGGCATGGCAGAGGCACAATTGTGCCCACTTTTAGCCAGATAGTCAACAAAGCGTAATATATGTCACCGTAAAATTGTCAAAACCGTTAGTAAACAATCTAACGAATAAAAATTAATTCCTCATAAGGTAGATGCGGGGGAGCAAGCCCAGGGGTTAGGTATTCAAAGTATTTATTCAAGTAGTTGAAAATAACAATGGATTATTGTGGTTCCAAACTAGGCATAGCCTGTATCGTGGGTGTCCTCTTTGGGTTCATACAGTTTAGGTCTATCCAAGTTACCCGCAGCTATTTATGTGGACCCCCACATGGCTGGTCCGGCCTTCTTTTTGCTGCCGTCCGCCTGTAGTCTTCCCGCCTCTCCCCATTCTGGGGCGCGGGGAAAAAAGGATCTTTGCACCCTTCTGGTGAAGCTCGGCGTTGATGCCGCATAATACTTATTTCAGCCAAACACCCAATACCAAACGCGTGTGTAAAGAAACACAACAAGCGAAACTGGCGGAATATGACCTGATGTTGACCGACCGCATTTGGGTCTCTATCGTAAATGCGCATGGTGTTTAAAGCCGGATTTAGGTCGCGCGTTCCCGCGTCTATATCTCTATGGAACGCACAAACATCTCTCTCGCTATTTATAACAAACGACAGTGTCCTGAGCAGCAGTTTCCGTTCTAGGCAGTAGTGTATGTGGTAGCTGGCGGCAGGAAGGGTGGCTGGTGATTGGTGCTGGCTGCTGGGCGGAGGCCGGTGCTGCAGGCAGGGCGGTGCTGACACGGAGACGGGCTGGGATGCGGCGCCGGCCGCGACACGGAGGCCCCAGGGTGAGCGTGCTGGTCTGACGAACCGCAAAGGTGAGTAAGTTATCATAACCTTTTACATATTGTCGGAGGAACATTTTTTTGCTTCCTCCGTGATTCGAACTCGGTCTCACACACGAAACCTAGGTTCCGCACCATCGTACAAGAAAAAGTACAAAAAAAAACATGTTTCTTGTAAGGGAGTAAATTTTTTGCCATCTCCTTTCGCTCTTTTTATTCTTCATTTATTTAATTAACCGACTTCCCAAAGGAGGAGGTTTACAATTCGTCCGGATATATTTTTTTATTTTTTTTATTTTTTATGTATGTGCCTCGATAGCGCCTTGACGGATGGACCGATTTGGAAAATTATTTTTTTGTTTGAAAGGGTTTACCTTCCCATTGGTCCCATTGACACCAGGTCAGGATCTGATGATGGGATCCTGGAGAAATCGAGGGAACTCTTCAAATATTATAGGCAGACATGTAGTGATTTTTGTGTTTTTCATAATAACTCGTGCAAATGCACATGGTAAGCATAATATTGTGATGCGGAACTGCTGATGAAGACCACATATGGCCACCAGATCTGCTCAATACCAGGTACAAATACAATGCGTGGCTGACGGGCAGGCAACGCATAGCCTAAACCGGTGGACCTAGAGCCATGAAACTTTGTACAGGGGTTCCTTAGTAGCGTGGTGTAGCACTGATATGAGATTTGACAAAATTAATTCCCCAAGGTGGGGGGGATAAGGGGTTACAGTTTGTATTAAACTCAATCTAATCAAATAGGGTTTGTGGAAGTCGGTTTTTTCTAAAGTTTACTTTTTGTTTCAATTATTTATTGAGACCAATACCATCCTGAGCGTGCTGGGGGGGGGGGGGGGGGACTCGCCGCTGCTGGCGCACTGGGTTACATGCGCGTGGATAGCCGGGTGCTCCAGCCGCGGGGAGTACATCTTCTCCTTCAATTTATTTATTTATTATAGGTTGTTGTTTCTGTTTCTGTTCTTGTCAATGTTATGTGAATGTTGTCTATGGGTCTATGCCTGAAATAAACAAATTGAATTGAATAGAATTGAATTGAATTGCATTGCACAAAACATAAAAAAAACACGTAAAATTTACAAAAATTGCAAAGGCGAGATTATCTCTAAAAAGAGATTTCTTCCATCCATTACATTTCATCATCATTCATCACGTTATCGGCTACGGTTTCTTAAATCGGGAATGCAGAAAGTTTGGGCCAGCTAACACTTGCGATGATTTGCCTCTCAAGTCGCAAGTCGCAACCCACAATTTGTCCACTTTTCTGTAGACGAAACTAACCCTTATAATTTACTATATGGACGACAGCCCTAATAAAACGTTCTTTCGAACGGTGCACAACTGTTTGATAGTAAAGTTCTTTGGACCCGTCTCCCAGTAAATCTACTCGTGCCATTGCCATTGCTAACAGGAAAATAATACTGCTGAGAACCAAGTCTGAGTCTGCAGTCGTTAAGCGATTTATAACGCAAAAGCGAGAATAAAGGAATACTTTAGACTATAAATCAATGCGTTGCTTGGTTGATGCGGGTGCCATGAAGTGTACGAGCGAGCGGGGCGATTAGCTTAACGCTGTCTGATTTGTGCATTTGGATTTATCTGATTCGTTCATTCATCATACTAACAACAGCACTGTGAGGTTTTTAAAATGGTAGTTGCAAAAATAACTTCATCCTATCTTTATAACGGTCACCCCGTCGAGGGCCGGTCTTTTTAAGAGTTCCTTATCGATAGGCCGCCACGGCTGTGGCCGATGAGTTGTGAATCATCAATTCAGTGCTGCTTATCAGGCTTCTTCTTCTTCTTCTTCTTCTCTCAGGGGGATGTTGTGCCTGCACCTGGCCCACGAGAGCGGGGCCTTTGTGCATGTCCCCTGCGCCTGCACTCTAATTCAGCCATCCCAACTCCAGCACAAGCTGAAGTAGGAGGCCTGGATGTTCGAGGAGGGTTGACGCTCTGCTGTTTTCTCCCAGAATCGCGATTCTGGTCTCTATCTTACCTGGCTTATCAGGCGTTTAATTTAAATATCATAGAAAGGTGTACAATAAGTATCTATAACATGGTTTTGTACCAAATCAGACATTACGCTGATAAAAACTGTTGGTATTGTGACATACCGTCTGCAGACGTGTCCGCTGGAAGCCGTTAGTGTCACAACACAAGTGAAGATGAGCAGTATATGTAAGGTATGTCATGTCATCCCGTCGCTCGTTAGCCGGTGCGATGAAATGTATTTGATAATCATGTGAAATACCACACATAATGCAAGTTTTATGAATCGAATTGTTTCCGTAAACGTGTTTAAAAAAAGAAGTCATGACACACACACACCCTCACACCCTCACACACACACACACACACACCCTCACACACACGATCGAGAGGCTCCAGATATTAGAGTGTGTCTCGTTCTTTCACATTACCACGTTAGTACATATTATAAGTCCGTGTGGTCAAACTATGTTGTGTTCTGTCTGGCGCCAGGAGATGGATAGAATAGATCCTAAGAATGAATTTAGCGAGTCGGATAATTAACTGCCGGCGCCAGGTTTAAAATGTCAGCGTGCTAACAAATCGTGCGCGTCGACTAAGCGTGCTCTGCAAATGTCAGATGGTCACAGCGGGCAACAAAGTCCGACTAAGCGTGCTCTGCAAATGTCAGATGGTCACAGCGGGCAACAAAGTCCGACTAAGCGTGCTCTGCAAATGTCAGATGGTCACAGCGGGCAACAAAGGCCTACTTGTACCACACTTGACAGCTGCTTAATACTGTTATACACAACTTAACAATACGGTCTACAGTGCTATATATGGATGTTTTGGCACGTGGCCAAGCGTCGGAACTAACGCAATCAATCCAATCAATCAATCGATCAACGTTGCAGTGGCGCCCCCTGCCAGTGTCATCTAAACGATAAAACATCCATGTAGCACTGTACCCATCGATATATACAAAGGATAGGCCCTCCCGTACTAAATTTCTTACCGTTTTGAGGCCAGACAGAATAGCGCCTCTGTTGGAATTTATCGGTACTATGTCGGTCGTCAGTCGAATGATTGATTATCCTATTTTTACTTTGAGGAATTTTTCGAGAACAATATTTTATGAATAATCAATTTACAGCCAATAGTAATTGTAAATTATATAACTTACTTGTGATACGATACTCCTTGTTTATGTGTATTGCGATTTCGGTATGATTTACAAGTTTTTACCTCGCAGGACACAGGTTTTTGTTGTGCTGCCGATACGTCACGCGGCTAGCACCGTCTAAGCACGACTGATTTAAATCGGTTCACTTTTCCCGTTTTGACACCGTTTTGGTAACGACACTTTCAAGCGCCCCGTGCCTTGTCCCCTACTATTGTAGTCTGTGACTGTACCTATAATATTCAAACGTACTTAGGCGGCGCGGCTGTCAACATGTGTAATTTAATACAAGTAAGCATGTAATCATAAAAAAGAGTAGAGTAGTCATCGTCAAAGCCAACAAAAACGCTATGAGCAATTTTTTAGGTAAAAGATTAATAATATTGTGTCAGCGTTTTCTTGCTCGATTGATGAGAAATGGTAGATCAAGTTGACTCGCCAAAACGGACTCACTTGATTCCCGCGAAATCGCAGTTTTGTGGCACACAAAAATAATAAGCAGTAATCGCGAGAGGACTACTGAGGGGAAAGAGGGCGCCACATCAGGGGAGGGGGGAGGGGGGAGTGTTGCCAGTCACGTCACTGATTGTTGTTACATGATTTTTAATTTTCGCGCTCAAATTGCGTTTCGTTCGTAAATCACTGCTCCAGGTTAGGCTGAATGGGACCGGAATAAAACCCTTCTGTTTTGAAGTGCTGACGAAAATAGGCATTTCTTTGGGATGAAAATATGCTAAAAAGAAGTAGAACATAGCATCATCAATAGAAGCTTTTTGGATGTGGTGGAAAAATGCTTAAAAAAGCGGGTATTTCGCACTTATACATTTTTGTGAATACGGATAATACGTCCCTCTACCTAGAATGGAAGATTTTTTTAAAAACAACTTTAGTAGTTCCAAATTCGTCACTAGATGTCGGTCGTAGGCAAGACGTGGCGTGGCTTTTATATCGTTCATCCTTAATTTGATTATAAAAAGGTGTTTAATGGATAGCTGGCATTCACTTTTCATACCATAATGCTTTTCTTTTTGAAAAGCGTAGTTTTTCCGGAAATTGAAAATGAAAATTGAAAAATTTTGGTGAACAAAACGTAATTTGCTTCAAAAATCGGCCTAACAAAACGTCAAAATTACCATACACATGCAAAATTATGACGTATTGTCAATATTACTGTACGTTTGTGGGCGAAAAACAGATCGTGTCATATAAATATACGTCGTCGATACAAAGCCTTTTGTTGGTAGCTTTCAGAACTATTTTTAGTTGTCAGAAAATCGCCTATTTGACGATGACGGCCTCAAGCTAGAAATACCAAGAATTCGAACAGTAGAGATTTGAGTGGAGATGTTTTACATTATTTAATATAATTACCTACCGCCATGCACACTTTTGATAAACTTTAAAATTACTCAGCAATCCAATTTCCGTAGGCATAATCCGGATAATTCCTTGTGCTTAGTAATTTAGCGCGCTTCCAAATCCATATGGCGGAATTTGGCAAGTAAACTGGGCCCTAATTCTACTGTACACAAGCATACCACAAGCCTGGCACAAGCTTCAATACGACGCATTTGGTATTCTACTAAAACCGGACTCGCAATTCACAAGCGCCAGCCTGACGCCAGCCTACTGTCACAGTAGTACCTAGCTTGTGAATTTATTGCGATTCCGGTTTTAGTAGAATACCAAATGCGTCGTATTGAAGCTTGTGCCAGGCTTGTGGTATGCTTGTGTACAGTAGAATTCGGGCCCTGAGCGCTTACCCCATAGTTTATCATACCTACAGGGTACTTCCCGTAGGCCTACAATCATGTTTGGCACAAATCATGGTCCTATAGCACAAGTAAAGGGAAAAATTTGAAATCAAGTCTATACAAAAATATTCAATTCGGATAATGGCGACATCATACTCGTACCATCATATACTTTAGTTTTTTATGTGGAAAGTGGAAACCACGGAACAGAAAAAACAGGTTTTTTCTGTTCCGTGGTGGAAACCATCAATTTAAGTGGAAACCTAATTACACTGTAATAGGAACCCTTGGTGCGTGACTACTCGCACTTGACCGTTTATTTTTCCTTTGGAATTGGAGCCCCAAAAACTTTCCTACTGTGGTGCCAGAAGCAATGTATGTAAATGTTTATGTTGTATATTGTAAAATACCAAATAACACTATGCACTATGTATGCCTCATTCATTATATTAAATACGTAAACTCATATTCTATGTACTTACGTAAAACTGTCATTTAACTAGATAGCTGTACCGCGCCTAAACTACGATCTCGATCATGAGTCTTGACTACTTACTTACCTATTCTTGACACAGCCTGAAAGTTCTGAAAAACATTTCTTTCACTTTCAAATCCCATTCGACGAAAAGAACCTACAATAATTTTTATTACATTACAACCCCATAATTACCATCTCTTTACACGAAAAAAGCACCATTTTGCCCGGAGATAATCGCACGAAAAGACATTACAAAACGGATAATATCTTTCGAGTACCGAGAAAGCAAAGTTATTCGTGTCCTAATTAGCGAAATGAACTCAATAGCCTCCTCAATAGCGTTGACATTTCAACTGTAAGTTGAAGGTGCTTATGACCTTTTTCAGTGGTCTAGTTTTCGTGAAATATCAGCGCTTTAAGCGGTGTCTTAAAAATGTTGGTTGTTCAATGTTATCGGGGAAAAGCGCTGCAGCGTAGAATGTGCGGTTCGTGGATCGATGTAGGGAACTAGGGATGCGCGCGCATGTCGTGACGTCATTCTAGCTCAAGCCGTACGTACGGAACCGCACGCTCCGGCAAATAATAGAGGTGTATTGCCATAAACATAATACTCTAAGAGCGAATTTTACCAACGAAAGAGTAACTTTTACTCGAGAGTTCTTATACTTTTTCATAAACACGATCATCATTTTGAACTGTCATTGTCATACAAATCATCCCCGGGATAGTTATTCTCGTATAACTTTTTGTTGGTAAAATCCAGCCTAAATAATATAGACACTAGGGAATTAAAATAAAAATAATTATAGTTAAATCTAAAACTAAAAACGCGAATTAAATGTGCCTTAAGTCCATAGTTTTTCAAGTAAGAATCCCAGTATTTCGTCCGTCTACCAGGGTCCAGCTCCATCGTCAGGTGATGATGAAGTGAAATTCGCTGATAAATATAGGACCTTAGATTATATACAAACACTAGAGTAAATAGTCTAAGTATAGGACCTGTCTCGACAAATCTGATGATTCGAAACTCGGTGTATTTACAATAATACATCTTAGGGTTCCCTCTGCCACCTTCGAGCACCATCAGCAGACCCACTCGATGGTACTGTGGTTATTGTGTTGTCATCTGAACTACTACACATACCTACCTACCAAGTTTTGTAATGATAGGAGAACCTAGAAGTGGGCGAAATATCCATTCTTAGATTTGTTGCAAGATGTCATTTAAGTCCCAGTCCCATCCATCGACAGTGGCTCCAATATCAAACAGTGAGGCCTTCTGCCTAAAGTTCTTAATATCTTTCTTGCTTGTTTGTTTTATAATGTACCTATACCACCCTATCAGTATTTTTGTTACTTAGCTTTATATTCACCGATCTCAAACTAGACTGATATTTATATTTTAGTAAGTACATACACCTATAATGTTATCCGCTAGAATGTGAATTTACTTTTTGATGTGTTTTATGTTTTTGTGTTAGTTTATAAGATATGGAAATTTTATTTCTGGAATAAAGTTATATTATTATTATATTATTATTATAAAGGTAGTGGACCAAATAAAACTATATTAATAATAAAATCATTATGTACAAATGTAAAAAAAACCTAAAAATCATCTACTAGGAGAGCACCAAAGAGTATATAAACTTACTACGTGGAGAGGAGAGCTCTACCATAGCAAGAAATCCTGGAAACAAAATAATGGCAACCAACATATGTGACATATTGGGCACCACTGGGGGGCAATTCTGGAGCTAGCGAGATCATGTCCATGGTCGAAATATCGATTTTGAGATACCGAAATCTCTATCAAAAAATCAAAAACAAGAAAAAGCTATTCTTATAACTAGCTTTTTGACCAACCGAGATATCTCGACCCGTTTTCGATCGGAATAAATATAAATCGAGATCGTTTTTGATGGATTTAGGCGGTATCAAAACCGATATCTCGACTGGGGAGATGATCACGATAGCGCGAGAATCGGGGGCCTGGTCTGCGTGTTTTGTTTGACAAACCAAAAACACGATTAGTCTGCAAATGTTGCCATCATATAATGTCTAGTATTTCTTGCCAAGGTGTAGATGCCCAAGACATTTAAAATAAACGGTCAAGTGCGAGCAGGACTCGCGGACCAAGGGTTCCGGTCACACTTTGAGAGCATTACACGGGTAATTAGGTTTTCACATAAGAAACTAAAGTATAATGTCATCCAAGTAAACAAAATAAAATATTTTTGCCGAAAGACAGTTTGCAGTTTTCAGATTTTTCAGTTTTTAGGTTTTGGTTCCATTGCGATTACTATGAAAATCCAACAATTTTACAGCATAAACGGTCGTAGCGTCCGATTGCGCTATATGCGACCAAAGACCTTAACAATCGGGGGGCACGGTAGTGCCCCCGCCAAGTCGAGCGCGAAGCAAACACTGCCGTACCATCCTTTACTGGAACCATTTCGCCGCATTTTCAGGCCCCTATTTGAGAACCAGATAAGACCAGAAGGCAGAAATTTTCGTCATCCAGTAAGCTATAATCACATATTTAAAATCCAAAATTTCAAGTCTGTAGGTAATTGTACCTACTTGGACTTGACATTGTGTTGTGTGGTGGTGTGAAGAACGGTTATCAACATGCCTTTAGGAAAAATAGAATCGTAGGGGTCACGCACACTGGGGGACACTCCTATTTGTTGTACTTGAATGAGTCATTACCAGTGACGTACCAACAGATTGCGGATGAAACAAAGAAAGATGTTTTGCTGAGTAGAATAGTTGGGTATATCATGTTTGGTTGGCCGAATGAATGTCGCGATGAGGACGAAAAGCCGTTTTATGTGCGTCGCACCGAGATGTACATAGAACACGGCTGCATTCTGTACAAATATAAAATCGTAATCCCTCCGAAATTACAAAAACAGGTCTTAAGTGACATTCATGATGGACATTTAGGTATGATTAAAATGAAGTCTATTTCGCGAAATTACGTATACTGGCCCTCATTAGATAAGGACATCGAAGATGTGTGTCGTAGTTGTGAAGCGTGTCGTAGTGTGCGAGATGCCCCTCCCCGCGCCACACTCCACCCCTGGGAGTTCCCGGCGGCTCCGTGGCAAAGGCTGCATGCCGACTTTGCTCAATTTAACGGAAAATATTACATTGTTGTGATTGATGCGCATTCCAAATGGCTGGAAGCACAACAGATAAGAAGTATTTCAGCATATGACACAATTACATATTTTAGACAACTGTTTGCCCAATGGGGAATGCCATTTCAATTAGTAACAGATAATGGCCCACCCTTTCAGAGCTTAGAATTTAACGAATTTTGTAAAAATAATTTAATTAAACATACAACATCATCTCCTTATAGACCACAGGGAAACGGAGCTGCAGAGAATGCTGTTAAGATGGTTAAAAAGACATTAAAACGAGCATTGCATGAGGGACAGGATATAAATAGGGGGTTAAGCCGATTTCTCATGCAATACCGCAATTGTGAGCATGCCACCACCCGGGTGGCACCGGCGGCCGCGATGTTAGGACGAAGGCTTCGAACTAGGTTGGATGGGCTGCGTCCGCAGACGGCGGAGATAGTAAAACAATCACAGGACAAACAGATTGACAATTCAGGCGGAATAGATAGAGAATTCAGGGTAGGGGACACGGTGCTAACTAGGGACTATTCCTCGCGAAGAGACAAATGGTCAGAGGGTCAGATAGTCATGAAAACTGGGCCGGTTTCTTATCAAGTTAGTTTAAACAGTGGAGGTGAGTGTCGCAGACATTCAGTCAGAGTTAGCCGTTTCTCAATGGCAAATACAAGGGATAGTGCTTTAGATAGGGATATAGTAGAGGGGGAACCTAAAACCACAACTTCTTCACAATCAGAAGATATATTGTCAGATTGTGAAGATGCTGTAGGTTTAGAGGACACTAGTGAGTCAGTAGTAGTCGTGACGTCACCACCGGCAAAATTGCCAGCACGGGTCCAAGCGCCAGAGCCGTCAGAAGATGAAAATACACCTACTGAACGAGCTAAAAGGGCCATGATTAGAAATGAGAGGAAAAACAAGGAGTTACCTATTACTAAATAAAACGGGATGAATTTGAGAGCTCAAGTTAAATAAGAAAGTGTTTTCGGCTTAAATAAGTTATATTTACCTTATGTTTTAGAATGTATAAAATAAGTTTTTTTTACTGTTTGGAATGTAACGTACCTACACATAATACAATCCGTGTTAGGTTTGTACTAGCAGCGTTGACCGGGAGTTTATTTTATTTTTATTTTTTGTAGAAAGGCACATTATGCTGACATACCTCAATTACAACTTTAAAGGGTTACAGGCCATTGTTTCTATTGGTGGGCCATGATGTAGGGTATCGATGTAAGTGCAGGCCTGAGAGATGTTAATTTAATTAAGTTTTATTTAGTATACATTTTCAAATTATTTTTGGTGAGGGGGAAGAGATGTAGGGTATCAATGTAAGTGTAGGGTATGAAAGCAATAAACGCCAGTTAGCAATCGATCGCTGTGTTTGTCTGACGCTCCAGTAATTTAGTTCCGAAGTTAAGCGAAAGCAAAGTTTCTCATTTATGACACTCACTCACTCACTCACTCACTCACTCATGATCATCAGAATAGAACTAGTACTTCCCATAAACTCAGAGAGCTGAAATTTGGTACAGAGTTGGGGTTTAATGGCCACTTATAGGGAAAACTATAAAAACTAGGATAATCGAACATCTGAAGTACCTGGTGACCCTGATTAGAAAACACAAGATAAGAGCCCAACCAAACTATTAGAGATCGACATACCGCCTTTACAAAAAATATTCAACTTGGTGGGCCGCTTCATTTGATGTCAAAATCGAAGGTCTGAAGTATCTGATGAAGAACCCTCAGCTGGTCTCAGCTGTATTAGAGATATGGTAATGCCCGACTGAAAAAAATCGACTGTCATTGCAAAAATACAGCGTTGTGGGACACATCTTCTACTTTAATCTAGCCTATAGCGTCCCACTGCCGGGCGAATGCCTCCCCTTCTGCTTTTAATTCGCATATAAATAAAATTAAAGGAAAACTCTGGATAAGACTAGACTGGCTTTTATACTTATACTTATTATTACTTATTACAAGTTTACAAGACGAAATAGTCGAACGATTAACTTTATTCTACTCGAACATAACACAAATTAAATAAAATAAAAAATCGGTTAAGTGCGGGTCGGTATCGCACACGAAGGGTACCGCACCATCGTACAACAAATCAAAAGCACTCAAAACAATAAAAAAATAAACAAAAAGAAAATTTAAAAAGTTTATGCCTTCACGAGATTTGAACCGACGACCTCCGGATTGAGAGTCTACATCATACCGGCTGAGCTACCACAACCATGTGGGTTGACGCGAAATATGCTATCATATTTAAATGTGTAGTATATGTGTCTATGACATGGTTGCTATGACAATAAATAAACAGTTTCAATCAAGATCATGAATAAGATCTCCATTTTGAAATGCGTAAGTGTATCTAAACACGTCTCTTGTATCGGGGCCCCCTTTAATTTGCAATATCTCTCGTATTTCAGTATGTATTTGTGGTTGGTGCGGCAACAGATATACACATTCTGTGAAAATTTCAGCTTTCTAGCTATTACGGTTCGTGCAGGCGGACCCGGTGACAGACAGGACGGACGGACGGACGGACGGACAGACGGACAGCAAAGTCTCAGTAATAGGGTCCCGTTTGGCACCCTTCGGGTACAGTACCCTAAAAACTACTCCTAAAAAGAAAAACACTGTGTCAAATAAAAAAATGTAATAAAATAAATCAATATGTCCACGTTTCTACAAAAAGAAGTGATATACCACCAAAAACATGCTGTAAATAACCGGCCAAGTGCGAGTCGGACTCGCGCAATAAGGGTTCCGTACCATTATCTATAAAAAACCGCAAAAAAATAATGTATGGGAGCCCCCCCTAAATATTATTTTAATTTTAATTTAATTATTTATTTTTTAAGTAAATAATATACTCAATATATTGTGAACATTTTAAGCGTCTACCTGCTACCATTATCAATATCGAGCAAAAATGGGCTTTAGGCTTTTACGTTATTTCATATTATTGGATGTGATCTTTACAAATTACAAAGATCTTCGGGCAGAACAGATAGTAAGAAATTATAGACAAGCAATCATAACTTATCTTATCATAATGGCAAACGCCATAAGACGAAAGAACGTCGCTACAAAGTTACGTCAGTCGAATAGCAAATGAACGAATGAAATGAATGGATGATTGATGTTCCTTTGAGATTTTTTTCGAAAACAATATTTATGCGTATTTAATTTACAGCCAAATAAATAAAATAGTAAATTATATAACTTACTTGTGATACGGATTATTTTATCGCGATTGCGGTAAGATTTACGATTTTTTACGTCGCAGGATACTATTTTGGTTCGTGCTGCCAACATGTCAATCGGCTGTGTCGCCTGAGCGCGACTGATTGAAAACTGTTAACTTTTCCCGTTTTGACATAGTTTTGGTAGCGACACTTTCAAGCGCCCCATGCCTTGTCTTGTCCCCTACTATTGAAGTCTGTGTTTGCGACCATATGTTCCTTGGGGAAAGTTCTTCATAATGATGGGTACTATCATTCCTAAAAATATGGTCAGCTAATTTTTCACCTGTATAGCTAGGTATTCTAGTCGAAGTTAGAACTGCTGCTTCGAGCAAAAGGGAAAATCCTCGAATATCTTGTTCTAAGAATAAATCATCATCAATCACTGATATAGATGGGGAATCCACCCGATAATCACCCATTTATGACCCATGTAAAATACCGATAGAAGTTGATAGATAGGAGCGAGAGCGTTCACACTTAGACGATTCGGACCCCACGACCAAAAAAAAAAAATGTCAAATTAAAGTGACATTCAAGGAACTGTCCACTCCACACACGTCCCTGTATGATCGTCTAGCAAGTTGTCGTACATGATCGAACTAGAGAAGAATATTAATTTCATTTATTTATTTGTCTTTCCTGAGCATGCATGCATGTCGTGTAAAATGTCACCTTTATTAAGACAGTCTGTAATATCATACTATATCATAGGTAGGTAATAAATAATTACATAACATAGGTACCTATATAAACAATATAAAAGGCCCTCGGATACCTTGTTTGGTAATTAAAATCTGATACATATCAACTCAGATTAACTTTGACGCACTCGCGTATCTTATCTAGTGCCGCATCGCCAAGTGACGGGAAAAGAAACAATAGTGAATTGATAACGTTGTTTGATCTATCTACGCTAATCATTTCAAGGCTTGTAAGGTTATTCCTATATGGTGTACCTTCTCCACACACACTGCGTGATACTATTTGAAGAGTTCCATCAAAAAAACCTATTGAAGAAACAGAAGTATTTGTCTGGCCTGTCCGTCCCCGTCGTATAGTATATTAGGAATGGTCTCCTAGGTATATAGCACTTCATTCATCATTGGTAGCTTATTTCCGCCCACTGCTAGGTTAGTTGGTATGCATTCGTCCACTGCCCTCATCATCGTCAAGATAACGAGAATTCCAAAATGGCCATAGTAAAAATTACGGTGTTTTATGGGCTAGCAATACCGACCCCGTACGCAAGCTGTATTCGTTAAGTTCTATGAAAATTTATGCGTTTTGACGTTATATTTTATGTTCAGACTGGATACATCCACTCAAGTAGTAATTAATAGCTTATGCGGCAAACCGGGCTTTATCTTGCTTATCATCATGAGCTGTACAACATCACCACTATTTTTAAAATAACTTTATATTTGATAATAATTAATAACAAATAGGTAGGTACTAAATAACTGTCTTACTTAACATATCTAAAACACTACAGAATTAGTCTTACATAAAGAATTTCAAACATTTTTGTATGGAGCCTGAGATACTGGCGCTTACATACCCTAAAATTTCACTATTCGGTGTACACGTATAAAGCATAATACAGGTGATAAACCTAGTTAAGGAGACTGGGATCCACACAACTATGTGCCTAACTTTTTATCTGAATAAAAATTATGTATTATGAATTATAATAATATGTCCACTGTTGTCCATCGATAGAGAATTCAATTACAAACACATTACAAACAATAAATGTTCTTTGACAAAATGTGGTAACATGACATAATTCAGTTTTAGTAGGTAAAAAAATACTAAATTATATTCATATTCTTTATTGCACAAAAAAGTTAAATAATACATGGAAAATACACATTATATGCAAAGACGAGCTTATCTCTAAAGAGATATTTCTACCAGCAATGCTAGGCAGGACAGGAAAGAGTATCAGGAGAGGTCTAGTGCGCAACAAACTCCTTGCGATGTTGAGAGACATGGTCATATTAAAAGTGGATAATCTCAAAAACGCTACTATTTACGACATTCTGTCAAAGGACATTTATTATTTATAATTGAATTTTCTATCGATAGACTAGGTATATAGCACTTCATTCATCATTGGTAGCATCTGTTTTATAGGTGTTCACGGAAAAAGCCTAATTTTAGGGAATTTCAACTGTAGGTATCCCAGAAAGGTTCGATGTTCTTAGCACTTTCTCATTAAAATAGTCAAATACCTACTTATTTACTTGTACCTAACTGACTAGAAATTTAAATAAAATTACCTAGATGACATTTGTCATTCCATTATAAAATAAAATTATAATAAGTAGGTACTCAATGTCGGAGACTAGCAAAGAATGTGGTATAAATTCGAAAGGAATGCAATATCATACAATTGATATGCAAGAATAAGGCAATTTAAAGTCGGCAGCATACACACGCAACATGACAAACCCAATCCTAACTTTATTATATTATTAAATACACTTTCTTGATTTTTTATAAGTGTTAACTTTCAATTAGTCTAATCCCCTTATGTTCATTGCTTCGGATTATAGTGCATTAATGCTAGCTAAGTGCTATGAAATGGAATTTAAAGACGATGATTTCCTGACCGTTCAAACTATCCTTTTCTTACTAATACCAAGATGCCTATTCTCAGATTGATAGAAAATAGCAGTCCTAATTAAAACTAGCATGTCGCATCTAAAAACTTTTAGTTATAAACGCATTATTTCTCTGAAATCGATCAGATACCAAGCGCAAGGTTTGTCATTCACTGACGTCGTGCAGCGACGAGACTGACGCATGCGGGCATGCGCGTGGTCTGGCTAACGTCTATCCCGAACGAATATAGATGACTATTGCCCATCTGTATTTTCGTAGCCACCCGCAATCACCCAAACGCGGTCGCCTTATTTTATCGTCAGACTTCACATTTGGGTACTTACGGTACTTATCTCATTTTGCCGCATCGTGCTATAGATAACACTTTACTTTAGTGTTTGTCAACTATGTGATACCTAATTGGTGCCTATTATATAAATGAAATTATACACACGGGGCTGTACAAACTTGTACAGTGTACAAGTTTTCCGCTTGACGCGAGCGCTCGGTTGGGTCGTGTATAGCGCGCCTGCCCAGAGTGCCCAACCAACTGCCCAGTCAGGAAAGCGGACTCGAGCCGTGTGGTCGTGTGTGTCGGTGCTTGTAGTTTTTAGTTTTGACAGTTGGCGCGGTTTTTGGTTTCACCTAGATTTTTGTGGAATACCTAAATTCTAAGCTAGTGTAACCTGTGCTCCTACTGTACATACCCTGTGTCTAGCTAGTCATATGTGAATTTAGTACGCTGGCTGTGAATAAAGTGATTACACGGCCTGTTTCTCTCAGGCCCAGTTTGTGTGGAGATTTTTGTGTTTTCGTCGTGTTGTAACTTAGTTTTGTGGACTTGTTTCGGCTGCTGTCGGAAGCCAAACAGGTATGTATTCACGTAACTCTATAATGTTTCTGTTATACCATCTATGTAACATCTAAATAGCCAGTGAAATCTCAAGAGTGCCACTCGTTTTCTCCAAGGTGTACTGTGTTCCAAATATAGAAAATGGTGTTCCGTAGTGTCCAAATGGTTCGTTATTTGATGTGGGGCACTCTTGTGGTGTGTGTTTAGTTAGATTCTTCGGTATATTAGTAGCTGGATAGTTAATACCCACTGTCGTCGTCGCGACAGCTGTCGGGACGATCGTACGATGCGTAATGTGTAAAAATAAATACTTACCGAGTCTTTATCGGTTGACAAACCGGCTTTGCAGTGGGCACAAAGTTATATTCTTAGTGCTTATTATACAATAGGGTTAGGTTATAAAACCTGTTTTGTTCGGCAAACATTTTCCTATTGGATTGGTAATGTTTCTAAAAGTGATACAAATGACGTCATAGCCTAACCTAACCTATAGATAGTTCTGTTAGTTTGATATAAATAATCCTACATTTTAATTGAAGGATCGGCAGACAAAAGTACATAAGAAGTCAAAAAGTGAACTTTACAGGAGGAGGATAAAACTGAATATAAAACTATGTGTGTGTTGTTTGTATATTTTATGTTAATTACAGTAATATTTTGCCTAAACTATACAAACTTTACATGCATAAAATATACAAACAACACACACATATTTTTTTTGTTCAGTTTTTTCGTTCTCCTGTAAAGTTCACTTTTTTGACTTATGTACTTTTGTCTGCCGACCCTTCAATTTAAACTGCCTGAACTACAAATCTGGTCATAACAAGGTAAAAAACAAAAAAAAAATAGTATTATTTGCATGGTTAGTCAATCTTTCACAAACTTTCTGCTCATAGGCCTAAGGGACGAGTCAAGCCAAGTATTTTGTCTATGTTGTACCTACCAGGAATATCCTTTGCACATTCATACTATACCCCGCTTTTGCAAAATCTAACAATTTGATTTATTTATTTAATCGTATGGCTCTAGTGAATAGGCTACAGGGGAATATTTAATGAACTAAGCCAGTTGGCTGCGTCAGATATATTTGATATCAGATACCTTATTAGCTCAAATAATTTATTTACTATATCTTGTATGTATACATACACATTCAAGTATACACATTCAACAACAATAAAACCTGACCTAGAGCTGAGGAATATTGATTTCCCGTGCTCTGTGGTCTAGTGGGTTTCACCTTGCTTCTCACGCAGGAGATGCAGGTTCAAATCCCGGTGCTGACCATGTACCAATGAGATGATTAATTTGTCTTGAGTACATTATCAGACACTCAGTGTTTCGGATGGCACGTTAAGCTGTAGGTCCTGGCTACTATCACTACTTTGTAGTATGTAGTAGTCGTAAAACCCCTTCACCAACCCGCACTGAGCCAGTGTGGTGGAGTATGGCTCAATCTTACTCGGATCCGGGTAAAGGCATGTGCCCTTCGGTGGGTACATTAATGGGCTACATTTACATATTCATATTCTGTGGACACATTATGCCTCTGCCACCCCATATTGGAAAATGTCTGACACTATTTTATGTTGTTATTCATTTTCTCATCATCTCTCAAAGTTGATCACAATAAAAAATCCTAAATAATAACAAATAGGAATTTCATACTATTGTGGTCAAAGTTTTACCAATGGCTGAAATATGTTGGAGGCCGATCATAGAATCGGGCACATCATGATGTGCCGTCATGTGCCCCGCCATTTCATGATATGCCCAAACAATTACTGGGGACATCAGCCACATCATGATGTAGCGGGTTTTAACGAAAATGTGTCTTATTAAAAGCATTTTTATTCAGCACTATGTGATGTGTTTTGTGTTATACCTACATACATGTCAAACAAACACGAAGACTATTCAGGGGCTTCGCTGCGCTCGCCCCCTTTAGTCTTCGCCTGAGCTACCGCAGTGTTTGCCTTAAGAGATTTTATTGTTTCATGATATTTAAACTTTGAACATATCATGAAATGGCAGGGCACATGATGTGCTCGATTCTATGATCGGCCGCCGACAGATACAAGTAGACTCTGGTAAGGACTGTCTTTTCCTGTAATTGAAAGATGTCACCTAGAGCACTACAGATTCTGCATATTTCCAAGCAAAAGGCAGCTGCAGCATATCTTTGAGTGTCCATCTAGGTATCCATTCTAATCTAACACTATAAATAAGTAGCTCTCATAATGACTATGCTAACAGTTAGGTCAGCACTTTTGCATTGCAATGTAGGTTTCATTGTACATGAAGTATCCTATTTGGCCAGTATCCAACTTAAGTATAGGCTGGGGGTGCTACTCATTCTTGGCCTGCTGTCTTTACGTTTAGATGATGTAGAACAAGATGGCTGTGTATTGCAACGAATAGCCAAATTTCAAATTATTGCTACAAGTGTCAATAATTCAGGAACAAGCAGGTAGTTCTTGTATCTATCTTCTAGTTCTTATATCTTGCTCTGAGTAGCTACAACTTAAGCATTTATTTAATTCAATTTAGTGCACCTTACTTAGCTTCCATACTAAGAAGGAGCTTTGATTTGTTAGCTATTGACTTCTGTTTTTTCCCTTCATCAGTTCATCCCTCATATATGTCTCATACAACATTAGAAGCAAGGATATTGCAAATGTATGTATAGTGCAGTGTGTGCCTCTTCCCTTTCAGTCGAGAGATTGTCATTCTCCTGGACGAAAAGGAAAAAAAAAATTCATTAAAATTAGGGAAAATTAAGTTCTCAATCCCTTGCAATAAACATTAATTGACGTCTTAGTAGTCACTGTCAAAGTCGAGCACTATTTTGTGCTTCTGTGAGCAATAGAGTTAAAAAATATTTATGTTCTTGGAGCTTCAGTAAAGAAACCAGACACAAAAACAAACATGACCCATGACTTTATGTCCTTGTAGGAAAATAGGGCCATGTGAAATTTAACATTAAGAAACTTAAATATCTGGACCGGCCAAAACACTCAAGTAGTTTGCAGCCATTGCTTACTGCCTGTACATATAGACAAGTTGAAGTAACCTTACGACCTTTGACCTCAGTTAAGTATTTCCGCACCCTTTGTCATAACCCCGTGCAATTTGGCAATGCACCGCTTGTGCTAGACTCGGCGGGGGTGGAGAGGCCATGAGGTGGGGGGTGAGGCGATTCCTAACTCAGCCCATTTCCGAAAAATTCATCCATAGTTCATTCACCCTTAGACAAAGTACAGTATTATTGGCATTAGTCTATTGGCATAAAAACGCGAATATCCCCAGCTAGGTAAAGGGAGAGGGGGGTTATAGAGATTGTAATGTAAATTAGTTAAGAAAATAGTTTGAGACAAAGCATGAACTGGTGTAATATCTGAGTATAATATAGCTTGAACATCAGTCCCACTCGTCACCCTTAAGGATTAGCAATACGTCACGTAACCACAGCTGATGACGCTTTCCGTCCGTCACAAGACTTTGGAACCAGCATCGGCGGCGAAGCGAAAAATGACGGATTACGTCATAGCCGCCCAAGCGAGGAATGACGGGTGACGTCATTGTCAGCCATGCCATTCATGACGATGACGAGACAACCAAGTGTCGCGTTTAGTTATACGCGAAGCACGATGAAGTCATGCAGCACTATGAGCAATTATTTAACAGACAATTTAGACATTACATTATATGGAACGGTCATACAGCGTAAGGAATCATTGTGAGAAACCAGCATGCCTGCGAAAATGTGCTAGCTGACTCAAAATGGAGTATTGAATAACTTGCTTAAAAATGGGCGCAGTATTTGCTATAGTCATATTTATGGAATGTGTTATCTAAGAATACCAGAGCCCGTAGACAATGTTACTAACGCTACGAAAACGAAACGAAACGATAACTCAAAATGTATGCGATTTGACATTTGGTAACGCGTGACCAAACGTCAAATCGCATACATATTCTTAGCGTTTCGTGCGAACGATAATAGCGTTTTGCATCTTGTCTACGGGGGCTGAGTACCTGTACCTGTTATATTATACCTGATGTATACCTATATTCATGCAAATAAACGTTACTTTACTTTAAGAAACATATTATGTTTTGGACTTTCATAATCATAATCATAATAAACGTTTATTGCCAAGAAAATACAAGGATAGTAACTAATTTTACATTGAATAATTTTGCTGGGGCAATAGGAAGTGGCTCAGCCCTTGCTGACACAGAGCCGGGACTCTGTATAGCGCTGATTTTCAGCCTCTCCCTCTTCCCTTAGATTTGGAGCGGGGTAAAATGTCATAGAGGGTCACCAGGAGAAGTTAAACTTATGCAAGACAGTGTTAAAAATAACTTTTGTGATAATCAGCAGCAACCCTTTTCTTGATCAGTACATAGCCCATCACATCATCCTTGTTCCACGTAACAAGATGGTACTTCTTCTTTATCATCGACATGCCATAAATGACCTTTATTACCATTAGCATCTTTCACAAGGAATATCATTCGGTGACCCAGATAAGTTGTAAAAGGGCCAAACCTTCCGTCGAAAGCGCCTTTTGAGAAATGAGGTCAAATGGCCGGTCGGGAATGGCCCTTGCTTCGAAATACTCGTTATTAGGGTACCGCACTAAAGAATCCAAGAGGAACGAAAGGAAAAAGGGTTCAGTAGTACCTTGAGGGGGAGATTCACAGGAAATAGGTCAGTTTGAAGGGCTCATAAAATGACCTTACGAAGAGCATAATAAAATCTTAGATTTGTGATAGTGATCAGTCCAGAAGACACACACAACAATATTTCACTTAGGCCCTGTCTCAAACGGCCTCAATAAGCTGATGTGATAGATTTATCTGTCATTCATTTGACATAGGTACAACATTTCTTTTATTATCTTTTCAATAGGACGGCTAGAGACTGTTTGAGAGCCTACGTATTTGTACGTAGGTACCGGAATATCGCTTGATGCAAGCTTGATGCGGTTGGCAGGCACCGTGAGAATTGGCACTATAGTAGAGAAGAGGCCTCTGTCTACAGGTACTGGGTCGATGTGGGTTGAACATGAAGTAGGTAGACACCAAAAGTAGAGTAAGCTGTTTAAAGATTTGTGAAAGGATGATGACAAACAAACCTTTTCGTTTAACCCAGAAACGCTCGTCTTTGGTCTATCATCAAAGGAAACGACTCAAATGACTTGTCGGTAATCCTTTGATGATAGGGAGACAATCATCGCTATTTGATGCCAACATCAAAGAAATAATAGCGACAGGTTTCAACGATCGGTGTACCAGAATAATCCATGATAGGTTATATATCTATTAGCACAGGGTGCTCATCCCATACAAATTAGAATTAGTAACCCTTCGTAAAAAAGATATGGGGTGAGGAGATTTGTACTATAAACGTCATGGTTTCAGTTAACTTACTTCTAGGTGGCGCTAATCTTAGAATAAATCCTATATATCTTAGCGCCATCTCGTGGTATTTTTCGATGGTTCTGCACCAAGCGATTATGGCCTCGAACTAAAGAAGCTTCCGTAGCATCTTAGTTTACACACTGGTGTCATATTTTGTTCTAGGTGGTCTATCTGTATTAGTATAATATTATAGTATCTGTGCTATTAGTCTTGCTTCATTCAGTTGGGGCGTATTCTAGTTAAAAAAAAACTTTTAGCAAATTCTCAGGATGACTCTAAAAACTAGTATTGATGATAACGAAACGAAAAATTTAAAAAATTACAAGTTATCCTTTAATGAAAAAAGTGCATGTTAGTTAGGTATTTGTTTTTTATAGCGACAACGGAAATGCACATTGATGAAAATTTCAACTCTCTCTATAACCTAATACGATTCATGAGACAACGGACAGCGAGGAGGCTTAGTATATGCACAGATTAATAAAGAGTTAGGGTATATGGTCATCTTTGACAACCTTCGGGTACGGAACCCTAATAACAATAGACCTGCGAAATTCCCATATATTTCTCTAGGTAGGTACATCTTCAATCAGCCTACACTTGGATATCTCAATGTCTCACACCACGGGTCATGGCACTCACCACATTATCGGCGAAACTGGTTGTGGACCGTAATAATTACGAGTTATGAACCAGTTTACTGTGCACAGATGGTGTCACAAGTTTGTCCGTAGCGTGATGTAATGTGGTACCGTCATACACGACACGACACGACAAAGGTAATCATTAATTTAAACACAAGGTCATTGATACTATGCCGATTTAATTTTATATTTTATTCTCGTTTTATTTTATTATAATAGAGTCATTAAAATATAGAACATGATGTATTTTACAGTATAAACTAACTAAAACTATTTTTGAAAATATACCCTCTATTTTCATTCTCTATTTTAACAACCTCGGAGGTCAGAGTTCGAGTGTCTGTTTCTGTGCAGGTAAGCTAGCAAATTGTAAAAAAAAAAACCAAGTACCTACTAGTCGTTATGTAATCCTCTAAATAGCATGCTTCTAGCACCCGCCCCCCGCATCGCGTAGGTCAACCAATCTGTAATTCAAACACCGCACAATGCCAAAACATCTCACTTCGCATTCATTAGATACACCTACACAATAGAAAGGGATGTACGTATGATTGGCAGTCTGTTTATTTGCCTAACCTAAAACTGGTGTTGAATCGCGATTTTCTGTCTATAATTTTGACGTACTGATGGAATATGGTGTCTGGCATGCGTAGGAGTTGATCGTGCGATGACTCACGAAACGCGCCAACATGGCGGACTGGCCTGACATGACAATGAACAGTAATCGGCAGCGGATGCTGTTGTACTGTTTTTATGGTTAATTTTGAACGATTACCGGCTTTATCGGAGTCCGACGGGCAAACTGGTAAATGCAGCGTTTCCTGGGTCCAATTGTTCTGGACATACTCTTATCGCGCTAATTCGAAATGGGGATAGTGGGTATTTCCGTTGATGAAGAAACTCGTCATTTGTAACTCCACGAACCATTCGCTAATTCTATTTCGATATTCGCCATAAAACTTTTAAATTATTTTTTTTGTAAAATAAGGGATTGTAAAACGATCTTTTGGTCTTTTAATAAAAAAGTTAAGGCCAGCCTTAATCGTATTTTGGTGGTGTACTTCCTTTTATTGGCCGAGTTATCAGACCTTGTGAAATTAGCGGTCCCTACGACGGCGTTGACAATATTGTTCTATTCTACTGTAAAATTAAGGCACCCATGTTAATTTTGCCCCACGGTCTGACGTCCACATAGACGCAGCTCGTGGTTAATGGGAGGCCGCGACGAGTCTGCTGAGGTCGACAGCCACCATTACGTCATCGGCCATTTTTCAACCTGCCACATGACTTGTGGTCATTGAGGTGCCGAGGTGCCTACATTGCCATGCCTGCGACTCCGTGCAAACAGCCGACTACAGTCTTCCAAACATCTTTGGGCTGCTGAGTTCCGTTTACAGGGTGGCGCCAGCTCTACGCTACAGACCTTTCATTCCTCATAGGTCATCAAGCGTCAGTTCCACCCGTCACCGGGCGCCAAAAGATCGTTAGGAAGCTTACTCAATACTTGACAGACTCTCAAACGCATTTTGTCACACTGTCCTTCGCTCGGGAAATGACGATGAATAAGCGGCGCTTTATTTGAGCAGCAGTCTGCATTCAGCCAGAGTTTACGAGCTCCGGTAATTATGAAATGTTTTTTGACGCCACTTTGCTTGGCCTCAGTTCGTTGCAGAATACTGGCACACTGGCCTTTTCTGTCTTTGGAATTTGGACAAGGTGTGGTAAATTCCATAACTGTACTGTGGGATGGAAGGCATGCAGAAATAAATCTAATATAGCCACAAGCACTCTTGAAATTTTAAGTGGTTTAATTTAATTAATGTATATGCTATTCTGCAATAAAAATTGCAGACATTTTATAGATTTTATGTCGGTTTGTTGTTTCGTCTTTATTGCATGGCAAAGTAGGTCTGATATTTTAATTAAGAAGATAGAAGGCATTATTATCAACCCAGCCAACCGCTCTATCTAGAGCATAATTTCTACCCTATCCAAAGTCCTGCAATTGGAAGTGTTGCAACAGCTCAAGAAAATATTTACCCAAAAACGTCGAGTCTTTGAAGACTTGGAGCCTAATAAAAGCTGCCGAAAATGCACCACCGATCGCAGTGCGCCTTTGTTTGTCAAGCCAGCTGTTTGAGCTGGGAGCAAATAAACTACCCGACGGAATCTTGTTTGTTTCCGACGAGTCGCGCGTGCACCTAGGGATTGGCTCTGCAGATTTGGTCGCTGTGGGCTCGGATGGGTGGCGAGTCTGGTGTGTAGAACACGGCTATCGGAGAGCCAGCTGTCACGCATAGGTTTACAATTTTGACCTGGTAATCGAGTAAAAATGGGTAAGCGAATTCCTGAGTTACTCGGAGATAACTTAACCCCACAAGATAAGCTTTCCATATAGAGCCGCATGGTATATTTTTTTCGTAATTTCTTTATTGTACTCAAATGACAGTAAAAATAGCTTAACATAGAAAAAAATATTTTTTCACTATTTATTTATTGTGTCATATAAATAGGTACATTTCATTTAAAAGTAGGTACTCTATAATTATATAGGCCCTGTTAGGGCATTGCACAATGACTTAAATAATTAGATTTTATCATTCATTCATATTGGTATAGAACGACTTAACTTGGTTGTTATGTCAAGCGCAGTATGTATGCACTGTCTAAAGATTCGGAAACCGCTCTACTCCTGTTTCACAACGTGAGAGGCAGGAGTCGGCAGGAAAATCTCTCCCATCGTAATATTCTTCGACGGCTTATTTCTTCATCCAACATACTCGGTAGTGTATAGGAAGTCCCTTTGTCGCGCAAAGTCTCGTGAATGGTGCCTCAGCACGATTGGGCTTTCCAAGTGTTTCTCTGTGTATAACGCTTTCGTTCAACGTTTCAAGGATGGATTAATTCGGCTCCACCACCTTAAAAGGAACTGTGTTGCTGCTGTTATTCTACGTCCTACTCGTGTACTGTCAACTTGGTGATGTATAACTAAAGGTGGTGGACAAAAGAAAACGTCTGGCTGAACCCACCTTTCAATTACACGCGTTTGCTTGACAGCTTATTGACTTGGTTTTATGTCAAGGCGTCATCAAATAATACAATTATATTTTAACCGACTCGAAATTGGAAATTAGTATTATTTATGAACCGATTTAAAAAAAAAAACTTTGTTGAAAGGGAGCCCTATAGTTTGGTCCCAATTTTTGGAAATCAGGAATCGGTCCAGTAGTTTGGTTTCTACAAAAAACTGTTAAACGTATTTGGTTTTACCTGGACTGGATGACATTATTCAATTCTATTCTTTATTTCGGACTTCTAGGTCCATAATAATCTTAAGGGGCCTTCTGTCTTAAGTTAATACGTAAGATATTTTCATATCTATATTCAAATCTTTTACTTTTTAAATAAAAATATCGACTTGGCCATCGCATGAAGGCACAATGTATCTTCGAAATCATATCTACATTATATTAGGTTGTTTAGAGTATAATTGCGTTCTACACGATTAAAACTTGGTTCCAAAACTAATATATGTATACCTTTAACAAGCGGCAACAATAGAAAATGGAAGACTAGTGCAACAAAATTACTAATGCTCTAGTTATTTTCAGTCCATTAAATTCCAGTACCTTTCACTTCTTTATGCATTCGGAAGGAATTTGATGAAAAACCAGGTTTCTGGCTCTTAGTTCGGTGTGATAGATAACGTATTTGTATATATTTATTACACGATACATGACAGGACATAAAAACAGAAATAACATGTACCAAGGTCAGCTTATCTCTAAATAGAGATTTCTTCCAGCAGACCCTGGTTGTAAAGGACTAAACAAACTAAGCATGCGATGGCCAAGTCGATATTTTTATTTAAAAAGTAAAAGATTTGAATATAGATATGAAAATATCTTACGTATTAACTTAAGACAGAAGGCCCCTTAAGTAGGGACTAAATCAGTTAACCGACTTGGTATAACATGGATCTCACAACTTTTTACGGTAGAATCACAGAGCTGCGAGACTTGGTATTTTTTACAGGATGTTTATGGATCTCACAACTTTTTACGGTAGAATCACAGAGCTGCGAGACTTGGTATTTTTTACAGGATGTTTTTGATGGGATTTGGTTTTACCTGGACTGGATGACATTATTCAATTCTATTCTTTATTTCGGACTTCTAGGTCCATAATAATTAATAACAGTACATTAACCCAAATGTTACTACCGATCGTTAAAACGATCAATTTTGTTTCATACGATTTGAAACTTATCTTAAAGTGTTAAATTTCAAAATCACGATCCAATTTAAAAAAACCAGTAACATTTGGGTTAACATATCAATTTACAAATAAAATTACTATCTGGGTGCACGGCAGTGCACCACCAAGTCGAGCAAGCACAGCCGTACCATCCTTTTCTCGAAGCAATTCAGGCCATATTCGACCCCCCTAAAACTTCGTTGTGGATAAAACAAGAAGCCTGATTTTTCTGTTACTAATTAGGCCTTATATCAACACGATATATTAAATTTTTTATTCAATTTGAACCAGTAGTTTAAGAATTGTAACATGTCAAAGTTTCCTCATTTTGTCACTGACTGACTGACCGATCATCAAAACTCCCAGGCACTTCTAGCAGACATAGAACCTTCAAATTTGGGATATAAATAGTAATTAGTATTCTTATCAAGGGAAAACTTAAACATTTCAAGCTTATGTTATAGTTTTCCAGAAAACCCATCTGCATCAATAACTTTGTAATCTTATATAAAATGTATAGGATTACAAAGTTACATTTGCAGTTTATGAATCATTGAATGCCCCTAGGAAAATATGCCTTTACAAACAAGATTCTATAAACATATTATGTAATACATACATAATATCACGCCTGTTTCCTAGAAGAGGGATACGTACATCCACCAGGGACCACCACTTACCACGGTCCAGGCATACATCCCTCGTTTCCTTTGGTTACCATTATGCTTAAATTATATATTACTAGCTGACCCGGCAAACGCTGTTTTGCCATATAAATAATTATAACACTTAGGGGTATGAAAAATAGATGTTAGCCGATTCTCAGACTACGAAGACAAACACTGTGACACGAGAATTTTATATACAGGGTGTAACAAAAAGGGTTTAACTCCCGAATGTATGTGGTTACTATGGGACCAACTTCATCAGAGCAACTTGATTTTTCACTTCTCCATATAAATCAGCCGAGCGCCCAGACCGAAATGTATGGGGAAGTGAAAAATCAAGTTGCTCTAATCAAGTTGGTCCCATAGTAAAAGTTGCTCAGAATGATGTCCCAAACCACATACATCCGGGAGTTAAACCCTTTTTGTTACACCCTGTATATATGTATGATGTACATTCCCGACAAAATGCTTCAAATATAATAAAACTATTCAATCAATAGAACAAATTGCGTTCTAATGCGACGGGAGTGGTAGCAGATTAATCCAATTGCTCGATAGATGGCGCTGCCTGTATTTTAACTCACGCTATGGTTTGTAACCGTCGCGGAGTTGCTCGCCAGCGATTTCAACTAGTTGTTGATAATTTTTGTATCTGCATTAATTATTATATTTACTAACTATTTGGATTTGTTCATCTAGCACATTTGCCAGAACTAGTAGTCGCAATGGATTCGGAAATAGTGTATGTGAATGACCAACCATGCCCACACCGGATTGTACGGATACCTGGCGATGGGTCGTGTTTGTTTCATTCTTTGTCATTCTCTATGTATGAGAATATTGAGTCGTCGTATGAGATTAGACTTGCTATAGTCGAGTATGTGGTAGCACATTGGGAAGAGTTCCAAGTTTATACTTGTGACGAGCACGGAGACCCCTACATTAACGCTATGTTTTTTATTGTTATTGTAAAAGTACCAAAGGTACCAAATTTTAAAAAGTAGAACTTTACAAAAAGAAGTGAGATCCCATCAAAAACATCCTGTAAAAAATACCAAGTCTCGCAGCTCTGTGATTCTACCGTAAAAAGTTGTGAGATCCATGTTATACCAAGTCGGTTAACTGATTTAGTCCCTACTTAAGGGGCCTTCTGTCTTAAGTTAATACGTAAGATATTTTCATATCTATATTCAAATCTTTTACTTTTTAAATAAAAATATCGACTTGGCCATCGCATGAAGGCACAATGTATCTTCGAAATCATATCTACATTATATTAGGTTGTTTAGAGTATAATTGCGTTCTACACGATTAAAACTTGGTTCCAAAACTAATATATGTATACGGGCATTTCTCTGTAAGCTCGTACAGGTCCCATACAATTGCTGTCCTGATCTTTTTTTTTAACATTTGGCATAAATCCGTGTTCTATTTTGAAGAAAATTAATTATTATTTTAGGAAGATAAAATGGCCCACTGAATTTATACGTATTTTCCGAGATATTAGCGATTTTCCAAAAAATCATGACAGGGGACTGTTTCAGGCATCAGGGGACTGTTTTGAACTTGACAGGGGACTGTTAAGTGAGACAGAGGACTGTTGTACTTAGAAAAAAGGCATTTTGACATTAATCAATCATTTATTATTTATATGGCATATTTGTGCATCAATAATCAACAGTTTCTTTAGAAAAAATCAACAGAAAACACAACATTATTTAAACATTAAATTCAAAAATTTACCTTAAGTGCTAGAAACATTTTTTACTTACTGAGATTAACACAGAGCCTTATTATTATAATATCAATCAGTCAATGCTTTATGCAGTATTCATTGAAACACTTAAAAGTACCTACTAGTTAATAATATAATTATTATAAAACAGTCTTTTCTCTCAAATATAATGATATTACAACTGAGATCACATCAAATCCTGAGGATTTTTCTTAATAAAATAAGGCACATAATAAAGCTTAATCACAATTAACATTAAGAAAAAATTAACGCTCGAAAACGTCTACGAGAGTAGAAAACTTATAAAATATTCTCTTTCCCTTTAAAATCAAGTCAGGATTATCCAACTTTTGGATAACTTGATCAAATGACACGTCTGAAATATCCTTGTCATCTATTCTAAAGGTCTGCACTTTTTGGTCACAAATCTTGAGGAAAGTAACACGTAACTCATTTTCATCGTCATCAATCTCATTAATTACGGCGGCATAACGATATTCGACATTTTTAGCTGAAAATTTCACAAGAACGTAATCTCCAGTATTGTAACACGAATTCCGGATGCCACTCGTACCTGCTGTATCATCATCCAATCTTTGAGGGGACTTGTTTGGTGTAGGTGTAAATTCAGGTTTAGCAGATTCAAGATCTTCCGGTTCGGACTCTGTAAACACTTCTTCTACTGTCCATCTAGGTTTTAGAGCAAAGTTAATACTGCCAATCTTATAATGATCACAAGATCCGCTGTTGCAAAAGCAGCTGAGACTTTTCATTGTAAGTGTTTTACATTTAGTTGGAAGGCCGAGGATGGACCTGGAGTAAACACCTGCGACCTGATGCACATTTAAAGTGCCTTTAAATCCCTTCTGATCGGACGCTTCCTCTTCAACTTTATCGACCATTGTCTGAATGTCTTTACCGATACATGTGATGCCAAGGCATCGCTCTTGGATCACTTTAACAAACTGATCAATATTCTTGATGTCGCTTCCAGAATTAACAACAAAATCAGCTGTTCTTTTGCACGTTGCTCCGATACCATCTGGTGTAGATCTGTCTCTCTTTGGTACGTTTCAATGTGGAATAATTTTCTTTCAACTGCTTACTAATGACGTCGCCAAACAAAGCTTTCTTGACTACTTCTTTTCTTTGATCAGGTTCGTCTAACATTTTCAACATCTTTGTCTTCGGTGTATCTTCAACGTTCTTTTTGTTTTTTCTTTCAAATCTCGCTAATCTTTTTTTGTACTTTTCAAGTTTTTTCGTTAATCGTGCGATCTTTTCATTTTTCTCCCCGTTAAACTTCTTTCGTCGCTTTGTGGCTTCTTTCTTTCTTTGCTCTAGACTAGCACTGGAAACAGCTGGGCTTGGAGTTGCAGATATTTGAACTGGAACTGAAGTGGAGCGTCTTGAAAGCACAGTATCTACTTCCGGATCTGATAATGGCGTATTTTCTCGTACAAAAGTATTAGTAACGCTTTTCAGTCTTAGTCTTTTGGCTCGGTATACGGTACAATGTTCTTTCCACGTCTTTATTTTATTTTATTTTTATTTTATTTTATTGGTTAAGGTCCGCCAACGGACAATACATGTTTACTTAATAGTTACATTTTGAACTAATTGTAGATGCTTGTCCACTTATAGGCAAACACAGCATGCATCAAATTACATTTCATTATATAACAAATATTGAGTAAAATAGTTATTTAGTTAATTAATTACAATTTTTATTTGTTTGTTTATTTAATTTAAGTTAAGTTTGAATTAATATTAATATACATCACTAAATGAATTTCAGTTTTGATTTACATAATAATTTAATTAATTAATTACAAATTTTATGATGGTGAAGTTTAAATTAATATACATGTTGAAAGTAGTTTAGTTTAAGTTGGAGTTAAAGTTCAAGTTAAAGTTAAAGTTATTTGGGATTCAAGTTTAGATTGAAAAGTAGCTAAATTATCATGGTATACATCGATGTCTGTGGTTTGAGTTTTATGCAGTGTATTGTACAAGCGTATCATTCTGGTAGTGGGGGAGTTTATACCGAGGTTTGTTTTACATGGACGCTCTCTGAACAGTTTGTAGGTACCGGGGCGTGGAATTCTACTAGGAACCGAGATACTGAACGAGTCTAGTATTTGCGGACAGTCTATTTGTCCGTGCAGCACCTTGTGCATGAATTTTAGATCGAGAATTCTCCTTCTTACGGTTAGAGGTGTCATTTTGAAGTGGCTCAGACGTTCAGTGTAGGATCGAAGTTCCAAGTGACCAAGAGTGGTATTTGATAGGTAGCAAAGAAATATTTTTTGGACTCTTTCCAAAGTATCTTTGTGGACCTGATAGAACGGGTTCCACACCTGACAGCAATACTCCAGATTAGATCTGACCAGCGTGTTGTACAACAGTATTTTTGTGCTTGCATTCCTGAAGGGCTTGGAGGCTCTCATTATAAATCCCAGCATTTTCGATGACTTTTTTATAATATTGCATATGTGAGGGGTAAAGTTGAGCTTGCTGTCCATCAACACACCGAGGTCGCGAATGGTATTCACCCGTTCGAGGCTTGTGCCGTTAATATTGTACTGTGCGAGGTTGATTCTGATGTTACGGGTAAAAGATATGTAGTAGCACTTATTGGGATTGAGCTCCATCTTGTTGCTCTCGCACCATTGGTACAGTCTGTCGATATCTTGTTGTAATAGATCTGTATCTGCGTTACTGGAAATGGTTTTGATTATTTTTAAGTCATCGGCAAACATGTATGGCTCGGCATGCTCGAAGCAGTCTACAATATCGTTGATAAACAGCACGAACAGCAGAGGACCGAGATGCGATCCCTGCGGAACACCAGATTTTGCGCTAAACAATGAAGATTGCGCGCCGTTGACCACCACGTAAGAGCTACGTCCAGTTAAATATGATCGTATCCATTCTAACATTGGGTCCAGGATACCGTAACTTTTAAGTTTGTGAATAAGGATGTCGAAGTCAACCTTGTCGAACGCTTTGCTAAAGTCAGTATATACTGCATCTACCTGTGTGCGTCTATCCACAAAGCCAACGAGACGATCGGTGAACGCGACCAGGTTTGAGTTAGTAGATCTGCCCTGCAGGAAACCGTGTTGTCTGTCAGAGATCTGGTGAATGACATGATTGTTCAAACATGGGTATATAAGAGTTTCAAATACCTTAGCGAAGACGGGAAGTATCGTGATAGGTCTGTACTTCTTGACGTCCATGCTGATACCCTCTTTTGGTATCGGTACAATCTTCCCTATCTTCCACAGAGAAGGGAAAACCCCTGATTTTAATGAGCGATTGTATATGATAGTAAGTGGCCATGATAGGACATCAGCACAATGCTTCACGAACAAAGGTGGTATATTGTCGGAACCAGCCCCCTTGGCAGGGTCGAGTTTTTTCAAGCTGTTTCGAACTCCAAACTCGTTGATCGACATAGTTGACAGAGGGGTATACACTGTAGAATATGTGGGCTTACAAGATAAGGCTGGCGACTGACCCGTGTTAACTAAATATATAGAAGCGAAGTTTTTGGCAAAAAGTTCACTGATCGCTTTGCTATCATGACCTTCTTCGGTGTTTAGTTTCATAGTCGAAGGAAGTTCGCTTCTGTTCTTCCTCCTCTGCTTTATATATGACCAGAAGTATTTAGGGTTTTCTCTGATGCTTTGTTCAATCTTTTTCATATATTCGTTATAGCTAACGGTTATCTGCCGATCACATCTTTTCTTTAACATGTCTAATGTCAGTTTGTCCATAGGATTATGAAATTTCTTTACTTTTAATCTATATTTATTTTTATCGTTAAGTAGCCTGATTAGACCTCTTGTGAACCAAGGTGGGAAGTTACATTTCCGCGATTTTGTCAGAGGAACATACTTTTTAATAGCAATGTTTAGCTTTTCGTACAGTGTCTCCAACATCTCGTTCACATCGCGACAATTGTGGAAGACCTCATCCCAGTTGACCATGTTAAAATCTTTGTTAATATCTGTGTAGTCAGCCTTGTGGAAATTCAGTCTAGGTATTGAGTTTGTCGGCAAGGTAGTATCGCTTGACAGTTTTAATGCAAACTCCAGAGGTGGATGATGAGGATCAACTGTGCTGAGTCCGTCCGGAAAGTGAGCTACGTTTATTTTATCGAGATTGGACAATATCAAATCAAGTATTCTGTCATTACTGTTTTTGACTACGTTAAATTGATCAAGGCTATGCAAGGACATGAATTCGGAAATAGCGTCAAACAGAGCACCGTTACCTACCGGAGACTGACGTTCCGGGCTATCTGGAATTGATTGCCATTGCACGTCTTTTAAATTGAGATCACCCAAAATTATAATCCCAGACAGGTCTGCCCTCTCCGTGAGTACATTGTTTGCATGCTCAATGTACTGTTCAAAGTCACCGCGCTTCAGTGGCGATGGAATATATGTCACGCAAATACCGATCTTTTTCACTTGTTTATCCTGCTTAAATTCAATGACTATCCATATGGCTTCGAAGTTACTGTTGTTGTGACATAGTATTAAATCAGATTTCATGTTGTTTTTTATTGCAATCATTACTCCACCCCCACCTAACTTAGCTCCGGGACGATCAAGATTTCTATCGCACCTATAAACCTTATATCGATCGTCGAACAATTCACGATCGCCAACACCACTCTGAATCCAGGTTTCGGTAATAACAATAATATCAAAGTTATTCAGGATTATGTTCTTAATGAAATCATGTGTTTTTGTATTCAATCCTCTAACGTTTTGATATACACAAATTAGTTCAAGCTCTTTATTGTAGTATTATAGTTTACAGCTTAATGTACATAAAACTAGGTTATACCATTAATTTATCAATGCAATCTTTATCTTTGATCCACAATATTTTAGACGTGCTTGTTTTCCTAGCCAAAATACGACCCCTGCTCACCCATACGAACTTGAAGTCTGTTGCTTTGGCTTTTAGTCTAGCCAAAATCTGTAGTTCTCGGTTTGACGGTGATAGGTGCTCCGAAACAAATACATCCTTTTTGTCTCCAGCTATGCCGAGGTGATGAGATCCAAGTTTGTCCTTCGGGTTGGCCTTATTGAACGTCTTCACAGCTGCCAGCAGAGTGTCACGCAGAAGAGGAGTGGCCAGCTTCGCAACAATAGAGCGTGGACGTGTGCTGTCCTGATTCATTTTCGCAATCCTGGTGCAGAGATGTATGTCACTCGTGTTAATGTTGCACGACACCACCTTGGCTAATTGTTGGATCAGCACCACAGGATTCTCGGACTTGAATTCAGGCACACATTGTACCTCAATGTTTGCAGCTCTTGCATGTTGTTCCATTTCCATAACCCGTGAGTGCAGGTCTTTGGTGGAAGATCGGAGGACCTCGTTTTCTTTCTGTAGCTCATTAATCTGCACCGTTTTCTTTATCGAATCCTGTCGTAGTTCTTCGAATTGGGTATTAAAGAAATCCATTGCTTCCTTCATAGAAATAATTTCCGTCTTCATTTCTTTTAACTCCGTCTTTATATTGTTGAACTCCTTACACATAGCATGCTTGATAGCCTCAACCAAGCCTTTCTCCAGAAAGGCGCGCAGGCGCAAGGCGCTTTAAGGCAGCTCTGTGCTCACAAAGTGTCATATTCTTTACTATCTTCCGTGAACCTTTTTCTTTCTTCTTTTGGTATTTTAACTTCTCCTTTTCTCTCATTTCTTCTCTCTTTTGAGGGTCATTTTTTCTTCTTTGGTATCGTAGTCGCTCTGCTTCTCTCTTTTTCTGTAGCAATTTCTCTCGGGATAACTTTTTCTTTTTAGGAGCCATATCGTGTGTGTTTGTTCAGCCTGTGTATAATAATGTAAGTTTTTAAACGAAAATAATCCGAAGCAATAATACTTTGATGATTCTTACATTGATAATTACTTACTTTGATGATTTTTAAAGACTAGCAGATAGATTTACACAAACAATACATAACATAGTTACCAATACGCAAGATACACAGTCCCCTGTTGAGTAAAACAGTCCCCTGCAGCATTTTCAAGCAGAGGACTGTTGCCAGGGGACTGTGTATTTCGGTTTAAATTCACAATGTTTACAAAACCGGCATAAAATAGCTTTTGATAAACCTACCGATCAATTTAGACATAAACAATACAACAATAAAGTATATATAGAGATAATTAAAGTAATTAACATAAATATTATTACTCACCAGAGGACTGTTTGTAGTAGCGGTCCAAACGCGGGTTCACCTCACAAATGACGCTCTGCCACTAAACAAAATGGTGTCTCGCCGCCGCAACCGGCGAGGTTACCAACTTCACAACAGTTGCGTTTCGTTCCACTCAAAAAGCGTTTACAAACCATAAAGTATTTTTTTATTGTACCTATAATTTTTTGGCAGGGGACTGTATTAAAATTCTTGGGACAAAGTTTACAAGACTTAACTTAGTAAATAAAATACGTAATGAGATGTTGTTTTACGAAAATAATATGATTTAATTATTTTACTTTATGATATTAACTGTCAAATGTATGTAGTTTCAGTTACTTAATCGTAAATCCCATTTCTAGGTGGGATTATAGTGAAGGGGACAGCCAGGGGACTGTGTTTTTAGAGCTTCTATCAAGTCTGAAAAAAGTAAATAAATAGTTATGGTTCTAAAACCAAAGGGCCCATAAAGTTTCGGGGTTAAAGTTTCAGTAGGTGTGGTTTATGTTTCAATAATTAAATTTGTTGTTAAAAAAATCGGTAGGGACAGCCAATTACGAACTTACAGAGAATCGCCCATACCTTTAACAAGCGGCAACAATAGAAAATGGAAGACTAGTGCAACAAAATTACTAATGCTCTAGTTATTTTCAGTCCATTAAATTCCAGTACCTTTCACTTCTTTATGCATTCGGAAGGAATTTGATGAAAAACCAGGTTTCTGGCTCTTAGTTCGGTGTGATAGATAACGTATTTGTATATATTTATTACACGATACATGACAGGACATAAAAACAGAAATAACATGTACCAAGGTCAGCTTATCTCTAAATAGAGATTTCTTCCAGCAGACCCTGGTTGTAAAGGACTAAACAAACTAAGCATGCGATGGCCAAGTCGATATTTTTATTTAAAAAGTAAAAGATTTGAATATAGATATGAAAATATCTTACGTATTAACTTAAGACAGAAGGCCCCTTAAGTAGGGACTAAATCAGTTAACCGACTTGGTATAACATGGATCTCACAACTTTTTACGGTAGAATCACAGAGCTGCGAGACTTGGTATTTTTTACAGGATGTTTTTGATGGGATACATTATACATCCATGACTGTGGTGTTTATAGTCATTGTCACGAGATAAATTCTGGCTGTTAGGATCGTAAATTGGTTTATATTGTATAATACGCGCGGATCTCACTGTCAGGAGACAGATTTCGTGGGCTCTTTCGTGTGTTATAGACTAGACGAAATCTGCATACCAAGCGGGGAGGACTAAATAATAGGTCATCGAGTCGATTTTTTTAAGTTTTGAACTTGAATTATTGACAACAATCTCTTGCGTTAGGTTCAGTCGAGAGTGAATATGGGGCGGAGGAAACTACTAAGGATACGAGTGTTGATTGCGATGGTCATGAAGTTGTTACACCTGGGTATTCGCTTTCACAATATTGATTATCTCTGCAAAGTGGAAACTGAACTGAGAAAACTTAATTAGGATCGTCGATTCACGTTTCGTTGTTGGCTCCGGTGGCTGGGATGTCCTTTGCTTTATGAACTTATCTTGTAATGTTTTGGGTCGCCTATCCTCGCAATTTTATTCAGACATTCGTTCAGAATTTTAGATCATTGATTAATTGGTTATATGCACACTGTTTATCAGTGATGTAGGTATCCCAGGATCGTGGCGAGTGGAGGTCTATAATCCCTGTCTTCCTTCTGGGATAATTCACCAAGTTAAAAACTTAAAAAAAAACGACTTCATGACCTATGACTTAGTCCTCCCCGCTCGGTATACAAATATCGTCTATAGACCCGAAACGAGCCTACGAAATCGTATTACATAATATAAACGAATATACGATCCTAACAGCCAAAATTTATCTCGCGACAATGACTAAAAACACCAAAAAGATTGTATGTATAATGTCATCCAGGTAAAAACAAATTAAATTTCACAGTTTTTTTCAGGTAAAGTAAATAATATAATCAATATATTGTGAACATTTTAAGCCTTTACCTGCTACCATTATCAATATCGAGCAAAAATTAGTATTTGTTGTTATAGCGGCAACAGAAAATTTCAACTGTCTAGCTACCACGGTTCATGAGATACAGCCTGGTGACAGACAGACGGACCTACGGACTAACGGACAGACAGCGAAGTCTCAGTTATAGGGTTCCGTTTGGCACCCTTCGGGTACGGAACCCAAAAAAAAAAAACAAAAAAAAACATACAACCGAATTGATAACCCCCTCCTTTTTTGAAGTCGGTTAAAAAGGGCGTGAGCATATGTAAATATTATGTATGTATATGTGAATACAACTTTGCAACTGTTAAGATGACGAGCCGTTGTTAGTTTGTTAGTAAGTGCAGCCAATTAGGCCATTAGATTTCAAGAGTACGTGACCACACGACGGCATATTGATTGTGATTAGCACCGCTTATACTCATTCCATTACTGACAACATGGTAACAACATATGTGCACCTGGGGATTTCTGTTATGGAAATTAGCTCCCAAGCAAAATTAACTTACTTGGCTTTTCGTTGGTATTTTGTTTGGAGACTGCCGTTTGTGCCATACGGAGCAATTGAAATGCGTTTTCCATTAGAGAATTGGGCCCCTGCAGCCTTACTCCCAACCTTTTTAGTGATTGGAAACCGACGCAGTTCAGATACATCACCATGACAACCATTTAATCGAATACTCCTTAGTGAGCTAGCTTTATTTTACCTATACCACAGGATGCTCATCCCATACAAATTATAATTAGTAACTCGTAAAAAAGAGATGGCGTGAGGAGTAAGATTTGTATTTTAAACTCCTTAGTTTCAGTTAACACACTTCTAGGTGGCGTTAATCTTAGAATAAATCCTATATATCTTAGCGCTATCTCGTGGTATTTGCAATTTTTCGATGGTGCTGCACCAAGCGATAATGGCCTCGAACTAAAGAAGCTTCCGTAGCATCTCAGTTTACGTGACGACACGTCCGTGATAACAACAAATACTAAAAAACAAAAGAAATTTAATATTAAGGGGGGCTCCCATACAACAAACGTGATTTTTTTTGCTCATTTTTGCTCGATATTGATAATGGTAGCAGGAAGACGCTTAAAATGTTCACAATATATTGAGTATATTATTTACTTTAAAAAAAAGTAATATTTAGGGGGGGGGGGGCTCCCATACAACATGTTTTTTATTTTGCGGTTTTTTATATTTCCATATAGGATTCCAAATATAAAGAATAAATGTTCAACATTGTCATTTTTCATGTTATATGGAATGGAGTATAGGTGCAAAAATTATCTGTCTGAGTTGTACTAACCATGTGATCGACATTGCAATGTGTGACGCCATTTTAAATATAGCATAAATGTGTCAAAAACGAGTTAATGAGGTGTCAATAACGCATACCATATTTTTTGTGACACAAATGTTTGTGCTCTCTTGTTAAATAAATAGTTAAATGTTCCTCGGTTACTTAGGTACTACATAGTAATAGTAGCTGTTGTAGTCTTCGCTTATGTGGTGAACTCCAGACCAGTAATCTCGCGGTCATGTAGTTCTGATTTTGTTCCGGTCGTGAATTTATACGGATGCGCTAAGTACTGTTTATCCTACCTAAGATTATTAAATAACTGTTGGTTAACAACTATGATCTGAGCGAAGCTATTAATAATAATCAATATGACGTCATTAGCAGTCTGGCTAGCCTCACTCAAGTGGACTTTTCCAAGAATCATGATAATTATGACTCCACCGATCTATATGAATATGTTGCTTGACCTTGTAGACTATGATATAATAATAACGATTATTTGATACAGATGTATGCATAATCATTGATACAGATGTTTTGAAAAGAAAGATTCAATGTTACAAATGTAGAGCTAAGCACTGACAAGACTGACACTTAGAATAATCATCTAGGAATTTAATTATCACTTCTCTCTTCGGAACTTGGTCGAAGAGACCTCTTTTTAGACATAAGTCTGCTTTGTACAATATTCTTATGACTTTTTGTTGTAACAAAGAAGTTTTTAATTGTTAACTTCATTCAAACTAACCAGGATATTTCTTTATTTTCAGGTAAATTAACAATCGAGTCGATCCCGGCAGAAAACTAAAGGTAGACAAGAAGATATGTCGAAGTCGGGTACTTGCGTAACCGTAACGCCTTCACCCATATAGTCTGGCAGTGGCACAGTTGTAACAAGTTGTTCAACAATCCATTTGAGCGTAAAAAGAGGCTGGCCAATCTCCGCAATAAAGATAAAGGTTTACGGAACCCTAGAAACGTCACAACTGTTTAATGGAGTGTGAAGGCAATTCGCGTTGGCTGTCACACTTGTGATCACTTGTCACATCATAAATGGTACCTAATATGAGAATAACCGACTGTGAAACATATTGTGAATCTCGTGTGTGCATAGCATGAATACCCAGTGTTATGAACATGCCAGTATTTTACCAAAGAATTCGGTATTTGTTATTATTGACCGAGCGAGCGAAGCGAGCGAAGCGTCTCCGTTTCAGGTTTGGGCAAAAATGCTTTCGTATGTCCGGTTGTTCTCCTCTACAGGTCGCATTTATGAACCGATTCTCGTGAAATTTTGTGAGCAGGTTGGAAAAATAAATAGAATTTTTTACTCGAGCCAGTTTTTTGATTTTTTTCAAAATGGCGGAGATATGGGGTTTTAAAATGTAAAAAAATCGCTACAACCCAAACGGCTCGATGGATATTAACAAATGAGGTGTCGTTGGATTCGTAAAGACCATGAGAGTGAAACAGATGAGCGAGCGAAGCGAGCGAAGCGTCTCCGTTTCAGGTTTGGGCAAAAATGCTTTTGTATGTCCGGTTGTTCTCCTCTACAGGTCGCATTTATGAACCGATTCTCGTGAAATTTTGTGAGCAGGTTGAAAAAATAAATAGAATTTTTTACTCGAGCCAGTTTTTTGTTTTTTTTTTCAAAATGGCGGAGATATGGGGTTTTAAAATGTAAAAAAATCGCTACAACCCAAACGGCTCGATGGATATTAACAAATGAGGTGTCGTTGGATTTGTAAAGACTATGAGAGTGAAACAGATTATATAATTTTAGTAAAAAGTCAATAGGTTGTATAAAAGATCGCGAAATGTAGTTTACAAAGTTATTGGTGCGGCTACTTTCATACTGCATGTACGTAACCAGGTACATTCATAAGTTTGTATGTGTTATTGAAAGAAAATTATTTGGGTTATTTTTTTTATGTGTGTTAGCAGTTCAGCTTTCCCACCGACATACTCGCGAGGTCTACAGCTCACAGAGCCACTAGTATCTGGATAGTCGCAACATAACTGAACTAAAGAAAATAAAAAAACCTTCGACACAAAAAAAGAAACTACAGTCTAATGTGCGTAGACCGAGAGTCACCAGTCGCCACCCGCGCGAATGGTCGGATCAAGTCGGATGACATCGCCAAAACGGCAGGACAATTACTGTGAATCAGGTTGGCCTAGGACCGCAACAAATGGCGGAATCCTAGTGTGGGGCCAGAAGCAATGTATGTGCCTGTATGTAAATAAAAAAGTAAAAAATGAAGAGGAGACCTTTACTCAACAGTAGGTGCTGAAGGCTCGATAGAGATAGAGATAGTCTAATATTTGGCTTATTTGTTTCGTAAAGCATTACATACATACATTAGCATACATTTCGAACCATTAAACCATAGCTAAGAACCGTGGGGAAGTGTTCTACTATTTACAGAATTACTTTTATTGTTGACTTTTTATTAGCGACTATTATTACTACTGATTCCTGACATGTTATTTATAATCATTATGCCTGAAATTAATTTATTCTACAGATATTTGTGTACCTAGTTGACATGTAATGGTATTACATGTATTTTATTATCAATAAATTATGTTTATGATTATGAAAACTGCATTGAAATCCGTCCACCCGTTTAGGGTGCCACATACGGACACAAACATTCACACACACACACACACACACCACAGAGACAAACAGACGTAGACGCTTCAAACTTATAAAAACTTTTTTTTTCACCAGGGTTTAGTTATTGTATTGTAGTATAGATTATGTTACAATTCTCAGAATGAAACACAAAACATAATGTTGCATAATCCGCGAATCATGCACGGTGTAACTGTAGACCGTGGTCAAATCACTTTGTAATTTAAATGGCTAGTGTTCTGGCGCCGTACTCCAACCATTTTAGCGATTCAAATCCGATACAGTAAAGGTACATCACCATGGCAACTATGTAGTATGGTCGTACATGCAATAGGCTAGATGTTAGAACTAACTACAACATAATGTACGTAGTGCTGTGTTAGCATTAAGATAGGTATATAAGTACACACATAACCAATAAACGGACTTCGATTACCGACATCTATCCTATTCAACACCTTCCTATATTTCATGGCGACCTTGCCAGGAAGGAATAGTTCCCTATCTCATATTTCTATTCCTACTATGTACCGATCCATAAACTTTTCTAATTCGAAACACAAAAAAAAATATCATTTACTTATTAATTCATTTACTCTAAATCTCTCTATTCAATTGTCATTAGGTCGTCGGTATTTTCCACTTGACCTAGAAATTCTGCAGTCATTCAACTCGGAATGCATTGTATTAGCAATACCTAACTCGTATGCTATTTTTAACTTTACTTTGATTTTTAAATGATTATGAATTTACCGAATATTTACTCATTGACTGTGACACTAGGTATTACAAAATATGTTAGATAAAACTGTGATTAAAAAAAAAAAAATTATGTACGTTCCTAATTCTGCCTGAAATTATTAATTAATTTAACTCACAGTACAACATTCTGTCGAAGTAGGTCGCTCGTTGCTTGTCATCGTCGCGTGGATGGTGATAACGACAGCTGGGCGGACGTGACGCACGTTGATACCGGA
Organism: Argyresthia albistria; assembly: GCA_963457715.1. Classification (NCBI taxonomy): domain Eukaryota; kingdom Metazoa; phylum Arthropoda; class Insecta; order Lepidoptera; family Argyresthiidae; genus Argyresthia; species Argyresthia albistria. The sequence continues at coordinate 6,391,969 of OY735275.1, read as the reverse complement.
TATTGCACGAAGATGCACGTAGTTGTCATCTTCTTGAGCTGGACCGGGATAACCCTGGATACCTCTTGATCGAGTCGGGATACCCTGACTCCTCGTCCGGTCGCAGTAAATCTTCAAACGAGACGGGAAACCCCTGAACTCCCCGTCCGGTCGCAGTAAAACTTCATAAAAATCGGGATTCACTCGTACATGTTCATTTTCTTCTATTACGTCGTCTTGTTGTGTTGAACGACGGCGATGTTGACGTCGTTGTTGTGATGCACCGTGTAACATGGGCAATCACCGTTGAAGCGCGTGGTCGTTGTGGTGGTCTTCATGGTCTCCTCTTGGTTTTTTCTTTAAAATCTTCTTACTGCCATTCGGCACAGCACTACCTCGCGAGAAGTAGGCTGGCCTGGCAAGGTCTTCTTCGGAGTAGTCAGTAGATTCTTGTGGCTCAAGGCAAGGTCGCCATGACATATATTAATAGCATACAGCAATCTAACACTAGGAAACTTGTCAGCATTTTTACAATAGCTCTGCCTTGCACTTTTATGCAATGCAGTTAGGTAAAGTAGGATTTCGTAATATTGTAATGTAGGTACGATCATACCATTTAGGTTTGAAAAATAATTTCTTTGTTAAAGAAGAAGTTATTTTTTCTTTCGCTACCCCGAGGGTGAAGGAAGTTAAAGGGGAGGTGTAGTATGGTCGTACATGCAATAGGCTAGATGTTAGAACTAACTACAACATAATGTACGTAGTGCTGTGTTAGCATTAAGATAGGTATATAAGTACACACATAACCAATAAACGGACTTCGATTACCGACATCTATCCTATTCAACACCTTCCTATATTTCAACTATTTTCAATCGAATTTTCCATAGTGAGCTTTTTTTACCCATAAGGTCCTATACTAAGCGTTGTTTTAAGACATTTTTAACCGACTTCAAAAAAGGAGGGGTTATCAATTCGGTTGTGTTATGTTTTTTTATCATTTTTTTTGTGTGTGCTACCTCTTAATTGGTACTATTTGTGAACCGATTTCAAAAATTATTTTTGTATATTAAAGAATGGGATGAATTCAGGTTGGTCCCATTTTTTGAAAATCAGGAATCGGTCCAGTAATTATGTTTCTACATAGAAAATATCATCATCCAGATATCCAAAATTACATATTTTAGCCTTTCTGTATCCTTGTGGTGTAGATTAATTCTGGCTGTAAGGACTGATATTCGTTTATTTTGTGTAATATTGTGAATTTTTAGACATCATTCGCATTCCACGCGGGCAGGACTAATTATAATTCACCAAGTTAAAAACTTTAAAAAAAACCGACTTCATGACCTATCTTAACCCAAATGTTATTACCGATCGTTAAAACGATCAATTTTGTTTCATAGTATTTGAAACTTATCTTTAATAGTTAAATTTCAAAATCGCGATCCAATTTTCAAAAATCCAGTAACATCTGGGTACTTGTCCGCACGGGTTGCGAATGTCGTCTATAAACACGCACGATAATGAGCCCACGCACGACATGCCTACATCTATCTTCTGAGTTCATAGTACTTACAACACAAAATAAACAAATATCGTTCCAGACATAACATCTAAATGACAATGAGCGTAAACGCCATAAAGTCACAAAGGCAAACATAATTACGTAATTTTGGTTACCTGGATGACAGTATTTTCTATGTAGAAAACGAAGTACTGGACCGATTCCTGATTTTCAAAAAATGGGACCAACCTGAAGGGTCGCCCTTTCATACAAAAAAAAATAGTTTTTGAAATCGGTTCATAAATAATACCAGTTTCGTAGAGGTAACACACATAAAAAAACAAACATTATAAAACAAAAATACAACCGAATTGATAACCCCTCCTTTTATGAAGTCGGTTAACAAGATCATGAAACAGAGTCGGTTTTTTTTTAAGTTTTTAACTTGGTGGATAATTTTCGAAACAGCATCGTTAAAAAAATTCGAGATGTTGGAGTATGGCCCTGCTGCCCGCTTCTGGAACTTGAATTATGTGTAATCCGCGCTTGTAGCAAGCTACTGGGGGCTATATCTGATCGGACTGTGTAGTAATTTCACCCGTGTTTAATCGCAGAATTGCATTTAGGTATTTGCTGATCCCTCGTGGGTTATTGTTAATATTCACAGATACCTCAATATAGATTACAGAAAAATAAACGGTCAAGTGCGAGTCGGACTAGCTCATCGAGGTTTCCGCACATATTTTTTGCGAAGGAACAACACTAAGGGAAGGGACCACAGACACGCGTTCGTTCCTGAGAATAAGTCTCTTGACAGATGGACATGGACACACAGATGGACAAAGAAGTGATAAATAAGGCTTGCTTTTTTAGGTTTCCGTACCCGAAGGGTGCCAAACGGGACCCTATTACTGAGACTTCGCTGTCCGTCCGTCCGTCTGTCTGTCTGTCTGTCACCAGGCTGTATCTCATGAACCGTGGTAGCTAGAAAGTTGAAATTTTCACAGATGATGTATTTCTGTTGCCGCTATAACAGCAAATACTAAATATATTTGTTGCTGCTCCACCAACAAATACTGAAATACAAGAAACGTATTTTTTTGTACTTTTGGTACAATGATGGTGCGGAACCCTCCGTGTGAGAGTCCGACGCGCACTTGGCTGTTTTTTTTTCTTTTGAGGATTGGAACCTTACAAGTGCGTGTTTCTAACCTATGGCAACTGGACAAGAGCTCTCAGTTTATTTTGGTTTGTGGTGATGCCCTCAGAATTTCACTAGACACGCCTTCAGAATTCAACTCAACTCGTTTATTTTACAGAGGCTCCTCGTGATGTTCAGGTCCGTTTAGTCATTTTCTTACGTTAAGGCTACGGCTTGCCGTCCTAATATCAACAAATTAAACTATTTTTAAACAACATCTCGTCTAAACATCCCAAGATTGCAAACAATAACAAATACCGTTCTTGTTTCTTTGTAATCCGTAAGCTATCACTGAGTTGCATGAAACGATTTTGAAATTTAAGGTTGTCACCTTACTGATTTAAGGGCGAGAATCTCATAGGATTGTCATTTGTTTGTGATGCTAAGGACATGCTAACATTTCAAAGTTTCGTGCCACTCAGGGTACGTTACTTACTTTACTTTATACTTTATACAGAACTTAATATTGGAAAAAACATGTACAAAGGCGAGCTTATCTCTAATAATAAGATATCTCATCCAGCAAACCTAGGATCTTACCGTAAAAATATTGGAAAACTATCCAAGCAAAATAGAAAAGCCATCCACCCATCATACAACATAGAAAAAGAACACACACATAATTGAAACAAAAAGTAAACTTTAGAAAAAACCGACTTCCACAAACCCTATTTGATTAGATTGAGTTTAATAAAAACTGTAACCCCTTATCCCCCCCCCCCCCCCTTGGGGAATTAACTTTGTCAAATCCCATATCAGTGCTACCCCACGCTACTAAGGAACCCCTGTACAAAGTTTCATGGCTCTAGGTCCACCGGTTTAGGCTATGCGTTGCCTGCCCGTTAGCCACGCATTGTATTTGTACCTAGTATTGAGCAGATCTGGTGGCCATATGTGGTCTTCATCAGCAGTTCCGCATCACAATATTATGCTTACCATGTGCATTTGCACGAGTTATTATGAAAAACACAAAAATCACTATAGGTCTGCCTATAATATTTGAAGAGTTCCCTCGATTTCTCCAGGATCCCATCATCAGATCCTGACCTGGTGTCAATGGGACCAATGGGAAGGTAAACCCTTTCAAACAAAAAAATAATTTTCCAAATCGGTCCACCCGTTTAGGCGCTATCGGGGCACATACATAAAAAAAAAAATAAAAAAAAAAAAACAAACATCCGGACGAATTGTAAACCTCCTCCTTTGGGAAGTCGGTTAAAAAACATGTACAAAGGCGAGCTTATCTCTAATAATAAGATATCTCGTCCAGCAAACCTAGGATCTTACCGTAAAAATAATGGAAAACTATCCCATCATACAATGTAGAAGATTAGATTAGATTCCATAATCTGGGTGTGGTCCAGCTTCTTTACACAGCCCTAGTGAGAACCAAACTTGAATCTAGCTCGGTTGTTTGGAATCCGCACGAAAGCTCATACGTCCTTATGCTCGAGAAGGTACACAAAGCTTTTCTTAGATATCTATATAAGAGGGATACTACCCCTACCTTTATCCATCCGCTTTTATATTAGGTATGCTTGGATTTAACTCACTAGAGGTGAGACGTAACACCGAACAGCTTCTGACTGTGTGTCGATTGTTGCGAGGCGACAGTGACTGCGCAGCGCTTGTCAGTGCCGTATGCGCGCTATACGTGCCTGACAACTACCTTCGCGCTCGTAGGCACCAGCTGCTAGCGGGCGGCTCGCTCCGCACGGTGGCGCGCCGGCAGTCTCCGCTGATCCGGGCGCGGGAGAGCCTCAATGCACTCTTGGCTGCAGCACCATTGAATGATCTGTTTGGTGATGCATGGAGTGATATTGTGCGAGCATGTGGAAGGTTCTGTGAGAAGATTGGATGATAGTGTTGTCATGTAATTATTATCCCAAATGACTAATGGACATAATGTTATTGAATAATCTAATGTATGTAATTGACCTGACTAATAATTTCATGTGGTGTTTAATGCAATCTATTTTATAGTTTGGATACTTTGTACGACGAATTGGATTTTTTCTGTCATGTTGTACGAATTTACTTTAAATAAATAAATAAATAGAAAAAGAACACACAAAAGGCGTCACCGACCCATAAGAGGGGACAGAGGCAGACATGCACTCACGTTTAATCTAGCCACAGAGCCACGTGTTCAATACTCGATTTTACGTGACAGGGGCCTAGTCCTTCGTCGCACGGAGGATGGAGGATTATCCATCTTAAACACTACACATACCAATTAGCACCAAGACTTGTCTTTTACTTCCATGCGTGTCTTGATGTCACGATGTAGGTGGGAACCGGCAACTTTCACACGAGACTAGAAATTCTGTTATAGTATTGTTGGCATCACCCATCTTCATTGTTTGCAAATCAAGTCGAATCAAAATCTTCTGTTTATTATTCTGAAGACATTAATAATATACTTGGAATACACTTTGCCTCTTCTCTACGTTGGACCACTCTGTGGGAGAAGAAGGACAAAGAAACTCCCACATATTAATTTTTTCAACAACTTTCTGTGCTAAACAGTATTAAGTACCCAAATTCAATTCAGTCTCTACATACATACATACATACGCTCACGCCTTTTTCCCGGAAGATGGTAAACATATAGGTACTAAAGATCTCCCCTTGCCACGATCCTGGCATCTAACTCTCGCTTCCTAAACTTCAATAAGTATCTTCATACATGCATCTTGTTTGCCAAAAGGAAGGCAGTAAGTATTACAGATTCCAGTCCTTTGTTGAGGGCACAGCGGCTGGAACTAACCTTCATCACAAAAACTCCTGAAATACCAAGCACCTCTCACGACCCATTAAAACCTTATTAAATCCGTATGGCCCGTGTCGCGACTGGAAAGCCGGGACGTTATAAAAAGCTGATTCGAAGTGTCCACACTGCCCTCGGTTTATTTTCGTCTTCGCCAGTCTGGCGCGCCCACTAGTCTGAAGCAGCTAGGTATGTGAAATCAGAGCGTTTTCCCCGCGATTTATTTATTTTGTGTATGTACATGTCAGAGTGGTGACCAGTGGGAGCGACATGGCCAGTAGGGTCGACGGGATGTCACTGGATGCTATTGATACAGGACTATGACAATGGGGTACTAATAGAGAAGAGGGCTATCAACAGTGTTGGGTCAGTGTTGGTCAGCCTGATGATGAGGTACAATATGGTGTCGAAAAGAAATAACGACCGCCACAAAACCACTTTGCAACGTTCATAGTAGAAAGAGGCCGCTATGGTGGGCTCTGACTGGGCGCAGCTAGAGCAGATGACCAAAGATAGGAATGAATTAAAAATCAGTACTGAGAGCGCTGTTGAGGGGTAACAGGTGAAATGATGGTGATGTGTGGTAAAGTACCTGAATATGGCTAATCAATGACACCGCTACATCAAAGTATGAACAGGAGTAACGTAGAGCAGCTGATGCGGTTGGCGAAGAAAAGGTAGGGAAAGCAAAGCTGACCCCTCCGTTAGCGTAGAGGCGATACAAAAAAGAAGGAGGTCAGAGGTCGGTAGACCGACCGAGCAAAGGCCCGAAGGATAGAATTTAGTTCTAGACCTTTAGATTTTTCTATAACCTCTGGAAGTATTCCATGAGTATAATAAATAAGACAACTATGAAATAGAGCTTATTCAATTTAACTATTCTGTAAATGTCCCCCGCTATACTAACGTATATGTATCTCAGTGTAATGACTTGATAAGGGTAATATCACCGGTGCTGTTTTTTGTCTGGGAATTTTCATAACACAGGCAGGATACGCTTTGAACAATGTTATCGCTAACAATTAGATGGCGAAGGTCTGTGTATGGTGTGTAACTAACCTAACTGAATAAAGTAGAGTTGATAATACTGATTTCTCAGTCTCAGTCTTTCTCACGCTGTTATTTTACGATACTATGACCATTAAAAGCATATAAAGCCGTATGATGTTGCTAAGACCATGAACATGGTCGTTATTGCCAAAACCATAACATTTTTCAGTAACAAACAATAGATATCGCATTTAAATCAACTGAAAGGTTTTTGGCCTTTCTCACTCCATATGGTACATACGTCACCTGATACGTTTCGTCGCGTTTCCTTTTTCGAAAGGTTCGCTTCGCGAAACTTGCATGCACAGGAAATTCAAGCCACAGCTCAAAGTATAGTAAATCATTGGGTCAATTGTTAATAGCCGAACCAATGTGAAGATCGGCATCAATCATCGTCGCATTATTATTATGAGACGGCCGAGCGATCATCCAATCTGTATGTCTCACAACACATTCATACCAACGGCTGTCTGTGAATGGGATTTGTGAATCGAATTGTGTGACAGGCGAAACCGTGTGAGTTATTGAATATGGGTGAATCTCTATAAGATGTGTTCAGTAGATGCATGAACAATTTTGAGATAATCATTTTGTCTGACTTTAAGTTGTCGGTTCTGCGTGTGCGTCCGAGCGTTAATCAATTAGTTGTAGGTATAGTACTGGGCCTTTGTTTTGGCACGTCGGGACGGGACCCGCGGTGCCACGACACGAGTATGATACTCGGCGTTTGACTAAGCGAGAGAGAGAGAGAGAGCGAGACGAGACCCGACGAACGTGCCAAAACAAAGGCCCCGTACTATACCTATAGTACGGAACCTATGAACCTATACTAATATGTGTTTTCATCACATCTATTCAAAAAGATCTACTTTAGTCCCGGCAAACAGGGACTAAAGTAGGTCATTTAGTCCCTAGGGACTAAAAGTAGCTTTTTAATTTTGTTGCCAGTACAAAGGAAAAAAAATGCTGTCACTAATCAGTTTCACTACTGACAGACCCAATTAAAAGAGAGATCGATTCAAAACGCAGCCAATAAAAAAAAAAAATACGCGTGTAGCACCGTACACGTGTTAGAAGTAAAACTTCTGTAGCTAGATCATTAAGTGGTACCTATACTATACACCTATACCTACCTATACTAAAAGAGATTTAAATTTCCAATTTTGAGATCCAATCTCTGCTTCAAGTTACTTTTAAGTTTCAGACGTCCGATTATTTGAAATTATTTTATACTTGTACTTACTTTTAATACGTCATGTCATTTATTTCCCACCATTCCTTATCTACAATTTGTCGCGCTCGTGGTGATATACTTAACTCATTCAATAGTGTCACTACTATTTGCATCTCGCTCAGATTATATACCATCTGACGTCACGTCTTTAAGCCGTCTCGCTCAAATGTATGCATTGCTTTGCTTGTCTCTGTACCCAGTCCCTTTATTTAATTGATCGAGTACGTATTTTCAACTATTCCAAGTTAATGTGTACCTGCGGGGCTACCATAAGGCTTGCCACTCACCTCAGTCGCGCAGATAAATGACAAAGAAGATGGCTAAATCAATATATGGACGACTGCCCCAGACATGTACAAAGACTTCTCAACAGCCAATAGCATTTAAATATTCATTCATAAATTTAATTTACTGCGTCTGTATTTAGTTTGTAGAACTTGAAGAAAAAAATTATTAAATATAGGTAAATAAGAGTTGTTACTCAATACTCCGTGATTCCAATATGATTCCGTGACCTTTGCCGTCGCTAGAAATAAGCACCATTTTGCAATAACATGCAACATAACGCCATCTAGCCACTCCTCTGGAAACCTCCTGTTTTCAACAGTTTTGCTAGTTGGCAATTATGTTGCATGTTATTTTTAACGATGGAAAAAGTCACTAATCAATGGCGGAATCATAGAGTATGAAGTGACAACTCATAATTATTTAATCATTTCCTTCAAGTTCTACAAACTAACTAAAGACGCAGTAATTTATGAGAGAATATTTAAATGCTATTAATTGGCTGTTGAGAAGTCTTTGTACATGTCTGGGGCAGTCATTTTGCCAAATTGCCAACTCCTTTCGCGTCTCAATGATGTTTCTCCATAAAATAGCGCGCATTCATTATGATATGACATTAAATTGTGACAAAATGCGTAGCTGGGGTGACTGGCGTGCCTTATGCTACCCCCGCTAACCTATACATACCTACTTTGCTAGGATTTTTTAGGGTTACTTCATCGCGAAGCGATGACGTAACTCTTATTTAATTTTATTCTTGACATTTCCTTAGTCCGCCATACGACATACCTCGATTTTTATATTTTACTTCAACATTATTGACTGGCATGAAGCATTAACTTTAAAATTACAAAAGCTTATTAAAATCAAAATCGTATAATTTCAACAGTTATAACAACAATTCAACTTTAAAATATGTATTACAAAAATTACATACAAACAAATAAGCGAAACAATAAGCCATTAAACTTATGGCTCTGTAAACTGTAGACCTCGCTTTGGCCGTTTACTACCGATAAACATTAAATAGGTAGGTATAACACGTACTTAGTAGCTAAACTGCTAATTTGTGACTTGAACTGCACTATATAATAAAAAGTGGCTTTAGAACAGTTCTAGGTACCTACTTATTGTTTTCAAGAAGTCTTAATGCAGCCATCCATCACATCGGAATTTGCTTGAAAACTAAATATCACATTTGGATGATTCTAAGTGACTTTATGCGATTACTAGCTGCCCGTTGCGCGACTACGCAGCGCGTTTTAGGTACCTATTCCATAGTTACCGGCCACAAAACGATTCGTTCATCATTTTAGAAATCCATATCGACCCGTATGTGACATTGATGAAACTCTTTTCTTACAAACTGTATGGATCGCATCGCACAGCTGTCAAACATAAGTTCCGGTTCCAACAAAGAGGTTGAACGAAGTAGTTTTTGGTCACGTCACTGGTTTTGTTTGCCAGTGTTTGCCCCAGCCAGCGGCGGCGGCGGCGCCATCTTGGCCATACCGGAAATCAAGAACTCGTGGAAGAATGCTTAAAATAATTTTTATTTGTTAACGTTTCATCAGGTTTTTCTCTCACTAATTAACATTCTTTATTGTACGAATGTATTATTATCTTATCTGATTAGTTAAAAACCGTATTGAAAATAGTTGCGGTTTTAAAAGTCTTCAGCCGACCCTGACGCCACCGATTCCAATTTCCGTTACATTTCTTAGCCACTCGTGATAGCACCCGGCTAGTAGCAAGTGAAAAGCAAATATATGAATAACCCACAGTTGAGAGGTTAAATAAATTTTACCCCCGTGCCCCAAGAAGTTTTACTTCAAAAAGTTTGTACTAAAATGCGTACTCGACACAGATTAGATAATCCGATCGACCGAATCGATTGACACCGATTGGTGACAACAGAGAAACAACCTTACAGAATTGATATTGAAACACGGACCAAATAATTAAAAAGTTGTGGAAAATTTGTAAACAAAGCGCGCCAAATCTGAATTCTGTAATTATTTCAATTTCGTTTGCGGATATGAGTGAAGAAAGAATATCTATGAGTGAAAGTGAGTGTCTAACTCCAGATGATAACAACAAACGCGAATGAAAAATACAAGATCTGTTACCAATAAAATCACGAGAAATATAGATATGTAAAAACTGTAATCCTGTAGAAAAATTCAAGAGGAACAAAGTGTTTATCTGAAAATGCCTTTTGAACCAATTTTCAAGATTTAGCCAATACTAAACCAGCTTTCACTATGTGGGGGACATATTCGTAATTCGTAATTTCTTTATTGTACTAACACAAGAATGACATACAGAAAACTTATAATAGATAACAAGATATTTCTTCCAACAAACCATTACACACAACATATCACGACAATTGTGTAAATAAATATAGGGTGTAACAGAAAGGGGTGTACAAGCCGAAAGAAGGTTGTTAGGGACATCATTTTGAACAACTTTCACTATTGGACCGACTTGATCAGAGCAACATTATTTTTCACTCCACCATACTGATCAGCGCTAGGCCCGAAATGTACTCAATTAATAAAAATAAAGTTGCTCTGATCAAGTCGGTCCCATAGTGAAAGTTGTTCAGAATGTTGTCCCTCTTTCCGCTTGTACACCCCTTTCTGTTACACCCTGTATAGGTACATGTATGTTATTTTATTGATTACTTACTACTTTTCTCATAGAGGGTGATGAAAAGTAGAGTGTCCACCTCAGGAGTAAAAACTATTTTTGGCTCGAGTGATGTACTTTGAATCCCTCGCTCCCTCAGGATTCTCCTTTTGAGTCCCTCGTTACACTCGGGACTCAACTCTAGAATCCCTCGGTCGCTCAGGATTCAAAAAACACTCTCGCCTTAAAAATAGTTCTTTACTCCCTTGGTAAACAATCTACTATTATGAATGAGTCAACGTGATTAAACTTTAATTTTAAACATAAATGTATAATATTTACAATGCGCAATTTCATTTGTTTGTTTTGCAAAATTCATCAAGTTTACGCGGGCCATTAAAATCAAAGTAATCAGGGCCAGTTAATAATAAGTTTTTGGAATAAACTTTTTGTTTCACTAACACAGCTGCTTCAGAAATGCTTCAACCTGAATCTTTGCGATCAATGCAAAAGTCGTTCAAAAATACGTAAATATTATTGGTTCTATTACTCCACAAGTCTCAACTTCTCTTTTGGAGTCCAAATACCTCTTAACCACTAGAGTAAACACGCGAAAGTTAAATGTATGTAGATGTATGTAAATAAATAAACATTCGCATGTGAAGTCCCGGGTTCGACTGCCGTGCATGACTCATGTTTCAGTGGGGGAGTGCGTTGATGCAACTTCGATAACAACAAATTGTACAGAGCGTTAGTTGCGGCACGATATTGTGGAATTCACCGGACTATTATTACAATTACGTAATGTAATGACACGATGACAATGTATGAAAATAATTTACTTCTTAGGGTTCCGAACCCGAAGGGTGCCAAACGGGACCCTATTACTGAGACTTCGCTGTCCGTCCGTCCGTATGTCTGTCACCAGGCGTACTATTATCTCTTCTGTGACCAGGCTGTATCTGATGAACCGTGGTAGCTAGACAGTTGAAATTTTCACAAATGATGTATTTCAGGGTGTCAAGTCTCTAAAGTTTCAAGCCATCGCCACGCCATCGATATAATACGGCTATACAATGGCTATTAGTTGCCCGCCGTGTTAGTCCACTGTTACATTCAATAGAATATCAACAGAAAATCAACAGAATGGCTCTAGCAATGACACACAGACACAAACACACCCTCCACCACAGATTACTTTGCCACTTTTCTCTATAATCGATCGATCGATAGGTTTGTCTTTGGTTTTCGGCATACGTATTGCTGCAAAATATCAATTTTGACAGCCACTGCCATGCCACAGCCACCGTGGAGCCATTAGCACACAGGACTTCCAATTTGCCACGCCAATGCTATTGAGAAGCCGATAGCGTCGAAGGCGGCCATTTTTGTTTACCAGACTACCGATTGTGTCATTTTCTGTATTTTTGAAGCAATCGCTACACCACTGGGAGGTTGTAGCGGTACGGGACTTGAGGCCCTGTTGCCACTATAACAACAAATACTAAAAATAAAAAGCAAATACTAAAAAGAAATTCAATATTAATGCCTAAATGCCTTCACATTCCACTTAGCCGCGCGTCGCTCCTTGTCATACTTTAATTAGAAGATGGATTCCAATGAGGAAACATCATTGTTACTCCTTCTTTTGATATGTAGTGGATATCAAGTTACTTCTCATTCCGGCCATTATCGCTTAGTGCGGCACCATCGAAAAATTGCAACTACCATGAGATGGCACTAAGATTATAGGATTTATTCTAAGATTAGCGCCACCTAGAAGTATATTAACTGAAACCATGGCGTTTAAAGTACAAATCTTACTCCTCACGTCATATCTTTTTTACGAAGGGTTACTACTTTGTAGTACTACATTATAGTTACATAAAGGAAGATTTACATTATGTAATTTTTATGTAAAATTATAAACGGTTTTTTATTTTAAATCCTGTGCTGATCTTTAAATCAGCTCCTTCCTTGTAAGGTTTCTCATATTTCCTCTAATGTTTTGATTATTTACCACCATCAGCATATCTCTGAAAATCCCATGCATTGCTCCCGTGTGAAAAATTCTGTCAACTACCACTGCTATTTCTTGTTGATGGTCAGCTATCTGTTTGTGTAAGCCTTCAGTTACTGATACTTTTAATAAGGCCTTTTCTAATATTCGACTCTAATCCGGTCTCCGAACGGCCTTGCCCATCAATCTGAATAATCTTTTTGTTCAATTCCACGACCTTTCCCCACGCGAGTCACAACATCTTTAATATCATTATGCCCTCAATAAACCGTCTCGCCGGCCAGTCTGTATTGCGCCTTAGAATATTTCAGTAAATAAGCCAAGCACAATGCCAAGCCGCTAAACGGCCAGGGTGTGCCAGCGCCATACCACATGACCTTGACCTGGGGGAGGTGACTTTGCACCAAAATTGGACATTGCGATATTTTGGTATCCATGTACGTACATGGCTATGGGTGTGTAATTGAACGTATATTTACTGTTGTCCTTATAAGTTAGTCGCCTTTTGACGGACTCTTACTAATCCAGAGTAAAAGGCATAGACATTATTGTTGGTTTATGTGTTTTGTTCTAGTCTAGATCCTCAGACTTGACTTCTCTAAAATATGTATATCCTTCTTTTGGATTCGCAGTAGTTGGGTAAAAAGTTGCAAGTATACACCATGGAACCGGTCATTTTCCTCAATCATAATAAAATGGAGTCAAGAATGCTCCAACAGTTATGGAGGTGAATTTACAAATAATTACCCCGCCTCCGCAGGCCATGGCGGCTGCTAACTATAATAGCCATAAGTACTGCTTTCCTCAATTTGTTGGGACTTTATGGGTGGTAGGGGCAAATATGTTAATGTATGTTATGGTCGATCATACATTAGTATACCGAGTTTGATAAATACACGTCGGTGTTACTGGTCACCAATCAGGGTAGCCCAGGGCTAGAGGGATTCAGTATATGCTTGTATAATTGTAAATGTTATATTTAGATATGACGGCGGCGATGTGCCCAAATGTGAAATATCATGAAAACTGCGGTAGCTTAGGTGAAGACTAAAGGGGGCGAGCGCAGCGAAGCCCACTATTCGTGTTCGTTTGACATGTATAACACAAAAAACATCACGTAGTGCTGAATAAAAATGCTTATAAAAATACATGTTTTTTCGTTAAAACCCGCCACATCATGATGTGCAATTGTTTAATTGCTTGGGCATATCATGAAATGGCGGGGCACATCATGATGTGCCCGATTCTACGATCGGCCGCCGACAGATACATTTCGTCTCGATAATTAATGTTCAAGGCGACAGTTTTGCCGTCAAAGGCGCTAATCGATACTGGCTATACATGAACACAAATTATTGTGCCTCTGTTATTCCATACGGGATATGGTGTGACGTTGACTGCGCTCTTTGGATTAGTTGTATCACCGTGATTCTGTGTTACCATGTTATAGAGTCATCAGCTGGTTGCTTCTTATTACGTGGCACATCTGTACCTCTGCCACCCCGTATGGGTAAAGGCGTGACCCTTTGATTATCACGATGTCCACATATTAAGAAGACAACCTAAACGTATTGATTTCTCCAGATACTACTACTTTGTTACATCGAGCAAAAATAGAATTCCTTTCACCAGTCTGCAAAAGCCCTTATTGAGCCCATCGCACACATGCGCCAATCGTTATCGTGGATCTTTATTTCCTGGTGCACACGAGCGAAAACAGAGTGGGCGGGTCAAGGCAACCCGCGGTGTTTCTGCCCTTGCCTCGGGGTCGGATGAAGCCGCCGCCGTCGTAAAAACTAAACTAACAAAGTTAACTGAAAGCTTCATAATAAGCTTTATTCCCCAGTTTCTAAGGAATTTTTCAACGTTATTACAAATCTAGAAAACGCTATTATACCCGTCCATTCTCTATCAGAAAATTTATAAAAGCAGATAGCCTCTACATACATATTATGGCTGAATTTCTATTGGAAATTATGCAAACTCGGAGTGGTGCGATCGCTCTTGCATAAACCCTTAATATGAAAGCGATCATGTGCAAAGATTGTAAAAGGCAGTGCTCGACTTTGTATTACAGTTTGTAGAATGACCTCTGTTCTACTTAGAACATGCTATAGTACAATCTCGCTTTTTCCCAATATAGGGGTAGTCAGCAGAAAGCAGATCCTATAGATATAATATAAGTCATCTATTAAAAAAAAAAAAAATCCGATGTTTTTTGTTAAAAGTATACTTTCAGTTCTGACAATACGAACAATTCTCATACTAAAATAACAGTTGCTTTGGCGAATGTGGCCCCGTTTCGAAGCAAATGCTAAAACGACGGTACATAGAAGGTGGCCCAATTCGCATATAAAAATGCATAAAATGGAAGAACAATATGAAGGCGAAATTACGACATCCATATCTGTTCAACCTTTCATAACACCTACTGGACGTGCAGTTCTTATCTCTTGCTCCATAAGGACAAGAATATTTTTGCGAACTCCACATAAATGTCAAGGGTTCGCGCCTTCTCCAGATTACTGCCGACGACTCGGGATTAAATTACAATTTTCTTTTAGTACCTTTTTCATGCTGTACTCGCCGATAATTGTGTTTTGGCCGAGTTTATATTTCGAGATCGCTACGAGTCGTACGAAAAAGAAATGCCATGCTACATATATGTATCTGCATTATCTATATTTCCTTTTATTAAAAAAAACCTCGGTAGATCGAGGAAGTTATGTTCTAAACTGCATGTTTTTGAGGAAACAGAATACTATTCTTGGGTATTCATTATGAGTATTCTTCTTCAATATCTCATCTAGATGCGAACAAAAACAATTTCATATGTATTACCTACGTTGGTATAATTTTTATACCAGAATAAAATCAGCTATCATAAAACATAGCCTCGCGCGTGTATGCATGTACCGACAAAGCTCGAACATTATTGTCATACTGTGTCAAGAATTACTCTTGGCTCTTGAAAAACTCATTGTCCTTGACTGTCCTTTAATTACAACTTGGTATCAGGTGTCATCAGTGACAATAATAATTGTCTATGTCATAGACTCTATGATATCGCATGCTGCTACTACTTATTAACACATTACTGATTTACTAAGCTCTACTATTATTGCCTTCATTGATTGAACTGAACTCTTCGCATCTACAATTTGACTCTTTAGTTAGTCTCTTTGGTTTTAAACGGTCAAATATTAGTGAGTGTTAAAGGCCACGGTCGAATTATTATAGTTTCTTCAACTTCTTTAAATTATGCCATTGCAAAGTGTATTCGATAGATCACAATTTGGGCAGGTTCTCTCCCGAGAACGTCTTGGATATAGTTTTGTTGATCTCAGCAATACCCAGGAGAAATTTCATGGTGATACGAGTGTTTCCTACGGACGTGATCAGGTCAGTCCCCCTCTTCATTCGTTTATTTTGCTCAGGTAGCTGATCTGATTTGATTGACAATAAAGGTTTATTATCTTTTCGAAACTAGTTAGTTGTTTCATTATCATCAACATCATCATCTGAATCGTCATCACATCTATTTACATCAGCCTACTTTGCAGTAATTTTGAGGTGTCTTTTTAATATTCTGGTCCACTCTTTCCAGTCACCTCCTTATTAAAGTTGTGTGTAATACATATACGAACTTCCAAGGTCTAACTAACTGAATGACGACATCACAGTAATTTGATAATACGGTGTGAGCTTAGTAGGGTGCAAGCAGAGTAGGGTGAGAAGAAAAGCATAGAGTCATTTCATGAAGAGATTTTTCTGGGGAATTTTGAAATCATTTATCCTGATTAGGTATTGTGCTGTTTGAAATAACCTAATTTGGGCGTCTGATCCTAAGTATTTTCGGTAGGTACTGTAAGCCACCAGCAAAAGCTATTTCGTTTACTTTGATCTTCTTTTCTCCGATCACATCAACTTGATAACATCTTTACCCTAGGCTCCATCCCAATATAAACTTGAAAACTGGTAAAGAAACCACGGTCGGTAAAATAAGTTCGAAGGCAGTATCTAAACTGGCACTAAAGAATATAACGCCCGAAAAGGCAGCGCTTTCCTTACAAAAGTCTTAAAAATCGATCGAGATTCGCTCGGCTCCAAGCACCAAGATTTCTTTTAGGATTCGTTACTACCCCCTCACCGCGAGGTAGGTATCCACGTAACTGCAGAGTAGGTCAGCATTACATAACCTTTACCGTACCACCTACTGTAATACTACAGCACTCACCTACCCAGTGCCAGTCTAAATTCTGGATAAAAAAAAACGCGTGTAGCACCGTACACGTGTTAGAAGTAAAACTTCTGTAGCTAGATCATTAAGTGGTACCTATACTATACACCTATACCTACCTATACTAAAAGAGATTTAAATTTCCAATTTTGAGATCCAATCTCTGCTTCAAGTTACTTTTAAGTTTCAGACGTCCGATTATTTGAAATTATTTTATACTTGTACTTACTTTTAATACGTCATGTCATTTATTTCCCACCATTCCTTATCTACAATTTGTCGCGCTCGTGGTGATATACTTAACTCATTCAATAGTGTCACTACGTCACTACTATTTGCATCTCGCTCAGATTATATACCATCTGACGTCACGTCTTTAAGCCGTCTCGCTCAAATGTATGCATTGCTTTGCTTGTTTTAGAAATCCATATCGACCCGTGTGACATTGATGAAACTCTTTTCTTACAAACTGTATGGATCGCATCGCACAGCTGTCAAACATAAGTTCCGGTTCCAACAAAGAGGTTGAACGAAGTAGTTTGAGTCATGTCAGGCGGCGGCGGCGGCGCCATCTTGGCCATACCGGAAATCAAGAACTCGTGGAAGAATGCTTAAAATAATTTTTATTTGTTAACATTTCATCAGGTTTTTCTCTCACTAATTAACATTCTTTATTGTACGAATGTATTATTATCTTATCTGATTAGTTAAAAACCGTATTGAAAATAGTTGCGGTTTTAAAAGTCTTCAGCCGACCCTGACGTCACCGATTCCAATTTCCGTTACATTTCTTAGCCACTCGTGATAGCACCCGGCTAGTAGCGATTGAAAAGCAAATATATGAATAACCCACAGTTGAGAGGTTAAATAAATTTTACCCCCGTGCCCCAAGAAGTTTTACTTCAAAAATTAAATATACTCTGAACCCTGTAAACTCGAAGGATTCATAAGGCCCTGTCGAACCTGTCAATGGATTTTCGCGTCACGCCGAAATGTTTCGGAGCTTTCATTAGCGGCTGAGGATCTATTGGGATGACGGATGACAGGCAGTGCATGAGTACCGACCGAGTGTAGTTGTGTGAGGTAACCTTGGTGGTGCAGCCGGGCCGTGGAGCGGCGGCGGCGTCTGCCCGGGACAAAGTTCGATTTTCACTTGGGGCATCGCGCGCCCATGGTGGGCGTGGCTTGCCAGCCGGTCAATAACACGGCACCCGACCTCTCGCTCCCTCTCGAGCGGCAGGCGTAACCTCGTCCCTCTCGCGCCGGGGATGATTGAAACGTCTGTTGCCGCAGGCGCTCCGAGCGCCCCCTAGCCAAGGCCGTTCAGTGAATCCGTCCCTGTGTGCGAGAGCACGTGTCTCGGCTTCTATCCTATAATGTGTGCTCCCCTGGTACCGCGCGAAATTTCACAACCAATTATGAGTCAAGTGCCTGATAATAAGTGTGACAAAATTGATGCCTGAAAGGGATCGCGGGGCCTGTCTGCGCCATGTTCAAAGGAGGACAATTAGTGGCACCCACCAAGTGATATGGAGATAAGGGGCTTGTCTCGGGAAATCACCTCTTCGTGTCTTCCGTCCTGTGAATTCTATCGCCTTGTTACTAAAGCTATCGTGATATTTTCAGGTATGCTATGCGCATCCAATTAGAATTTATAACCTCAAATTCACGCCCCGATTACTCCTGCAATCGCTCAAAGACAGAAGCCTAACCTCGATTCATTATACTAACGAACGCCTGCAATTGCTTCTTCTGGATAACGGCATTTCATTCGTGTTCATATCTCGAGTAGTACCCAGTAACAACCTAGTAGAAAATTGTGAAAAGTCGACTATGCGACAGCCTGTCGCCAAGTCTAGACGTATGAAAATTATGGCAGATTCAGCTTAACTCGTGGCTTCATGACTCACTCGCCAAACACGTAGGATCGATCGGACGTTATTCGTCTGAAGTGAAATTTCTGTATCGGACAGAGACTACTTGCGCTGTGAAAGTGGCTGACTTGATACTCGTATAAATTGATGACGACCTACTTATAGTCACAGGCGTGCCGCTTGGAGCCTTTACCTCATGCTACATGGGAACGTATAAAATTACTGTTATTCTGACTTTAAAAATACACTTACATTACACACCTCTTCATAAAAATTGGGATATAATTAAGAATGTTTCAGTGATCTCCGTGTATGACATGAGATTTTCACTGAAGACTAACAATATTTGACCTACCTACAGCCTACAGCTACGGCTCCAGCTCTTATTGAAATCGTTTCCACTGCAAATAGTGTCACAGTTTACAAAACATATTTCTGTCCAACAAAAGGTCGTCGAGAGATTCAGTTCTGGGATTACGCTTTAGAAAAACTCGACTCATTCTCATTCTCGACAATTCTCGCGAATCAGAACGACGACTAGGAAGTGAATTTATGGTGCCTTTTATTATTATCACCCGGGGTGATGTCACACTTATGATGTCATCGTGCCCTTACAATTACTCAAAGTGACCAGCACGTCCTGATTCGTTGCCGCGCGGAGACATCGACACACGTTCTGAGGAACGAGCCTCACGCCCGGTCTCCGAAAGGAAAATTAGCTATGACAACTTGTGAAACTCTTGTCAAACTCATTTCAGCCAGTCACCGGCCGCTATTTTGAGTTAATCTTCGATTAATCTCTTGTCATTTTTGATTGCTCTTTCAGAAACTGGGGGTAAGTAGCATTTTGGGTTGAGGCAGTGATGAGGTCATGCATGCCAACATTGCCAACACCTCACTTTGCCAAAATCGTTTCAATCCTCATTTCGGAGTTGAGAGTTGAGATGTAATTTGGGTTTATGATAAGGTCCGGTTTCTGAATAGAGAAATTCACTAAGTTATTACTTAAGTATCGATATATCCCGTTCTTTTTTCTGACATCTGCAGAGACGAGAACGATACTTGTTTAGTGAAATTCTCAATTCAGAAATCGGAGGTTAGACGCTTCGTCCCGTAATCAACCACTATTCGCTCTAAAAGTTGTCTCAGATATATCAGAATGACGGTTTCGCCACATCGAATCTGTCTTTTTCATGCGTTTTTAATAGCTCACAGCTGAGACCGGTTTGCATTACGGCCTCAAGTCGTCATCGAAAATGTAATAGACACCAAAAAAACTTGGTAACTATGTAGTAATTTTTCTAGTACTCGATAGATATCGCAGCTATCCTATACAATCACTATTGTTTGTGTTGGTGGATACCGATACCAGTGACCTAAAAACCGGTCCCTGAATTAGGGTTGGATCGCTAATAAAACTGCGAATAGCCAGTTTTTATGTGAACGTTCGCCGGTGATTTGATCAGACGCCGCACCGCTATTGTGAAGAACAAACGAGCTGAGATAAAACTCCTGCTCAGTCAGGTTTCAGGTTGAAATTAAACTCATGATCACATACCATAAAATACAAAACTTAGGCGAGTTAGGTGGTGTCAAAGCTAGTGGTTTTGACACCTCCTAAATCTCCCTAAAGGCACTAAACTGGATAGTGTGTGCGCGACCTTCCATACAAAAAGCGGTAACGTTTTCCACCCCTTGAACCTTGTCCGATTTTCACCACTTTTTTACATGTTTGTTTACTATGGAAAACTATGCTCGTACGTTTTGTTTTTTTTTTTTGAAATATTATATATTTTAGGAAATATTGGAACTTATATTTTTATATGTACTAGGTTAAGTTCTTATATTTCCTAAAATATACATTATTAAAAAAAAAAAACGAAATGTAGCATAGAATATCAAACAAGTAAAAAAAATGTGAAAATCGGACAAGGTTTCAGGGGTGAAAAACGTTACCGCTTTTTGTATGGAAGCTCGCGAGTACACGATCCTCAGATGACACCTCTTCGCGATGGTGTCTACGGTAGGCTCTACTCACGATGCAATCTGTCTCGCAATTTGTTGCCTTGCAACAGATTGCAGGTAGATTGCATCGTGAGTAGGCAGGTTGCGGGTTGCATGCAACTTAGCCCTTAATCCAGACACAGCGACAGTGACATATGCACCTATCTTATTGCTTTCCATACCAGGTGGTGGGGTGTATCTGGAAAATTACAATGCGGAATGCCAAAAAAGTTTGCGGTACGATTGCCATTTCCGATGACAAATAGCGGCAGGGGAGATAGGGTTATTGTGTAATCTGAGATCGCGAAATGGATTTGTCTGAATTGTATGTAGCGCTCAGTGGGCCAGTGGCATACAAACATGAAACATAAAACAAAACAACTCTAATTAACGCTGGAGCATTGTGAAATCGGATTGGGATAAATGTAAGGTTCATTCTACGGTGATTTTATCGCCGGGTTTTCAACATGGTTATTTTGTTTTTACAAACGACTCTAACGTAAATTGTATTGTATGTTCACAAGTCAACCGTTGTGTTATTTTGACGGAAACTGACTAGCTTATTTTTTTATTTTTCGCGTTCCAACAACGAGGATGATCTCGCCAAAATGTTACATATTTTTTAACCGACTTCCCAAAGGAGGAGGTTTACAATTCGTCCGGATATATATATATTTTTTTTATGTATGTGCCCCGATAGCGCCTAGACGGATGGACCGATTTAGAAAATTATTTTTTTTGTTTGAAAGGGTTTACCTTCCCATTGGTCCCATTGACACCAGGTCAGGATCTGATGATGTGATCCTGGAGAAATTGAGGGAACTATTCAAATATTATAGGCAGACCTATAGTGATTTTTGTGTTTTTCATAATAACTCGTGCAAATGCACATGGTAAGCATAATATTGTGATGCGGAACTGCTGATGAAGACCACAAATGGCCACCAGATCTGCTCAATACTAGGTACAAATACAATGCGTGGCTGACGGGCCGGCAACGCATAGCCTAAACCGGTGGACCTAGAGCCATGAAACTTTGTACAGGGGTTTCTTAGTAGCTTGGGGTAGCACTGATATGGGATTTGACAAAATTAATTCCCAAAGGGGGGGGGGGGGATAAGGGGTTACAGTTTGTATTAAACTCAATCTAATCAAATAGGGTTTGTGGAAGTCGGTTTTTTCTAAAGTTTACTTTTTGTTTCAATTATTATATCTTCAGTGTATTTGGACAGGTGCTCGAAATAGAACCTTACGTGTTTATATGTTCAGTCGATTTATCGAGAATTTCGAGAAATCAGTAATTAAGCTGAAGAAAGATTCTGAGTCATCATGATCAAATAAATATGTTTGAAATTATTGTCATAGTTAATTTCACAATAACAGTGCGTCACAAACTCACAAGAATTCAAATTCGAATTCAACAGATATTGAATATTCTTCTTGCATAGTAAATATCAATTAATACCTACATAGAATAGAGGATATTTGGAAGTCACATGAATAAGTCAAGTTTAAACATCTTACAGGAAAAACATACACTGAAGACTTAACCAAGTCGCCAGATGTATCATAATATTTCAAATTCTTAAGTTTTTCAGTAAATATGGAAATATGTACCTATTTATTTAGGAATTTGGAACAAGGTTGAGTTGATAGCAGACGAATAATTAAAATCGCACATAAACCTCCAAGGTAGACAGATAGTGAGCTTGATCTGATGAACGAAAAATTTTTTATTATAATTAAACTATTATGGGGTAATAGCCACTGGCTTTCAAAGCCTCGCAGAATGGTTCAATTTTAACACCACCGAAATATGCCGAGCCGCAACTTCGCGGTCACAAATAGCCATAAATGATAGCCGACATCTATTTAGGAGGTTGTACTACAAGAAGGAGAATGTTTTAGTCTATTTAGAATGTTGTTATCTTTAATCCCGATTTCAGCAGCAGAGGTCCCGTAACCCTCCACATGAACCAAGACCCGACTCAATCCCCTCACTTACTAACTCAATTTCTTGATTAATGGCGGTATAACAACTAGGTTTATCTCAACATAGTCACGTGTTTTTATGGATTTACTGTATTTGGTCAGGGGAATAAACGAACTCAACGAACGTGACAATTGTGGAAAACTGACTTTTGTTTTGATCCGTTTCTGAAAGAGCAATCACATGTGACAAGCAAGTAATCAATTTGACAAGAGCATAACAAGTTATCGCAGCAAATTTTCCTTTCGGAAAGCGGGAATAACTACGTCGATTTGACGTAAACTATCTCGATTTCGCTTTAGATTCGAGCAACAGAATCAGAGGGCAGTTAAGCGCTATGTACTATGTTTGTTTGTAGCAACATGCTACACACTATTTGCCTTGTACTTGTACCGCTGTTACGGTACACGTCTATTTGCATGAGATAGCATCACAATCCTGTCTGTATTTATCACGTAGGATTCTAGCTGACGATCTCTGTTCAAACACAGATAGCGACAGAGGCAAGGCCTTCTAAGTCGACCTTAGATGTGAGATGCGGCTGTCACCTCCGATGATATGATCAGCTAAACTTCGTCTGGTGTTAAACCTACATATTTGCCTAAGGCTGGATTTTACCAGCAAAAAGTTATCCGGAGAATAACTATCCCGGGGATAACTTGTAACTTTTTCATCGACACCAGTGAGGTGATTTAAGCCTAAAAGGGGTAGGCACGGGTGAAAGACCTCTACTTGCAATTTTAGAATGCATCGTTCGGTTTCTTAACACCTCTTTTTCTTTCTTAACACCTAATTCTTTCAGGGTATTCAATCCAGCTGTCTGGACGTTTAATTAACTCAAAAGTAAGAACCACAGTCACCAATTGAAATGTATGTACAAAATTAATTTTGTGTCGATATTTTTTGAGGTAGGTTGCTGCCATGCCATGCCTTGAAATCAGAAACTGTAAGTATTTTTAAGTAAAAAATAAAAGTAAATGTAGCCCATTAATGTCCCCACCGAGGGGCACAGGCCTTTACCCGGATCCGAGTAAGAGTGAGCCATACTCCATTTTAAGTAGGCATTTGAATTTTTTTGTCGTTTTTTTCAATATTTTTTATTTCGTAATTTTTAGTTCTAAAGAAAAACTTGTAACTATAATAACATAAGGCTTAATGGGCGCTGTCAGAGTCTTTAATTAAGTACTTCTTCACTGCAAAAGGATCAAACACCGCCCACTTTTCTAGTATTCTACCTATTCAGTAATTAAAACTGCTGAACCGATTTTGACAAAAACCGCATTAAAATCCGTCCACACGTTTTTACGCTATTCCTTGTGTACATAATTTTTGAAAGGCTGAACGGATTTTGATGAAACTTACACTCTACCCTAAGTTGGAGTAAATGTAAGCCAATAAAAAAAGAATGGTCTAAATCCGATCCATGGTTACGGAGAAACACGAAGGCAAACATATATGTATACATACATACATACATATAATATACCCATGAAATTTTGTAAACTCGTTTGGAAGCCCTAAAGAACATGTGCGAACATTTTGCGTTACTGATATTTCATACATACCTCAATACATACAATACGTTTAGAATTGAGAACCTCGCATTTTTTTGAAGTCGATTAAAAATAATCTCACACATACACACTTTTGTTGCATACTCTGATTCCGACTACCAACCTTACATAAATCTGCATAAGATTTATATGACAGATGGATTATTTCGGTAACTAAACTCTAATTACTTATCTCATAGCAATAAGGTAAACAATGACTAGTGCGAAACCTTTGACATTGACGTTTACATTATGCCGTGACAGGAGGAAGTAAAGAAACGCCTTTTGACAGGTTCGTTGCATTAAATTGCGTATAACTGGCGCCCCCTTGTAAACGTCACTCACACGCTAAAAGATCGTTGGAAGGTTTAAAGAAATTTTTATTTACTACAATAATATTTTTATCTTCACAGTATTTTTTACTCCATTTCATCACATACCAGACGACCTTTTGAAATGTGAGACATACAGAGCGAAACACCGGTGCTATGTTTGCTATACTAACTACCCCGTGGAGACGGGACCTAAATATTTACCCAGACCACCAGACATCAATTTGTCGACGTTATTTCTAAATGTTGTTTAATGTTGTATTTTTGTTGCATAGTTTGCATATGGATTGGCTTCTGTGCCCGATTTCTATTGATTTGGGCAGGTTTAATTTTAAAAATATTAATCACTAGGATAAGTGTTTGTTCCTGTTTCTCAATTGAGTCTTAAATATATTGTTAGTTTGTGAGATATCTTTTGGCATTGCCTCAAATTTTACTTACTATATACATCTATCTATCGTAAACAATAGCTTGATTTACGATCCATTCTTTAGTTTTTTATTCACGTTTTTCTGCCAATTAAAAGTGAATTTGTTTTTAATGTCGACGCAAATATAGCTTCTTTATTACCACACGCATTGCATCGTTTTCCCATACGGGTTGACAGAGGCACGCAGTTGTGCCCAGTGAGTCTTTATTATATTGCAGTTACTGTATTTACATAATTCACCAAGTTAAAAACTTTAAAAAAATACCGACTTCATGACCTATCACTTAGTCCTCCCCGCTCGGTACACAAAAGTCGTCTATAGACCCGAAAACGAGCCTACAAAATCTGTCTCCTGACAGTGATCCATACGTATTACATAATATAAACGAATATACGATCCTAACAGCCAGAATCTATCTCGCGACAATGACTATAAACACCAAAGACTGGATGTATAATGTCATCCAGGTAAAAACTAATTAAATTTCACAGTTTTTTCATGTAGAAACCTAACTACTGGACCGATTCTTGATTTTCAAAAAAACGGGATCAAACTATTGGGCTTCCCTTTCGAACATAGAAATAATTTTTGAAATCGGTTCATAAATACCAGTACCAGTTTCGATGTAACAAATATTTAAAAAAAATGATAAAAAAACATACAACCGAAATGATAACTCCTTTTTTGGAGTCGGTTAAAAATACAGCTGAAGTCAACCAATATCTGTATAAAGTTTTATTTATCACTTCGGCCAATGTTTTGCAAATATCCAAGCAATTCTCCAAGTACGAGTAGAATTGGAAGTGATAGGGCACATACATACATTTGTATTGGTAAATCAAACAGTCTTATCCTTATAGCTGTACCACATGCACCATACGCAGGTTTAAGCAATAAATAACTAGGATAAGCTTGCCCGTTATCATGCAATATGCAATTGCATTCGAAAACGTGGGTGGTTGCCTCTAGCTACATAACTCTTATACTGTACAGCAGCCTCAGTGTAACTTGGCGGGTCGGGGCGGAAGCGGGGCGGGTTTCAAATGCAAGAATCCCTCTAGGAATAAAAAACGAATAAGAAAGAAATAACCGGCCAAGTGCGAGTTGGACTCTCACACGGAGGGTTCTGCACCAATCGTACCAAAAAAGTAAAAAAAATACGTTTCTTGTATGGGGACACCTTTTTAGGGTTCCGTACCCGAAGGGTGCCAAACGGGACCCTATTACTGAGACTTCGCTGTCCGTCCGTCCGTCCGTCCGTCCGTCCGTCCGTCCGTCCGTCCGTCTGTCACCGGGTCCGCCTGCACGAACCGTAATAGCTAGAAAGCTGAAATTTTCACAGAATGTGTATATCTGTTGCCGCACCAACTACAAATACTGAAATACGAGAGATATTACAAATTGAAAGTGGTCTCGGTACAAGATACGTCTTCACAACACGCTTGAAAAGTTTATACCAAGGCCATTTTGTTTTGGTAGGTAAGCCTTCTTTTAATGAAACTAAATTTAAATGATATGGCAATGTCGTCCCCGGACTTCTACAAAGACTTTAAATATTAATTGATGAATTACGACGTCTCTATTTAGTCTGTAGAACTTTTAGAAAATAATTATAAAATTAATAGTTTTTAATTACTTTTGTTTTCATACAAATCTCAGAGCTCAGAAATTATTTTTTTCCTTTTGGCCACTTCAAGTTTGGCTGCCAGTGATGTTTTAATTAAATACTCTTTGGTGCGTTGAAATGATGTTTTGCAGTCTGCATGACATTGACATAATGAGTGAGTGAACCTCATTGTACGGAAATTGTAGATGGGTGTCTCACGTTTTCCCTCAGCGTTTTCCAGTAGGAGTAGGTTGTAGACAGTGCTGCTTACGGCGGCGTTTAGTAGGTACTAAAGGCCCTAAAAGCGCGGCAAGCTTTGAATCAATTCAAATGTTATTTTTCAACTAGCTACAAAGTTATTCTGACATAAGATGATAATTTGAACAAAACTTTTTGGGTATTTCATGAAAAATACAGTTACAGATCACACATATACAGGGTGGAAAAAACGAATGGGCCCTGGAGGAAAAGTACCTTAAAATCTCAAGATATCCGTCCGTCCGTCTGTCTGTCACCAGGCCGTATCTCATGAACCGTGGTAGCTAGACAGTTGATATTTTCACAGATGACGTATTTCTGTTCCCGCTATAACAACAAATACTAAAAACAAAATAAATTTAATATAAAGGGGGCTCCCACAAAATTAACGTGTTTTTTTGCGGTTTTTTTAACCGACTTCCCAAAGGAGGAGGTTTACAATTCGTCCGGATGTTTGTTTTTTTTTTATTTTATTTTTATGTATGTGCCTCGATAGCGCCTAAACGGATGGACCGATTTGGAAAATTAGACCGATTAGACCTATAGTGATTTTTGTGTTTTTCATAATAACTCGTGCAAATGCACATGGTAAGCATAATATTGTGATGCGGAACTGCTGATGAAGACCACATATGGCCACCAGATCTGCTCAATACTAGGTACAAATACAATGCGTGGCTGACGGGCAGGCAACGCATAGCCTAAACCGATGGACCTAGAGCCATGAAACTTTGTACAGGGGTTCCTTAGTAGCGTGGGGTAGCACTGATATGGGATTTGACAAAATTAATTCCCCTGGGGGGGGGGGATAAGGGGTTACAGTTTGTATTAAACTCAATCTAATCAAATAGGGTTTGTGGAAGTCGGTTTTTTCTAAAGTTTACTTTTTGTTTCAATTATATAGATAATGGTACGGAACCCTTCGTGCGCGAGTCTGACTCGCACTTGGCCGGTTTTTTATTTTCTCAATATTTTCTGTGTTTCAGTATTTGTTGGTAAAGCGGCAACAGATGTTCTGTGAAAATTTCATCATTCTAGCTATTTACGGATCGTGCTGAAGGGCCCTCTGACGGACAGACGGACAGCGGAGGCTCTCCAGCACGAACCGTTATTGCTAGGAAGTTGAAATTTTCACAGAATGTGCATATCTGTTGCCGCTCCACCAACAAATACTGAAATTCACAAAGTATTGACAAAATGAAGGTGTGTCCCCATACAAGAGACGTATTTTTTTGTACTTTTGGTACAATGATGGTACGGAACCTTCCGTGTGAGAGTCCGACTCGCACTTGGCTGATTTATTCAGAGTGACGGCCATGTGACCATTGGGCAACATTGAAAACCTTCGGCTCTTAGGGATGATGCCATTGTTTATTGCCATGTTTCGAATACTTCCAAAGTTCAAAGTTCAAATTTTTTATTGACCATAAAATCATACATATTACTTAGTCAACGTCAATATAATATTAATATTTTTGTATACTACCGCCCGTTCGAAAGTTGTGGGCTTAGGGATGGAGCAAAGAAGGGCAAGAAACTCCCCCGTACCTCTTTTAAAATATCAGAGCCTTAAACATACAATGTTATGTATTTCTGCTTAAGTCTAAGGAAATACACCGAGGAGAGACGTACTGACTCAGTCCATCGGATCTCTTTGGATTTCTGTGCGCTGAGATGGTAAAGACCATGCAGTTTTGTCATCTAAATATTCTTTTACACTGTAATAAGACTTCTTCAATAGGCCGTTTTTGACATAGTTTTTGAACCTCCTTTCTGGTAGGTCCGTTGCTTCATTAGGTATTTTATTATAAAATCCTCTTATGATCCTCTTATGATCTTGATGGTAGCCAGTCTCCATCTGTAAATCACACCGCAAGACCGCGGTTAGAAGCCGGTAACACGAGAAACTAGCCTACTACTGTTACTCGGTTCGATACCGAGAAATGCTTCTAAAAGGGGAGGTGGTCAACGGAAACAGACTTGACACAAATAGCAGGGACGTGGGGCTCGTAGACGTTTTAGAACGAATAGTCAAGTGACTTTTCGAAATTTTATTTTGTAAATTGTCTTTAGATTCCGCGCAAATTACTTAATAACAAAAGGCAAGACCTGAAATAAGTCAGACGATCAAAGACATTGTCGATTTTTTATTAATCTTGGCTGGACTCGCTTACTTTTTTATCCGCAAATTTTTAATATTCGTGTTCGGGGCTCCGGTAACCATCAAACGACATGCTGTACAAATAAAAATTAGGAAACTTTATTTGAACAAGCTGAATTATGCAACAAATCTGCATACTTGGAATTCGTCTGGCGTACTGCAAATCTGGGAAACGTTTCTGAATATGGAGCTCTTAGTCGTTGTTCTGTTAAAATTATTTTATTTTAAGAAATTTCTTTCACTAGCCTTTGCAGTTCCGGAATGAATAAGAATCCGATCTCCACTATTTATAATGTATTTTAGACTCACACGTTTGTCTTTACGGATCGAGGAAAAGATGTCTGGCACCTGGAAGAACTCCTCAAAATATATTTTATGAGATGACACCTCCCCTCATCGTCGCCATCATAATCAGAATACTATTGAGGTTTAAGGTATCCTCACGGGGTCTGTCAAATGATCTTTTGCCTCTAGTTTTATTCTTTATGCCTGAATGACTTTTTGCTATCGCAAATGTTTGTATCGCACCTGTTTCACCAATCAGATCGCGATTATTGGTGTCAGGAGCCATAATAGATCTCGTAGGAGATGTAGAAGACCCTACAGATGTATTAATATGTATTGTCTGTTTGGTTTCAGGTCGCCGCCTGCTACAATATAGGGAGGCATACGCCGCGGCAGAAAGACGGGTGCGATACGCACTCGTGGTATGTATTACTTGTTACTTGTTTGTTATTGTAGTTGTACCAGTACAAAGTACTCAGGTACAGGACGCGCCAAGTTTTAGCACCTTAGTGCCGCGTGGTGGTAGCGTGGCATCGGTACAAGAGATACGCATAGATGGACGAGAGAGGTGAGAGCTCGCTCAGGTGCCAAGAATACTGGCTGGAACTGGACTACTGATGTACCGTTGCCGGAAATATTGCCATCTGTCCGGCATTATTGCCATATAATGTATGGGGGCAATATTGCCTGCAATATAGCGCCATACTTTATATTCCCACAAATGGCAGAATTGCCGCAATGGCACATCTACGTAGCCTGGACCTCGCTCCGGCCCGACCTTTCTTGGTCCCAATTCCCTCGAAGCTAAAATAATGAACGGATTCAAAATATCTGTTGTTCATCCATCGGTCTCAATGTTAAGTTCCTGACACTCCATTCTTCAAACGAACTCGCTTACTTTAAACACGCTTAAGAAGTCGACGCATTTTGAGTAGTGTGGGGGATTTGGTCTTCAATAAGAATTGGGGCATTCGTCTCTTATTTGACCCATGATCATCACAAACTGACCTAGTAAAGGAGACTTACATTGGTAGAACAGGTTTTCTGCGCCTTCCATTTTGATGCCACGGATTTTGCCTACCTTCTGAGTTGTACCAGAATTAACATTAATGTTGCGCGTATTTATCCTATACTTGTTCATTCATTGATTAATCATGAAGCTTTCATTAAATATGTTGCTTTAATAGAAGTTGTGATAGAAGATAAGCATGATTTTTTAATTGAAAATTCTGTAGCAATACAGTACATTGCATTTGTCGACATTGATTCACAAACATGATATCATTATCAAGTTGGATGTTTGCTGCGATACGTCATGCATTTGCATCCAATGAATCTACTTTAAAATTCTCATCATGTTCACAGTCAGGTTTTATGCCTTATTTTCCTTTTCAGAAGAAATCGCTGCTCATTTTCGATTTCGTTTCGCTTTGACTGATTGAACCGATTAAATTAAATAGATAAATACAGTTTGGTTCAAATTCACTAACACACGATAGAAACCAAGTTAGCTATAATCTCGAGTCAACTTTTTTAAAGTCCATATTTTGTATGGGATGTCAAAGTTGACAGGTATACTTTATTTCGATCTTGAATCACTGTCACAGCATCATGCCGATGATTCAAGCAGTATACGTGTCTAGCTAATGATCTATTTTAATGTCCACTGGCGTCATTTCTACGTCACAGTCTTTTTTCGGGATATTTCATCATCACCGTACTTGTGAAGTTTATGCGAGACTTTTTTTCATCAGTGACGCGGCGCCCGGATAATATTGGATAACAATAGTCTTATAAAAAACATCATAAATTGCCTCTGGATAGCGCAGAGAGGAGAAAAAGTCGGGAAGGCTAGCAATTCAATTAACCAAGGAAAGGTATCTCCCGAAGTTGAAACATAATTTAAACTTAAATGTACGAAAAATTCACAAAACGGCACCGCAATTTTGCGATTTCCAACAACTGTTTGTTTTTAACAACTAGACCAAATAGACGGGCTTAAAATACAGCTCCAATTAAAAGACGCTATCGGACAAAAATGGCGGATAATAAACGTTTTAAAGGCTCGCTATATTGAGTTAATCGGGCCCCACGCGGGTGTTTTCTCGAATGCTTTTAATCGAATGTTTTCGCAATAATCCCGAAATATCCGGTTTTAACGAGTGTTATGTGTCGGCGCAAACAATTGAAGTTTACCCTGGCCCGGTCTGCTCAGTATCTAATTAATCTTTCTCTGTACTATACTTTTAGGACAGGTAAAATCAGACCGATCAGACAGAGCCACAAATCAAATCTAACTACTGAATTGATTTAGCTGATATTCGGTGCGAAGTATTATTCGTATTTTCGTAAACATCCGCTAAGACAGGATGATTAGTAATTTCTCACCGAAAGGGAGAAAAGGGCATCATAAAATTAGCAATGATATCTTGCTAATTTGTTTAATCCTTTAATCCTAAGGTCAGAAAAGTTCAGTTTTAACTGCAATTGCTCCAAATTGACTGAGAGCAGTCCTCATGCCGTATTAGCCCGACCGCACAGGGGGCCGTTGGGACCTCATACCGTGAGGCATTGCGGACCGCACTCAGGAGACCGTTTGAGGGGCTCAACCGCTGGGTCTCAGGACTAACTAGATGTAGTTATATAATATAATAATGATTTGCCAACCGTTATTCGTCTGGGCAGTCAAATTAGATACTCTTTGAGCTTGTAAGTAAATATAAACCTATAATTGCCAGTAGCGTTACCATATTTTGTCCAATGTTTTGGGATACACCACCATACCGTTCGCACAGTTGGAACCCACTCTTTATCCCAAAATTATGTTTATAACGGGATATATGCGATTCTTTAAATCTGCGATATTGACAAGCCTTATGCTCTGAAAATGAATAAATGCTACTCACTCGCTTTTCGACTCTACCATTCTAAGGTACGATACAGTATAAGTTACTTGGCGTAATGCCAGTTTCCTTCAAACAAGATCCTGATTACTTACGTACAGTCGACTCTACCATTCAGCCCTACTGTTCCACTATACATAGATCGTTGGTAATAGAGACTATAATCGCACGGCATTGGGGTAACTGTACTTGAATGGACCAACCGCCATCATTGCAACGCGTGGCCCGAATCTTAAACAGGAGCTTGGCAACACCATTCCTAACTATTTATTAATCTGTGGCAACACCTTAAATACTAACAAGCTCTGTACTTGTACGTGTCGAGTTGAAGAAACTACTTTACAATTTGCTGCTGTATAGAAGCCATTTAAGACATGTCCTCAATACTCGAAATAATGGGAATGTATGTCCCTACATCATCTTCTTCTTCTTCTTCGTGTGGAAACTTGCAGGAAGGATCAAAGTAGATCCTTCCAGTATTCAGCTACCGCGATGGCTTTGTCGTTCGTTAGCCTGCATAAGTTCGGCGTGTGTGCAGGAAGTCGGGCACAGCGGACACGATAGCAGGTGGCAGGGAGTTGGGGGGCACCGCAACGGCAGCTTGTGCTTGCGTCCTCAGGCAGGATGCCCCAGTGTCGAATGTTGTCTCTGGTGCGCCCGACGCGCGATCTCAGCTGGTTCAATGTTTTCCACAGCCGCCAGCCCAGGTTTTGTCCCGAATGGAGTTGCTCCTCAGGTTTACCCCAATCAGGGCTTGTGTGGCTTTGTGGGGATTGCTCCCAAAGCCTAAGCCTTGCGGAGGAAGGCGTCTCAGCGAGAGGTTCTGTTGTGTCCAGGAAGCTTCGTCTGGATTTAAGACGAGGTGTTGCTGGCTCCTGGCCAAACAGAGGGTGGCGGGAGTCATTGGACAGTCCCCCTCTCGACCATGTAGGCAACCGTTAATACCTTTATAAGACATTTTAGACTCGAAACTAGATTCTCCCGTTCAAGATATCCGATATTAGTACTCGATACATAGCAGGAAACTGGCTGGCCGTGGCAGGAAGCCAAAACCAAGGTGTAGTACTGAATAAAGAATGTTCGAGAGCACTAGACGTGAATGTGGCCGACCGTTGACCCGACGAAAGAAATACGGTTCTAATGTTGTGTAAGGAGTTAACAGTTTGGATAGGCGCCGTGCCAACTGATTGGAGGGCTTTGCTGATGTAGACTTGTTATTAATGTCTTGATCATCATAACCATCAGCCTGTCCGGGAACTCACTGTTGAGTATAGCCCTACTCATGTACACGCCACCCAACTCGGTCTTGTGCAAACCTCGTTAATAGTTTATCGTTCATTAACGTGACAATTATTTTGGAACCTTTACCAAGTTGTGAGTCGGGGGAATTGTTGGTCACGTCCGAGGGAATTACTTGGTTGCCACCGCCCGATCTGTAGTTTTCCCTGGGGAGTGTTAATGAGCAACATCAACACTTTTATTTCCACCAAATACCTATACAGTGAATTCTTGAAAAACTCGTGACACTGACGAATTGATTTGAAACTGTGGGTTGTCGTGCAAAGCAGTAAAACAAATGAATCTGGGACCTCTTCTGAAGCCACATACGATCAAACGTTTAGTGTGGATCGTAGTTTTATAGTTGTTACATTTTACACAGTGTCCTGACGTCCAGCCATTAGGATACAGAATAAAAATAACAATTGATACATAAATTAAAATAAAGTAAGTAAAAGGAGAATTCACCATGTCCAAATATAAGGTCAGATGCTCTCTAGAAAAATATACAAAAACGTAAGGTCACGGCGTTTCTCACACGGGGCGGCAGAGCCACAGACCAAGTCCTTGGCTCACCACGTGCAAAAAGACCGTAGCCGTAGTTGTGACCTACATGTAGCATGACATCATCCTGGGTGCTCGCGAGCCACCCCAATTAGCCATTCCTATCAAGAGTTGAGGTCAATTACTGCTCCTAGAGCCGGGCTAGAGTGCCGGCTTAAATAACCCTGTATAGTCAGTTGCAAGACTAGCTATAGTGCAAGCACTTTACTTAGGTAGCTGTCGCCATAGTAAGTTCTGCTACTAATAGAGACTTAAGTATCGCAATGGCTTGAAGTGAGTCAGGCTTCAATACAATATTTTTTTATCTTTGGGAATTCTGCCGTTGACGATTTGTTGATGTTGATTCGTTGATTTAGCAAATTGACATTGTCCAATCCTAAGTCACATTTGGCGAAGTTGATTTTGGTGTCCTTGGGGTTGTCGTTATTTCATGCATTTCTGGCTAACCCGTACAGGGAATACGAAAGGTCAAAGTAATTTATGCTTTACAAGATTCCTGAATTCCTGATAGAAGCAGACTTTTCCCCTTATTCATAAAATTGAACAGGCATTACAAACAGAAATGTGCTTTGTTCCTGTCTCACAAACACTTCAAAAGTGAAATCAACGACAAACTAATTTTAACGGAATTTTAGTTAAAATAGTTTTAAAATGGGCGTTTTTGATTAAGGTCACTCGTCTATTTCATTTACGAATCGGAACCCTCACTTCGCAAGTATACGAATTGCACTTGACCGGTTTTTTAATGAGCTCTGGACATTTAACAACAGATATGGCTGGTGAAGTCATATCATAGACCTGTATCTCCTTGTGTGGGCGATTGCCTATTCGGGACTATGACTAACTAAACCCGTATAGTACGGTAAGCTTCTTTGCGGCCGGCGAAAATGGAATTTCTTTTTGGGAACCGAACGAACGTAATAAAAAGCGACCTCTATGGATTTGCGGTTCCCGGGTTCGTACTCCAGGTAGAGAGGAAAAAAACCCCATACAAACTCTCCAAAGTTGTTGGTCTATATTACATCCATATATTTCTCCATGAAATGAAATGTTTTTTTTTTCACGCAACACAATAATGTATTTAAATATTCGTTCAGAAAGATTGTACGTACATGTGCATCTCAATAAAAGAGTGTCTATTTTTAGATTTGCCCTAGAATTAGCTGGATAAGGCCCCAGAACCATAAGTGCAGAAGTGCATTCAAGGCTTCCTGAATCGAAGTGCTCACGCGAATTGCCCATATTTCAGTGCCATTTTCTGTACAGGGAATTTACGGGATCCAGTTAGCTTCTTGGAAAGCTTAACGTAAATGTTGGAATTGGAAAAGGGTCCGATTTTCTCCTAGATCTTCTAAGAAGTCTTCTGTGGTCTGGGTTAAGCAGGACTACCGGGTGAGGTGGAATAAAATCTCGTGTCTTCGATACTCACAAGCTTGTAACTATTGCAGTGTGTGTAATACACGTGTATTGTGGGTCTCGAATTGACTCCTGTCTAAGGGGGCTAGCCCATCGCCGCAGCTGTGGCGACGTTAGAACATCCGTACATTTTAATTAAGATAAATTACTTGTCTCATTGGTGTATAGTCAGCACCGGATTTGAACCTGCATCTCCTGCGTGAGAAGCGGGCGTGGAACCACTAGACCGCAGAGGTCAGTTAATCTATCAGTAATGCTATTCCAGTACCAAAACGCGGCCTCCATTAGTCAGATTTTAGTAGATATCTATTGTAGTGCGATTCGATTATTGGCAATTTTCGCATCTGATATCAATAAATAATGCCTGAATGTCTAGGTGTGACTTTCAGTTGGACTGAAATGTTTACCTAATATGAATATGGCCTTAATCACGACAGATGAAGGTATTCATTCATTCGACCTATGCACAGGACCAACAGGGCCGACAGCAGCCATTTGACAGACTCTTCGTTTTGACCACTGGTCTTTTAAAAAATAATAATGAATGGGATCGTTTATGTCAGGCTTGGTTCACCCTTGGCTTTTTGCAGTACGTTCTCCATCAAACTCTTTAATGATGATAAGAAGAATAATGCGTATAGAATAGATAGTACATTCTGCTATAGGACCATTAGGAAATTGGATGAAATAGTTACAATAGAGGACCGATCAACACCTGCGTTCGGCGTCCCACCCACCTTATCATCTATCTACTATACGACTAAATTGAGCGCTTCAGCTCATGTTTAGACATAAGCAGCCTCATCGTTTTGCTTGCTTAAATTCAGTCTAGTCTCCGAATAGCCATCGGAGGTCGAGACTTATTTTGCCCTGGCTAGTAAATAAAATGCATCCTTTTCACAAAGTGGCTATTCCTCCAGAACAGCTTTTCCGATATTCCAGTTATCGCGCGCGCGACCGGATGCGTCATTCATAGATCGATGGCGAGAAGGACATGACGTCACAAGTGGCGCCGGTTTCGCTACAATCTGATGTGTTTTGCGAGAAACTGAGAAACCCGCCATTGTTTTGTAATGTACACTTTTATTGTTCGTCTATCGAGTTATCGGCTTTGGCGTCGTGGTTTAGTATTTCTTCCACGTAATAGACGTATGTTGCTTATAGTCTGGCTGTTTCTTGGAAAATGACATAGAAACTACACCCTATTTCAGCAGCAGTACTAAGCATTTCGGGTGTTAATTCAATAGTCTGCTTGCATGAGGTGTAGTAGTTAGTACGAACTTGACTAAATTCTTGTCAGTCTCTGACACGCTCTAGAAAATACGCGGAATATACTCAGCCACTCTAGAGTTAATGCGATTCGCTAAATCAATATTTCAACTTTCCATGCCAAAAGTTTCCTCCGATTTGAAAAAGACGTACATTGCGGGGTAAACACGAAACGTCGAATAAGTCGAATTTGCCATTCCGGACTCGTCGTGAGCTTTGCTTTTTATATCGGATGGGGTTTTGCCTCAGGCCAGGCCAAATGGGAGATGAATTTAGCAAATGCAACGCCTAATTTCATCTACCTTTTCATACGTTCACATCTCCATGAAGTATAACATTATTGAGTTTTGTGTTTTAGTTAACGCTACAGTTCTAACTTTACCAATTAGTTGGACAGCTGTACCGCGAAAAACCACCGTAACGAACTCAAAAAGTATCCAGTTTCCACTCCATGTGAACTAAAGTTACTAGGGCGGCAGAGGCAAGAAGGAGGTTTATTCAGAATTCAAATCACGGCGCCCCGTTCTGAGAACTGACACCACCAAATAAGTATGCAGCCCTGGTACTTTTACCCGAGGATGGAGACGACATCGATAGCTTTTTCGATAAGGACATAGATGGATGACAAGACCCTTTTAAAGATTGGGTCTCCTCGTCATGAATACGATTTCCTTTCCGTGATAGCCAGTTTGTCATATTAGCTCGCGTTACCCAAGCAGAGATCCGTGCCAAAATTGAATGTTTTAACGACTTAACAAAGTACCGAAGTTTCAACAATGCAGTTCCGGAATTCGAGCTGTAAAATCTTTTGAGGATTGACAATTGGGGATCTACTTATCATTTTACACTTGGTTAATAAAGCTTGGTTGGAATCTGAATGTTCCGCGGTGAATTCAGGTGCTATTGGCAGGTCAGTGTCCTTTAGCGGTCTATCAGATATTCTAGGCACACGGCTGCGGGCATCCTGCCCTACCCATAGCCGATTAACTGGCGACACCGACACGGTATGTGGGCTTACTAACAACATGTTTAGATAGAGACTACTCTATACTCGCAAATAATATTTTGTTTTCCATCAATCATCAGCTGCTGCCTCTTATTTACCACGCTATCTACTCTGGTCCTGAGCTTTACGTTGGTTTTATCTTAGCATAAACATCATTGCCCAAACATATTCCAAAACCACCGCTGCACCTCTGCTGAATTTAATTAAAACGAATGCAACGGCAGGGAATTTCATAATAATCGTGCAGGTTCAACCTCCAGACCTGGCAACCATTAATTTGGCCCGAAACAGCTTGCCTACAATTTAGCTCAATAATTTGTCTGAGCTAGAACCAGGTGTGGCTACGATGAAATCCGTCGATACTTAAGTTAGGGCACTATTCACCCTGTAAGGCACCGCCCCATCTATGAATCTAGAAACAGATAACGGGAGGTTTCCGTTTCCAATGATTTTATCACTCAAAGCGACCTCGCAAGCTATTGCAAACATTTTGTTTATACTCGGGGTTCATTTAGCTATAGATTAAAATAAAATATGTATAGTACCTACTGTAAATTACATCTGAACAATGTGAAAGAAATCACTTTCAGGTTTATTGATATGTATATACAATTAACTTACTACTAAAAAACAATTAAATTAAATAAAAAATGCATTTACAACAAATCCTGTCTCACTGTTACCCCATCTGGAAAAGGTTTATCAATATTTCCTTTCCTGGTGTATGGCCAAAAGGCTATGTTTATGCTTTTACAGACATTCGTAGTTTCTTGAAATACAGTAACTCGGCAAAATAGAAACAACCGCCTATCTCTAAGGGAAGTTGCTAACACGCCACGCCTTCGTAAAAGAGCATTATATCACGCGAAGTGCCCGTATCTCATCGTAGAAGCTCGTATTCCAAACTTGTATTCTCACACGGGGTCACGCCTCTCCCATATGGGTTGGCGATCGCACAGTTGTGCAAGTACTCATATTTACAGTTCAGTTCAGTTCAAAAAAATTATTGACCATAAAATCATACATATTACTTAGTCAACGTCAATGTAATATTAATATTTTTGTATACTACCGCCAGTTCGGAAGTTGTGGGCTTAGGGATGGAGCAAAGAAGGGCAAGAAACTCCCCAGTTTGGTTTCTAAAAACATTAGTCGACAACCCTAGCAGCATTCAATTTAGTAGCAAGTGTAGCTAAAGGTTATGATCTAAAACAGAATACCTCAGTCCTGTTCTTCGACATGACTAAGGCGTTTGACTTTGTGTCTCATGAGCAACATGGTATAAGAGGACCAGCAGTGCAATGGATCCAGACCTATTTACAAAATAGACAACAAAGTGTACACATAAATAGGCTAGATGATAACGACATAGAACGGACATATGAGTCATAATATAAAACAAACAATTATGGGGTGCCTCAGGGGAGTGTTCTAGGGCAGCTATATTTATTATGTATATAAATGATATCCCTGATGTGACATGTCACCAATCAATTCTATTTGCGGATGACATATCTATCATTGTGACTAATACAAGTAACACTAATTCTAATACCAATAATAATCTAATTAATAACTATCCCAATTCTAATAACAAGTCAAATGACATTCACAATTCTGACATACATATAATTAATTCCAATAATAATCCTATATATTCTCCTAATCCTATATATTCGAATAATAATTTAATTGACATTCACAAATCTGACATACATATAACTATAGAAAAGGTAGTGGACTGGCTAAACAATAATAACCTACAAATAAATGTAACTAAGACAAATCTAATGAATTTTAATAATGTTAATCACAAGGATATAAACTATAATAATCAAATAATTACATGTGAGGATAATGTAAAATTTTTAGGTATTACAATTGACAATAATTTAAGTTGGAAACCGCACATTGAACAAGTATGTAGCAAAATTAATCGGTTTGTATATGTTCTCTCCAAGTTGAGAAAACCACGACTCAACAAACAACACTGGCTACATACCATGGTTAAGTGGAATCAATACTTAGGTATGGTATAATTCTATGGGGAAATGGTACAGATTTCAGCAGAGCGTTCATCATCCAAAAGAAATGTATACGGGCCATGGTAGGAGCTGCACCGCTGGAGTCGTGCAAGCCGCTATTCTCCAAACTGAATATACTGCCCTTACCTTGTTTATATATATTTGAAATTACCAAATTCGTCCATCAAAACATAACCCTGTTCACAACAGCTCAACAAAAGTACCCAAGAAATACTAGAAAAACAAACAGACTAGTACTAGATCATGTGCCACGGACAGCAAGGTACCAAAATAATTGTTATGCAATGAGTATAAAAATATATATTAAAGTGACAATGTCTTGAAACAACTCCCACTTAATCGTTTTAAAAGCAAGCTGTTCTCGTGGCTACTTCAGCATAAGTTTTACACACTAAAGGAGTTCTTTCTCACAAAGAATTAAAAACTAATATTGCAGACCTTGTGTATGGTT
The DNA here is from genome assembly GCA_963457715.1 of Argyresthia albistria. Classification (NCBI taxonomy): domain Eukaryota; kingdom Metazoa; phylum Arthropoda; class Insecta; order Lepidoptera; family Argyresthiidae; genus Argyresthia; species Argyresthia albistria. The sequence continues at coordinate 6,351,623 of OY735275.1, read as the reverse complement.
TTACTTTGTCTCCTTTTACTTTCTAGAATAAAATATTTGCATGCTATATAATATAGTTGATTATGGAATAGGAAATGACATATTATAATTATTTAAGAACTTATGTAATACCAAAATCATAAGCAAATACACGAATCTGAATCTGAATAGAGTTACGCGACAGAAAGAGAGGCAACTTGTAGGCAAGTAATCGAAGTGCGGGCGCCGCGCTACACAGCATGAATTGTACTTTGTTGCGTTGTAGCAAGGGTCGCTTTTTAGTTGAACGATTATGCACAGTGTCCAATCTGTTCCTAACTCTTTATTAATCTGTGACTATCACAAGTTACCTTTTCTTCTTTGGGGGCTATTTCTTGTGTATTATGATTTAATAATATTTCACTAAGGTCTCACATCTGACAAGAAAAAACTCGCCCTAAGCCATGCTACACTTCCACTCACAATAATTTGGGGCAAGATATCTATGCCCTATGGATATATAAAAGCAAATTTGGATTCGCCAACCATATCTGAGCACACAAAAGAAGATGGCAGAAGTCGCTGTCGTCGGATACATACATCATCACTAAGGTCTCTTTTCGCTTCGAAAATAAACGAGTACTGTTCATTTCATTCTTGAGCCATCTATTACTCAGGTTCGTTAGCTACACCATCGCATCGTCGCCAGTCGAGTAGAAACAACGCGAAAGGAAATATTTATAACCTTTTTCCTGATGGGATGACAGAGAGACACGTTTTTTTTTTTGTAAATGAACTACAGTTTTGGGTAGATCCTTGGGATATTTATTTACCTTAATGGGTCCTGAAGCGCACTTGTTCAAACGCGACTCAACACTATTCTTTGAATAACTTGGACAGCTCCATATCAATTTGTATGGTACTTTCGAAGTTATAAGAATAGTGCTGCTTCATGTGAGAAGTAGTAGTAGGCCTTATGGTCGAAGACTCTACGAGACGTACAAAATACGGCAACTGCTATGTCCGAAGGCGTAACTAGACGAGATCGTCACTAAATATTATCGACTGACCCCAAGAGTAGTGAAGTAAGCAGTAGAAGTAAGATTTATGCAGCGACCGCCTTGCGTTAGCTCATTTATTTTTCCCCAAATGACCCATGCGTTGAGACCGCTGTCGCTACTCTTCTGGGTGGCTTGCTGAATTTACCACCATGGAGTAACTTCGATAAGTATAGTATATGTTTCATATAGGCTTGTGATAAGGGCTTTGTTTAGGCTCGGATGCCATAAAATGTTACATATATGTAAGTATGCAAATCTATGATTGTATACTTAGAAAGCATCATCAAGATCGTTATTGTCATCTTTTCAGTAATCTCTATTTAAATATTTAATTTCTAGCGTTCATATTTTCATGAGGTTTAGATACAAGATTTATGAATGCATTTTATATCGATATACCAACGGCTATTTAAGTAGAATGTTATAACTTTTTTAGGAAATAAATAAAATAATAATGCGATTACTGAACGCAAATCGAACACAGGAATCGATTAATCCTGCCTCGTCGGTCCCCGATTAGGGACGATACGGCTTTCAGTCAAGATTGTTTGCCTGGCTGTGGCAAGTTTGTCCTAGACAACTTTGCCCCAGAGCCTGTATTCCAATATCGACTCAATGACAATGATGCTACGACGGCGGTCAACTTTAGATGTTCAGCATTTGGCGCTTTAGAAAAAATATTTTTTGGCAATACACCACCGTCACGTTTTTCCCATACGAGGTAGCTACCGCAATATTATTCAATGGTTACACGTTTAGCCTGGAAGGAATTCAGCACCGGATTCAATCCGCATCTCCAGCGTAAGAAGAGAGTGTGACCACTAGACCAGAGCTCTCCTTGGGCGAGGTAGAAATTAAGGTAATATAAAGCTAATCCCATGAATTAGTTATTTACGAAAGGCCAAGGATTACTAAAACGCCAGAAAATTGACTAAAGTTGACCGTAGTCGTCGCGTCATTGCCGTCGAACCGCATTTCGCTAGCGGAGTTCGGTCCCGGGCAACTTACCTTCAACTCCCGAATACGATGATTGGCCCATTTACGTTTCGTCGCAGTTCAAGGCGGAGATTAATGCGGGTGTATTACTTTGTACTGAATACCCTTTGTTGATGGTGCCAGGCTGGGCGTTGTTTCTTCAGTGGGTTCCTTTGCGGCTCATTAATCCCTGCTTAGTGTTTTGCTGGCAATCTTAGTTTCTACGTTTGTAGCGTATTACTCTAGCTAGCTAGAGCCTGTGGTCCAAAGGCTTTGGCGCAACATAGTAGCGAGGTGGGTCTCGAAGTCTCAAGTAGAGTTCTTTTGCATAAATAAATTTCCTAAACCTGGCTGTTCATTGTTATTTCTGCTGACGACACGTCGCGACCATATGTATGTATGAAGGTATTAAGAGTCTATGTAGTTGTTACATAACAACCATATGAAAGCGTAATTAACTTTTGCACGCTAAACGTGAGCCCTTTTTGCAAATGCCATAAAAAGCGTTGCTCTACATTTGCTACACCAAAGTTGCGATAAAAACGTTAGTGCCTACATAGTTGTAATATCTAGTATTGCCTTTCCAGGGATATGGATCGGTGTGAGTCTTGCACCTGACATAAAAGGTATTTTTTTAAGCACACAATTATCTTTTAGTGCCGTAGGTTGGTAAATTTTCGAATTAGAATACTATTATAGTACACCTTTAGCTAGGGGCATGTCAGAAAGTCGATTATGGGGATGTCACCAAAGGCTATTCCCGATAGATATTGCTTATGGCACCTGGCTCCTCATATTTCGTGGAATGTGGATGTACCATCATCTGTTCCTGCTGCTCTGCCTACCCCTTAATGGGAATGCAGAAGTGAGTACATGAATGCCATCATTGCCATCTGAACAGCTCCAGCTCCGCTACAAACCCGACTAATATGTTTAGTATGCACATACTTCATTCGGAATACCGGCTAATTTAACACATTGTTTTAAAAGCCACTTCAGTTTAGACATTTGTTTTCCCAACATCATTCCCTCTCTGTAATGTCCCTCCATAAAACCGTGTAAGAAACGCCCCTGCTTGTGCTCTGTTCGCTTTACGACACACTTAACCCTTGATGTTTTGACATACTCTTTGTGCTGTGCTGTTCTCCTGGTATAGAATCGCTGCACTAGCCAGCTGCTCTCTTTATTTATCGTGTTAAAACTTTAATGTAAACTTTGAAACGTCAAATATAATGTGGGGAAATGATTTACGGTTATGTGCCTGAGCTGTTTCGTATTATGCGGCTCGTAATAGCTTCCTCGAGCATGCTTCAGATCACATTGTTGTCAGTTCTGGGAGTAGTCGTTAGTTGTGTCACTCGGAGAGGAGTGTCTCTTTTGTCCGGAAGTTAGTCCTAAGCTTGGAATACTCTACAAACTACATAGAGCATCTTAGTATAAATGAGGATAATAGTAGTGCTATGCTACGCGGTATGAGAGAAAGCTTTTTTTTTAAAACACTTGAAGCAACACTATCTTTGCCTACCTTAATATACCTTAGTATCTTTGTATATATTCATATATATTTTTTTGTTTTTATATGTATTTATGTACTTATTAGTAAGTAGTCTATTATTTTAATATTTATCGTTGTGCACATAATATTAAATAATCCTCTTCATCCTAGGTTTGCTGGAAGAGATCTCTTATTAGAGATAAGCTCGCCTTTGTACGTGCTTTTTCCAATATTAAGTGTCTGTTTTATGTTTTCTGTGCAATAGAGTATAAAGTATAAGTATAAGCACGACGACATGTTTTTAACACAGGAGATCGAACAGTTGACGAGAAAACAGTGCCTTTTTGTACCCCCACCCCCTCCGTTGGTTGGGGCCTGTATCGAAGTCGAAAATGTTAATTACACACCTTTTCCCATACGGGGTGGCAAAGGCACAACCTGTGCCCGCTTTTAGCCAGTGATACTCCATTTTTAACCGACTTCCCAAAGGAGGAGGTTTACAATTCGTCCGGATATTTGTTTTTTTTTTTTTTTTTTTTTTTTATGTATGTTCCCCGATAGCGCCTAGACGGATGGACCGATTTGGAAAATTATTTTTTTGTTTGAAAGGGTTTACCTTCCCATTGGTCCCATTGACACCAGGTCAGGATCTGATGATGGGATCCTGGAGAAATCGAGGGAACTCTTCAAATATTATAGGCAGACCTATAGTGATTTTTGTGTTTTTCATAATAACTCGTGAAAATGCACATGGTAAGCATAATATTGTGATGCGGAACTGCTCATGAAGACCACATATGGCCACCAGATCTGCTCAATACTAGGTACAAATACAATGCGTGGCTGGCGGGCACGCATAGCCTAAGCCGGTGGACCTAGAGCCATGAAACTTTGTACAGAGGTTCCTTAGTAGCGTGGGGTAGCACTGTGATGGGATTTGACAAAATTAATTCCCCAAGGGGGGGGGGGGGGGTAGTAAGGGGTTACAGTTTGTATTAAACTCAATCTAATCAAATAGGGTTTGTGGAAGTCGGTTTTTTCTAAAGTTTACTTTTTGTTTCAATTATGCGTAACAGGTACCTACCCTGCTGTTGAGGCTAGCTGCCCGCAGCCGCAGTTATGGAAGGAGTACCTAATGAAGGTTTCCACACCATGTTTATCAATCACCGTTACTGTACTGTACAAGGTCAGCCCCGGGGTTCGAACCTGTATATCCTGTGTGATAAGCAAGCGTGAAACCCACTACACCACGGAGCTCGTCAAAATTATACTATCGTATTTAGTAGTAAAATAATTATTGCAGTAGTAAAGGAGTCTGTTACATAAGTCACCTATATTTGGTATGTTGTATTTATCGAGGCTTTATATTCAGTATACATACGTATAAATAAGTGCAATGCAATAAACCCTTGAGATCAGTTTATTGGGGTCATAAACTAGGGTAACTGCTTACGGAACCCAAATGAACATTCCGAACTTCAGGATACTTTTTGGTTTTCAACTACACATCGGTCCGGTCCCCCAAACAAAATAGAGTATTGAATATCTGAATAAACTTGAGCCTGACTGAGCCTCTACCATCCCGTATGGGAAAAGACGTGATGCCATATTTGTTTGTCAAGAAAACACACATCGTTCGATGGAATAACTATTAAATATTAACTGTAATTATAGTGCGAAGCTTGAAGGCGAATCTTGACGTCAGTTAAAGTACAAGCAACTACAATATGCCACGCTACATTATTAATATCCCATACAATATGAATGACACATTGAAATCAACATAAGTAATTTCTGGGCTCATATAAAACTACCTACATAGATAGCAACCCACTGGATTTGTATTGAAAATTGACTATATCCACGCTAAGTAAGAAATTCTATACATTTTGAATAATACAGTAAAATTTCAATGTATCCTTGGAGAGTTATATTAAATGTTTTTATCTATAGGAGATAATGCTATAATAGCCTTATTGACTTAAAAGCTAGATCTCCCACGTATTCAAGAACTAGGTATACATACATAATTTGCTATTCAAACGCCTCTCTGGTGGGTTTATAATAAAACTAGAAACTAGAATGGTTCTATCTGATTCAGACCTATTCAATCGGTTAGGATTTTTCGTTATACACAGCAAAATGTCTCAGATTCTGGAATTTAGAACATAAAATTTACAATGTGTGCGCGTGCGGTCCTAAATGCATCAAACAAATGTGGGTCCTACCTACCGACTGTGAATTGCTTTTTCTTGTAATAAATAAAAATAAAAACTAAGTAATTAACTAAACTAACAGCTTGAAATCCGACAGCTGTTATCCAGTTTCCTTTTCTAAATTAGTATTTTAGTTTGTTTAGTTGTGACCCCTCTGGCATCTCGGAAAAAATCAAGTAATGTTGTCTGAGGGCATGAATGTGAATAGATACCTGTTATTATAATATTGATTAGTGGCATCTATTAATAGCCTACGCGAAGAGTGGAAACAGAGTGTAGGTATACTATTATACCGGGCAGCCCATCCAATATTAAAACAAACAAAACGAAAGATTGTTCTTGGTATAACATTTCTGGAGAGATTTATACAAATACATTGTTTAATCACCCCACTGGTGCGCTGATTACAATATATGTTGTTTTTTAAACAATACTTATTTTCTACCTTTACCTTCCTTCCTTCCGTCGGCGCTACGACCCTTTGTGGGTCTTGGCCTCCTCCACAATCTGCTTCCATTTCGCTCTATCCCTGGCCTCCCTTCGCCAAGATGTTTTCTTCCCTGTTCCACATATCATTACCGGCCTATCCCTACTGGTAGCGATGCTCTTCAGATCCTCCTCCAGACAATCTCTCCACTTCTTCCTGGGTCTTCCACGGGGTTTTTTTCTGTTGCGGGGTCCAATTGCTAATGATTTTGACAGCTCTGGTGTCATCCATTCTCTCCAGATGTCCCGCCCATCTTAGCCTCTGTGACTTGCAGAACCGGCCGATGGTTTCTTTGTGAATCAGAGCCTCCAATTCGTGGTTCATTCTGGGGCGATTGGTACCGTCAGGTTCCCGGACTGGACCGAAAACTTTTCTTAACACTTTTCGTTCGAAGACAGCGTAGAAACGTTGTTCCCAGCGGTTATGCGAGCTTTGATTTCCTCCTCCGTCACGTTTTGGGAATTCAGGATGCATATCGGAATGCACTCACACATTCAATGGAGCTCTCTCCGACAACAACGTCCTGCGCAGGTTCAGAGGTCCGACTGGGAGCGAGGTACTTCGTCTTCGATGCGTTCACCTCGAGTCCAAAGTGGGTGGATTCAGCTTCATGTGCGGCTCCGTGGTTAGTCATACTGAGCTTAGAGCGGCTGGTTATGATTGTCATCCGCATAGGCAGGCAGCCAGCTGAGACGTATTGTACTCAATAAGTCCTCTGAGATCGAGCACCTGGTGCTGGAAGCCGCTACACGGAAGCACAATATCAGAGGACTTATTGACTACAACACTTAGTTTCTACACTTATTCTTAATTATCCGTAAAAGTGTGAAGCATAGTTATAAACAATCAAGAAAATCCTTCGTTTGAAAGGAATTATACATTTGATAGCTCACACTATAACGTAGCTTTCTTCTGACGACCTTTTCCTAGAACCCAAAGAAATGAGAGATCAAAATCAAAAATCAAAATCAAAATGTTTATTGTTTAACCATGAGTATTAACATTATGTCAGCTGAAGCCGTCTTAAAGAGATCGTCGTCTTAGAGATTAAACTCACAATGCTAGAATCAACCGGTTCCCTAAAAAAAAACATAGCAAAGCAACCACCTCCAAAGTCAGGTGAGTAAATTAAATAACATCATCCAGCAATACCATTTTTTCTTCGACCAAGCTGAAAGGGACGACTAGGAAAGTAATCATTTCAACCTAAAAGCTATATTACTAATGCATAAAGAACTTACAATAGATAAATAATGTGCAAAAGCGAGCTTACCTCTAGCAAGAGCTACTGAAGTTAGTGAAGAAGAAACTACTGAAAGACCACTTCTCACGTCACTTCAGGTTAATAAATCGCCCTGTAATGAAATAACATAAATTCGCGCCCCACTGAACCACTCGGTCTTACCCTCCCCCCTACCCTTCTGGTTTAATTATGCACCGTCCACCTCTAAAGTGCAGCCGGCGGAAACTTTTATAGTGCCATAAATAGTATCATGCCTGAGCTCTGGAGAGGGCTGTCCTAGACTAGTGTTGGTATGAATGCTTCTGCAATTGATTGGGTATTGTTGTTCTTTGTTTTTAGTAGTTTGGGCAGAGGTTAGTCTACTATTTTATAAGTTAAGTCGTAGAACTCAACTGCCAACCTGGCACCCCTATGTATTTTCAAACAATAACTGCGAAAAAGTATTGCAGATATTTTATATTTGCAGAAGCATTTATCTTCAACATATTAGGTAACCTCAGTGCGGGGTTATCTCTCCCGAAAAACCTGTAGAAACTTAGCAGAACAGGCTAATGAATATGCTATATTTATCTCACGATTCAGAATTCCACCACTTGGGCCGTCGCAACCCGTGACCTCGATCATTCAATCATTGTCAGACTTCACATATCTATCTATGGGCGGCAAGAGCCTCTAATGGGAGGATAAATTGAGTTTCCTATCTTCGACTTTTCTTTTTATTTTCTTCTTGAGAGAGAAAAATATGTGGCATATTGGAACTGAATGTGTTTTTGCTCAGGCAGTTGTCTCGTTTGTCAATCAAACTGGAAATCGAAGTTACTTATTAGAAATACGCATCTCGATGTGACACGTTAAAGAGAGCTCTGGGCTTTATAAATTCCATTAATTCGAGAGAAAAAAATTGAGAGCGTCGCCCCATTTTCTAAAATTTTGTATTCCTAAATATTCGACATACAAAAACGTGCACTCTCACAAATTTTATGAACTGACTATGAAAATGAAATATTATTCTCGACGAAAAGCCACTAAAATTAAACTGTAGGTCTCGCTGGTCCGAAATATGATTTTGAAGTTTCTCCGAGTATATTTTTGGAACTGGCCGATTTGGAGAGTTCATATTTTCGGGCCGGTTTATTTCCTTGTCATTGTATTTTTAATTTTTCCGTGCTTTTTTGCGAATTTTTAATATGAATTTGAATATTCAATCTGACCCGTTCTCGTGTGTGACTTATCCTTGCCTTTTTTCCCTAAAGGAGGTTTTTTTTGCGTGACTGGCTGTATGGTTAGGTCTTCATCCAAGAGTTAGAAGAGGAGGTCCTCTATTTCGCTTTGGGTTTTTTGGGACCCAGAGTGTAGTTAGTTTGGCCCATCGTCTGTCTAATTGCAAACGAGCCACATGGCCGGCCCAGAACTACTTCAATTCGGCTGCGTTTTCTGCTTCATCTTTGATTTTTGTTTTAGACTGTATTACATACAGATCCTCGTAGTCGTTTCCTCTGAAGATGTAGAAGAGGATTGTCGGACACTGACTGTATTGCATTGCATTCGTTCTTGCATACGTTTCCCCCCAGAGTTAGAGGAGGGTGGTCGACTTGTCGTGCGTGACTGACTCTTCGTTTATGTCTTCTTCCTAAAGATGAACAGAATTTTCGTAGCTGTATGATAATCTCATGAGACCTCGTTTCCTCCGCAGAGCTAGAGGAGGGTTATCGGGCACTGACAGTCCAACTCATCCTGTACTTATTTTCTCCACAGAGCTAGAGGAGGGTTGTCGGGCGCTGTGCGGGCGGCGGCCGCTCGCCCGGCAGCATGGCGACGGTGGAGGGGCGGCCGGCGCAGTACGGCGTCAGCCTGCGCCAGCTGCGCGAGCTGATGGAGACGCGCGGCGCGGAGGGGATGGCGAAGATCAACGCGATCGGCGGGCCCAACGAGCTCTGCAAGAAGCTCTACACATCGCCCACAGATGGTGAGTCGAGAACTTCTTTCTCCTATCCTTTCAAAAGTGTAATTTGCCGATCAGGCCACATTACAATTGAAACGTTAATGTTATAAATTACCCTCTGGTGACAGACACCTAGGCACATAAGAACAGCGCAAGGAAAGAGAGTTAACGCCGTACTTTGCAATTATTTTCGGAGTTATTAAGTCTGGGCATTAGTCCTAGTTGTATCAGTCTTGACAGTGTAGTCGCTGTCGTCACTTCATTTGGGGACCTGTCTCACAATTCGTCGCCTATCCTTGGAATCCATAGAAATAAAATCCCCTCCCATTGAAATACCGTCGAGTTGATGATATCGTCGGACTATCTGGCAAGTCAGGCAAAAAATGCCTGGTCCATTTATATCGCTTTTTCATCAATATCGTTTCTTTCAACATGATCAAATATAGGAGTGGAACATGACATGTAACATTACCAAAAGATGCTAATATTTCTCAATATTTTTTATCGGGTCCATCCACCATAATTGTTAGACAATACAGCACTTCATTCTGTGACATCGAGGCCTCTTACTCAATAATTTATGACCGCATTGTTCAATGTTTTACCTTCCGTCCACTGGCGGGAACGCTTTAAAATTTCACAATCGATAGGTACTAAGTTTACTTAAAATTTACGTCTTCGCTTCATATTATAGATTCTTGTAGCGTCTTCGGAGCCTCTATAATAGCATCCTTTGAATGTGTCGATGACTTTATACATATACCCTTTGTCATCATTACACAGAAACCTCGCTATCGTTTCCTTTACAATTTTCTTGAGCTTTGTCAAGTCTATTATTTATAAGGTACTACAACTACAACCTGACAATTTTCGACAGTGCGTAAGTAGATAAATCCAATTAATGGTAATGCCAAGCCGGAACTTAATTATGCTACATATTCGATTTCGTCGTGCGAAATATTTAACAGTTAGTCGTTTTTGAACTTTTATTAACATACGCGACGTCTCAAATATTTTGGTTTTTCAATCAGAATTTACCGTTTTCTTATGAAACGCAAAAACCATAACATCAAATATACACAACTGATGTTCATGCAGAAAGCGAAGCATATCTACCTGCTCCCGAAGACATGACGGATGTAGGAACATCACCGTCCTAAAACCTTATCAAAATAATGGATCGTACCTCCATCCCCCGTTTGACGTCTCCTCTATTCCGTGACAATAAAGATTAGTTTCCAGAGCCAGCTGTAAGCGAAATCGCTTGTCTGACGCGGGTAAAGCCGCAGAATTGAGAGGTTATTCCCGTCTGAACACTAAACCTATCGAGCCTTTCGATTTGCTCCATTTTTCTTTCGCCCCGCGTCAGTTCTCGCATCGACCGACGACGACGCGCTCCGATAAACAGCCTTTAGCTCGTCGTTTCTGCTATTGTGCTATTCTGCCATTTTCCCAGAGCTAGTAGTAACCTACTGGACGCTCTCGTTCCCGTCACGGCGTATCAGACTCTTAAAATTCAAATAATTCAGTACCGCACTGTGTTGTTCTCAGTACGTATCCGGGATAATATCTGAACTAACTTTTCGATAAGCTGAATTGTAAATAGGAAGTGGGTTGAGTGGCAAATGGGACAGACCCGAATTTGTCACGCACGGTCGGTATAGACCCATTTACGTACCATCTCTTAAGGTCATATATTACGGTTTAGTTGTTCACCCCGTATCTTCCCTGACGAAGGATCTGTCCGCTCCTACTTCCTTGTTTTTTGCAGTAAAGCTCTTTGGTTGGTCACCCTGTATCTTCCCTGACGAAGGATCTGTCCGCTCATACTTTGTTTTTGAAGTAAAGCTTGATGTCCTTTGATATTCTTTCGACTGAAAGTGTAACATGCCTTGATTACTTAGATTCGTTTTCTTGTTTTCGTGGGACCATAATCTGACACAGCAAGTAAATGTCCTCTCTATTCTATTTCAGACCGTGTTTTATCTATATCGTATTTTAGATTTGTACTGAACCATTAATCTACGCTGTATGCATGTTTATTGTATGTATAGTTATAAGTATAATTGTCTTCTAGTAAGTTGTGGTCAACTACTTTATCATTGATTTCTCTGCCCACCAATATTCCTGTGATCGCTCATTGTTCCCTAGTGAATGTACATATTTCTAGAGTTTCTTTTCAAACATCACCTCAAACGACTATGTTCGTCTCCAGACAATTTCAATGTGTTTATTAAAGGTCGCATAACGCCCGATAGCCAGCAATTTTCAACCTTATATCTTGGTAATAAAAGTCAAAACCTTTGAAATGGAAATAATCAAATAATGATGGCCCGACAGTTGAGAGGATAACGCCCGATAAATGTAGAGTTTAGATCAGCTTCCAATCATCTGTGAAACATTGAACACGAGACACCTTTCATTTCAGCGAACACGTAATGAAATACCACGCTTTAAATATTTAAATGTCATTCGGCGGTTTAGCGATGCCCTTTGACCTTTAACTATCGAATGCAAATGAGAGATAAACAAACGTACGCCAAAAGGCCAAAGTTACGAACACTCAGGTACTGAAACCAAGAAGAGTACCTGAATGTTGTATATTAAATTAATGTCCCTATGAGGCAACGAAATAGTAATTAGATTCAGCCTGCCCGGTGCCATTGAACTCAACGTTTACACTCCTGACACGCGACGGTACCATTACCATACAAAAATGTTCAGAGGCGTCAATACAAGAACCATGAACATGTCGGAATCAACATTTCTTTTATAACAATTTTAATTAAGCAAACTGAAACCTAACTCTTTATTAATCTGTGCTGAAACCGAGAAACCGAGCGAAGTCCTAACCGAGCGACTATTTGATTAAGGGGTGTACTTTCACTACCTAGAATACCGGTCAAATAACTTAATTTGACATTTCATGTACGTGTGAAATGTCAAATTCCTCAGATAAACAGACAGACAAACGATTTCTGAGGGTTGAAGGATCGGCCCTAAGTCACATGCACGATCGATGGTAACTGCGACTACCAAATCTTCATAGTTGTATGCAATATTTTTGACACTTGTGTTTTAAGGGCGTTTAAGAAGCGTAGTAGTTGTGTCGTCCATTTTCGGAAGACAAGAGGTTTAGTCAGATCATGTAGATCTAGCTACCTCTTAAAAGCCATGTTTAAAACAATTTAATGCAACGAACCTGTCATCACACAGCCCATTAATTCCTCATTGGTCACATAAAGCGTTAGTTCCACCTGTCACCGCGCCACAGAAGAGATAATAATTCATAATAATTCATAATTTATTCAGATGAAAAGTTAGGCACATAGTTGTGTGGATCCCAGTCTCCTAAACTAGGTTTATCAGGAGGCAGGGCTCTTCCATTATTTGGTCGTTGAATTGGGAAAGAATGAGGGAAGTGGGTTATGTAAGAATGTATGAACTTTTCATAGAATTTAGTTACCAGGGGTATGAGACTATATGAATTTTCAGTAAGGTACACAAAATAATAGTACGCGCGCTATAGGTGCCGCCATCCACGACGACGCGTGACGTAGCTATTTGCATCTTTCTCTTTCATCGGGGCACTCTGCTGAAAGACAAAGATGCAAATAGCTACGTCACGCGTCCTTGTGGATGGCGGTACCTTATAAATGATCGTTATAGAGCTGAGCAAATGTTTTCACATTTCTGACATTTTCAGTCGAATAGATCCGATAAAGCTTCAGCTACCCAAACTCGATAGCGCCAACCTATTACTTGACCGGTCACTGCACCAATCCAAAACCTGCCTTACGGTGATACATCGATATGGTGTAAAATAGCGTGCGTCATATTCGAGCCATATCACTGGCCTGTTTTACCGCCCATAAATGGTTAATTGTTGCCTATAAACTTTCAATCAGAGCTTATAGGTTGATCAATAACTATGAGTATACGAATGGGATATGAGTAGGTATTTATTTTTGGGTGGCAATACCATTTCAAAATGACATTATGATTGCGCATTATGGCAGACATCTATGTCTCTATAATCGAGCTATGAAATGGTGATTTCAAAATTAAATCATCAAGTACCAATTAACGAATGCCAAACCATTATTAGTAAACCCTAATTCCATCATATAATCTCGTTGCAAACTTGATACACAAAACCTTTTAAAGAACGCTGCTGTTCCGAGGAATTTCACGTTGCTTACTCTAGGTCGTTTGTACAAGAAATGCGCTCTTAGCGTTACGGTTTTAGAGTTTCAGCTTTCTTGGCTGGCTGTTGCTATTCAGCTGGTATATGATAGATAGTCGTTGTCAGAGCAAAAGACCGCACGAAAAATGCTCACCCCGGCTCGGTGAGGGAATAACATCTTTATACAGAGCTTATAATGCTCATATTTTCTCATTGCGCTCCGACAAACACGGATGAAAAGCAAGATTCAAGAATTTTAGTGTTATTTTGCGGTTTTCGTTGCAACAATAGCTTTATTTCCATATCAAATCATTATAAGTACATAATGTATTAACTATTTTTAGAGTTGGTCACTGGATGGATGTATTTATTTTATAACTAGCTGACCCGGCAGACTTCGTGCTGCCTCAATTTAATATGAACTTTATTGAATAGCAATAAAGTTCAAATTTACTCTAGAAAACGTTTGTATGGGAAATAGAAAAGGGCTGTTTTTAGGGTTTTCCCGGAAATTATTCGATTTTTTCTCGCCTTTTAAACCTTCCCTAGACCTCCACGAACATTTCAAGACTAAGATAAGATAAATCCGTTCAGCCGTTCTCGAGTTTTAGTGAGACTAACGAACAGCAATTCATTTTTATATATATAGATCGAAACGAAAATTCGTTTTCTTATTGTAGACAATGATTCTATTCTGTAGGGCTTTGCTGGATCGTTAAACGTTATCAGATTGTGGCAAAGCGTAGGAGAATCTTTGAAAGTAATTAAATTAAAAGGTAGGTTAAAATATATTATTTTAAATAAACACAAGTACAGGCACTGTGGTGTGCAGATAACAATACAAATGGATTTTTGAGCCGTTCGTTCCACTCGATTCCGACGCCTAAGAAATTATAGTAATTGTCTTGTATAATAAACAACACAATTATTCACCATATGTCATCCAAATGACTGGAGCTCGAAAGTGTCCTTCGACTGTCTCAGACGATTATTGATTATTTATTTTACCCATTGTTTGACTCTTTGGAGGTCGTCAAGGCATCGACCCTACCCTAGTCGATATTAACGAACTTCATCAAGAATTGCGGCTAACATTGTGCCTGTATTTATTTATTTATTTACAATAATTATTGGTGACACAAATATACAAAATTACAACATACAATAGAATTTAATTAGATAACTAATTAAATTATAATAAATAATGTCACATCAAATAAATTCATTCAATAATATAACATAATATAATCATATATCAGACATAATATGTACAACACAGTTATGCATTCAACTCACAGAACCTGCCACATTCTCTCTAAATCCCTCTATGCATCACCAAACACATCATTCAGAGGTGCTGCAGCCAACAGTGCGTTGAGGCTGTCCCGCGCCCGGACAAGCGGGGACTGCTGCCGGCGCGCCACCGTGCGGCGCGCCGCCTGCTAGCAGCTGGTGCCTGCGCGCGCGTAGGTAGTTGTCAGGCACGTAGAGCGCGCATACGGCATGTATTATAATCGCTTGCACAATAGAATCGCACTGTCAAATTATGTTTATCAAGTTATACTTTAGATTGTGATGGTATAACTCCCATGCTCGATAGAAATACTGATATTCGTTTCACTTACTCCAGCGCCCTGTCACAAACATATGCCTACGTGACGTGCGTGACATGCATGCAGGTGACAAAAGGCCACATTTGCACGCCATCCTTCCAAGTCCGATTGGGTACTCTATCTACCGCCATGAAAACGTGGCCTTTGCGATCGATGTCACTTCATAACACCAGGCACAACGCCATACGAATCAAGTGAAAGTCACTCCATATCCTTCGAGCAGCGTTTCTTGCACCATCCTCACGCGTGTGCGTTACGTTCGTTGAGCCGTTGTAGAGCAATTCATCAACTGGCCTAATTAAGACCCTTGGCACCATCACCCCGTGGAAAATTAGTTCGGAATACCCTCACACAACCTTTGCGGGACACCCTCTAGTAATTAGTAAACTGAACGGGGTTAATGTTTCCGGGTAATCTCAAGTTTTCATTGGATTTTGTCCTGTTTATGCTCGCATGGTAAATTGCTTGTCAAACTTGATGGTAACTTTAAGACTGTTTGGTGTTACGTGTACCCTAGAGAAATTAAGGCCAAAAATAATTTAGGGATGTGGTCTACTTTGGGCCTATTTTAGGCCGATATTGGAGAATTGATTTCATAGTTTTGTCGCACCGTGTTCTTTCATTTTTAATTACTACTTTAAAGCTGACCAGTTTAGCATGTAATATTCTGTCACAGGAAAATAAATTAGTAATATCCGCAATAGGTACCAGAATCGTAAGGATAATCTCCACTTGAATCATCCGAGCGGATGAGCGACAGAATCGATCGTCGCACCTCTTGCTCGCACTGAAAGAGGCGTTCAATAACGAACAGGTTCAACCAACCGGTTCGTTAAATAGGTTACCTGAATTGATAACTTTGGTAAAGTTTACTGTATCTTCATGGAGATGTGATCAAACAAAAAAAATAAGTAAAAATCCGAACTCATTACATATTAAGAGAATATGAAGAAGTTAATAGTTTTACCTGTTCTAAACGGAGAAGTTGACAAGCACTATGTGAGAGACTCATCTGTAATGTTACCTACAAAATGTATAATTTGTCTGTTTAAGGGCTCATCGAGACAATTTGGAACAGGGCGTTTGTTTCTCAATATCGTGATTATTTCAGAATATCACAACTTCTTGTCAACATATTGCATTAGCATCTATTTACCGTTTTCGGATCAAACCGGAATAGATTCAGGTACCGCTAAGGCGAGTCAAATCGCATTAGCCTGCATCCTCCGTCAAGGTCACTCTGAGAGGTCACGGTCTATGACGTCACACTCGAGTTCTCCCATCTACCCTCATCCATCTGCCGTTGACGGCTCATACAAATGATGTCCCGTCACGTCCGTATACGTGATCTATCCATTGTTTTAGGGATTTACTTTTTTTTTGTTTTTTTTGTGGGAATGTTTTGTAATTTTATTTCAAATGGATCCCTTGTCGGGCCTGATTGTGATGGTACGGCCTGAAAAGTTGCGCCTTTTGTTTTTGTAAGCGTGTAATGCAAGGTTGATATGCCCTGAAATATAATGCCACTTTTTATTAGCAAAATGTTTATAATGCCGATAAATTCGGGTTACATTGGCTCAGCTTTAACCCAAATATCAAAAAGATAAATAATATAAAATGTTTCTTGGTCTTTCTTTGTCGGTATTTTCGCGACTCCTTTTAGTATATCAAACTTCTTACAACGTGAACTCAACTCTTGATTGTTCTCTGACTTTAGCCTTGTAAAATGGGGAGGTCCTAGCTCCCCATTTTACAAGTATTTTTACGTAGAGCATAAAATAGACCATGTAAAGCCATGTCTCGTGCCACCATTTCCAACTGGTACCTTTATACGACGACGGAAAAAATCCGCCCAAACCACACGAGTCCCCGCCCGCCCCTCGCCGCCCTACATTAATCAGTGTTACTGTAAAAAGTTTCGCCTTTCAATCAACGCTTCCCGGTTGTCTGATGTCGAAGGTTTGGTTCAAGATTTTAATATTTTAACAACACATGAAATAGCGTCAAGCCTTTTCCCATACGGGGTGGCAGAGGCTAATTGGGCCCACTTTTAGTTTATGGGCTTTTTTAAATATTTATTGAGGAGGAGGTTTACAATTCGTTCCAAATCTTTTATATCATAGAAAATTAGAGAATACTTTTTTAAAATTAGAGAATACTTTGTGAACTTTCTGATATATTTAATTTCTCACAAAATCAAATCAAATACAGTAATGTAAGTACATTCTAGCTTTGTAGGGACTCGTAGGTATATTGTTGTAAACAAAGGTCTACCCTTGCTGATATATCAAACTCTCTCATCGGAACTTGGTTTGCTGGAAGAGATCTCTTTTTAGAGATAAGCTCGCCTTTGCACACTCTTTTTATTTACTTTTTGTCATTGCAATTAATGGTGTGCAATAAACAAATTATGAATATGAATACAGCTGGCAGCCCTGAGTGCTGATTCCAAAATAGTTCAATCATAAAGCCACTGGTTTTCCCGCTAAATTTCGAATAGCCGAATTGTTTATCAACATAATCCGGGCTCGCGCCACGCACCGTCTAGCTAATCGCGCGTTATCAACCGCTGAAAACCAATCGAAATCGATTCAGCCGCGCGCCGGGCGACTATCGACCTTGCGCTGGGCGTTTGTAGGTTATTCTGGGATTATTCTGTCTTTTTGGGGAAAGTTGGTAAAATGATAAAAGACAGATACTCATTTTGTACAATTAAAAAAATAAATATACAACACTATATGTCTACGTTGCTAAATCTAAATATATGTTTTATATAAACTGTATATATACCGCCCAGTCGCTTTCGCGATACTTATCAACTCTTGCCGTACAGATAGCAAGTAGGAGAGAGGCAAGAGAATTGTTACGGGGTCGTTGCGAATGTCACGGCCTTTTCCAATCCTGTTACCGTACTAGCAATACTAGCATTACGTATTACTACACACATTCACACACCTGTATGTGTGTTGGTGTGGGTTCCTAGGGCGCATAAATACATACATACATATTTTCAGGCCGTTTTCCAGGGAGAGGGGTAGGCAGAGACTAAAGACCTCCACTTGCTAAGATCCTATAAATTGCATGCTGGCGTTCGCATGACTTTGGCCCGGTGGCACAACTGCGGCAAAAATAACCGGCCAAGTGCGGTAAATAAATAAATAAATAAATAAATAAATAAATAAATAAATAAATAAGTGCGAGTCGGACTCGCGCACGAAGGGTTCCGTACTATTATCTATAAAAAACAGCAAAAAAAAAAACTCGTTAGTTGTATGGGAGCCCCCCTTAATATTACATTTCTTTTGTTTTTTAGTATTTTTTGTTATAGCGGCAACAGAAATACATCATCTGTGAAAATTTCAACTGTCTAGCTACCACGGTTCATGAGATACAGCCTGGTGACAGACAGACAGACAGACAGACGGACGAAAAGCGAAGTCTCAGTAATAGGGTCCTGTTTGGCACCCTTCGGGTACGGAACCCTAAGAACATCGGGATGATGGACCTTGTAATTCTAACCTGGTCCGAAAAAATCTGAGTATTACAGGAAGGTTACTCTTTTGTACTACTGCTGTAGCTACTGCATACTTGACTATTTAGTTCATGTTGCATTGGTGAATAATACTAACTATGACGATATCTGCGTGTGAGTTAGGGCTTACGTCATTTATTGAATGCTAAGTAATATCAACAGCTATTATAGATAGCCTTATAGTAAGGTACTTGATTCAATGAAATCATCGTTTATTTTTATTTTATAAGTTAAACGATGTTTCTTTGTTCCTTTGACCTCAACCTCAGCTTTGCACATTGATGGGAAGAAATATTTTTCAAATTTGCACATAGCCATCGGCTCTCATTGGAACTTGGTTTGCTGGAAGAGATCTCATATTAGGGATAAGCTCTTTTTTGTGCACTATTTTATGTGCTTCTTGTCTTTTACTGTTATTGTGTGCAATAAAGAAATTATGAATTGCCATTGAAGGAGTTAGTGAATATTATTTATTTATTTATTTATTAATTTATGGTTCACCAACAGATGATACAGTTGACATTCATTTATATTAATTATTACATTAGTGCTAGATGTTCATCTACTTATAGGTAAACACAACATGCAAATTCGACATTAACTAAAATTTGGTATTGTAATTATTGTAAATATTCTAAGCATACGCCCGGTTCCCGAAAGGAAAATTAACCGTCACAACTTGTCAAACTCTTGTTAGTATAATTTCAGTCAGTCTCATGCCTTATTGTTACATTTAACCACATTCAGAAATTGGGGGATAGGTTTATAAAGGTTCCATAATGTTAGTAATCTATCGACCTCAGCATAGTAGGAATAATAAAATAGTCTGCACAATGAGTAGACACAACAACAACAACATCATAGCGTCACACCTATATCCATACTGGGTGGCAGAGGTACAGGTATGCCCTCTTTTAGCCAGTGATACTCCAATTTGCGTAACAAGGGGCTAGCCCATCGCCGCTGTATTTATAGAAATAATATAACTTTGAAAAAAATAAAACTATACATCCATGAAATATGACATCGCCGACCCCTCATCCCCATTATCTCCACAACGCAATGATAGGTTCACCATCATCATCATCAATCAGCCCACACCCACCCGCTGCTGGGTATAGGCCTCTTCTCTACCACGCCATCCGCTCCGGTCCTGTGCCTCCCGCATCCACTGCCTGCCGACTATGGCGGTTATGTAGGTATGACTTCATTAACACCAGTTCGCGAGCAGCAATGTTTATTTCATGCGAGCCGCTTAATTATACGCAACACAACAATAAACATAGTATTTTGGACAACGTTGAATTCTCGTATATTTGCTGTGGTTTAAACTCCAGCATCTGTTTGTTGAGTATTAAATAACTGAACCATTATTGGGTTTGTACAATAAACATATAGGTTGTCGTTCAGATTAGTGTGTCATGGATTTAGATTTAACTAATTTCGTTTATGAAGAAAGAATCGTTTTATGATCAACATGCTCAGCCTACTTCGATCCAAAGCGAGGTATAATATAAGCATCTTCTTCAAAATTTATTTTTTAATATGAATTGAACTAAATACAACAAGAGCAGCTGTTCTAGCCTCCACGCAAAATGCAGTATTGAATCACTGGCTAAAAGTGGGCACAAAATTCGCCTGTGCCACGCCGCCGTATGGGGAAATGGCGTTATGCTTTGGAGTGTTAAGAGCAGCTTCCTTTGTTTTTTATGGCGTGTTGGCCCTAAACCCCTAGAGGCCTACAAGGTGCGTACCATAGCCCAGCAAATAAACGAGTAATTCCCGCCCCACCGGCCGGCGGCGCCGCTTTTGCTGCGGCCTCGTTTTTCGCCCCCGAATCAATTTCCAGGATGACGTCACCGCCGCCCCCTCCCCCCGCGCCGCAGCGCGCCCCTCGCCCCGTCTCCTTCACACACAGAAGGCTGATCGGAGCCTCGCAATACAGCTATTTCCGCTAGCGAGGCTGTCTTGTGTCGCTTTGTGTCATAAACGCCGAGACGATAGAGATCACAAGCTGATAAAATACTAAATGTTCCACCAAAATGCTGAATTCCGAAATATCGCTCAAGTTTACGGAGAGATCCTCGCCCGGTTTCCGAAAGGATAATTAGCTGTGACAACTTGTTAAACTCTTGTCAGACTGACTGATTTCAGCCAATCACGTGCCGCTATTTATAATTAATCGCTTGTCACATTTGATTGCTGTTTTAGAAACTAGAGGTCTGATTAGTGTTAGGTTAAACAGCTTTGTACGCCGGTTAAACAAACCTTTTTAATCGAGCTCCTCTACCTGTGTTGTCTTGACCACCCATATTGCAAGATCTGGCAAAGAATTTGGGCAAATTCTTCATCAAAACATCAACATGCACTAACTCCACACTATCCCAGACCACAGAACCGAGTTTTTATGAAACTTGTGTGTAGTTTACAGCACAATTCATTAGGCAACATCCGGGCAGTTAAACAGCTGTATGTAAAACAAATTCATAACCGACCAACAGAAACAAACCAGGTACGCTGTACCATCAGCTAAAACCCTTCCTCTCCTTATTTCCAGGCATTAGAAACCAAAATGATCTGTGGGGTTTTGTTAATGGAACGTTATGATTGAACGCCCAGTCTATTTCGGCACCGACTAGCTCTCGACTCATATTAATATAAGCCGCGATTAAAATAAATGTACCAGCGGTACGCGGTACGGCAACACACGGACTAGATGCCGGTAGAGAAAACAAATAAGCAAAGAATATAGGTAATTCATTAGCAGCACGTGGACAGGCTGGGCTGCATGGCAACGGGCTCATTTGCGGTGCGGACTTTTGTTTCGACTTTCCTAGAAGTAGCAGCTATAGTTAACCGAACAACACACAGCCAGAGAAGTTATCTTCTAGTTAGGAACAATTGCAGAAAGTTAACTTACTTTGGTAGTTTAAACTCTTCGTTTCAACTATGAATGATACTTGTTGTAGAGAATACAAAATACTGCTCCAATTTATCAAACATATTTCCTTGCAAACAGTAATGTTTCTTCCTATCTCTGCAGAGCTTGGTCCATTTGTTTACACATGAATAAAGCGAAAGTTTATTAAAGGCACTACATCATATTATTTGCTGTTCTTACAGGTTAATGACGCGGTTGCGAAGCGGCTTGTTTAAACTTGCGACTATTAATAAATCTCTGTTTAATCTGGGCCCTGTAGTCTCGCAGTTCCATCCCTATATCAAAAGAGTTTCTTGTTATGACATCGTCTGAAATGATAAATAAACTGCTCGACTCGATCGAATCGAATAAACATCCACAACTAGCAATCCCTTCTTGAACTTTGAAAGTACATCTATAGGTTAACCTATATGCGAATGCTTAACGCATGAGAGAATAGTGTAGGAAGGATCACGTCATCGTTGCAGTGTAACCGCATCTGCATCTCGCTAACGGAGCACGTAAACGAGCTCTCTGTGGCAACACACTGCTAATTGAGCCCATCCGTCTGTTCCATTATAATGTTTCAACTCTCCGGTCATTAGTCACATGATTTCTTATGCTCCCAATATTCCCAGACACATTGAAAACGGATTCCGAGACATGTTCGCGCGCAGAAATAGCATAGATAGAGCATTTCGGTGATCCCTGGGGGACGCCGCGGCGAATGGTTGTCCTGCTCGTACTTGCAAGGTGGCGATATGCCTTTCCTGTTTTTACTCGCCCAGTTCATTGTTTCAGCGCCTCAGCTCGGTTGGCCGACGGACTGAAATAGGTCGGGAACACTCCGTAACAGCAGTGTAGGTAGCAGGAAAAATTACGCATCGAGAAGTATTCGAATTGTTTCAGTCACTCTTATGTACAATGAGGGTCATTTCATCTGAACTCGGACACTTTTCGAGCAGTCGAATATTCCTGCTTGAGGCTGTCAGGCGATAGAAAACCGGAGCGAGGTCACTGCCGGTGATGCGGAGTGTCGGCCGACGTCGCCAGCTGATTAATATCCGATCGCATTCCCCCATTGATCGATCGGGTGATCGCTGAATCGATTCGCTTTACTCGGTCATGGTTGGGTTTCACTATTGCATTGAAACCTTACATAACTCTGAACATAATCGAGGAGCTATAAGAATTCGGGCAGTTCGGAGATTACAGTCAATTCCTTTGAATTCTAGCAAGCATAAACCCTCTTATGTATGTACTGTCAACGCCAACAGTTCGAATGGCCTCGGATTTATTCATCGACTTAATCACCATCCCCTATTAAGCCCGCTCTTTTTCTCCAGATTCCAGACTAGACAAACGACTTTTCCTAGTTTTTTTAGCCTTTTTTCCTTTTGATACAATGCTCTGAAATTATCTTTACAATTATAATACCGGAAATTATCTTTGTTTTTAAATACATATTGTCACTCCCACGCAGCGATCTCCAAATGTTTAATTACTGTCGCTGTGTTTTCATATACAAACGGGACTGGGTGTCTAAAAATATCTGCGTGATATTCTATTGCAAGGAATGTTGCTTGAGAGCGTTTAAAAGTCCCCGAGTAGCTGTTTGTTTTGTACAAAGTGCATTTACTTCTAACGAGTATCAGTAGTGGCCATTTAGCAGAGCTCTTGCACAAATACGAGGGTTTTAAATTTGTTTAGAGCTTTTATGTCTACTTCTCTCGTTTTCTTTAACATCTTTGTTTTGTTCCGTCCTTGAATTTATTTCGTCGTGAAATTCCGTTTTTCGGGCGTTATAATTCAATTGCCACGTTAGGATTAGGAGATTTTGTGTCTCATTATTATTTTTATTTATTTATTCTAATTGGTTTGTCTGCCGGTTAGTGACCTTTGCAGCAATATGCATATAAGTCATTTGTGTAGTATTGTGCCGGGAGTCGATGCTTTGTAGCATACCATGGTTATATTCATGCCTGTTATTAGATGTATGTACGATTACATTCATTCATACCCGTACCGTACCGTACGTGCATTCATTCCACGGTGGGCGGATTTAGTTAACACTTTTATTTGATTGAATAATTAACTCGCTGGTCTCGTTTTTCGTTATATCTGGATATTTTTGTCACCAATCTGGGTATCTTTTCTGCTGTTTAGACTGTATTTACGATTTTCTATTTATCTATTTCATCATAGTCTAGTTGGTGTTAAATAAGGTGGCGGCAATTTGAATTATTTGTCTCCTGCAGGACAAGCCTTCAAAAGGTCGTCTTTATAAGCCTATAAGCCATACTTCAAACTGTTCGCCCAAACTGACACTGCCAAACTTCAGTTCTCTCATGTAGCTTCATACATTTGTAGCTCATGCACCGTAACCTCGCCCGCCCTTTGGCAGGCGCCGCTGCCAGTCTCGCCTGACCAGGACAACTAGACTCTTCCACAGTTCATTGGCTCTCACCGCTTTGGCCTTTACAAATCTGGTCGGGGGAGGAAGGGGAAGACCGTCGTATATTTGCCGGTGTTACAGTTGGCACGCGCGTCCTACGTCTGCCCCGCTCGATTAATGTTTTGTTCTTGCTTCTGTTGCTAACTGTACTCATACATAATGCCTCTACATTCACGACGTGGGGGTATCGACTGCCAAAACTTTCCACCAGTTGTAACTTTAATTAAGGTTCTTGAGATCCTGTCATCTCGCCTTGCCCTGGCTGGATGATTCGCACTTGCGCAATGTAAGCCTGCTTTTTGTCAATTTTGGTAGATATTGATATAGGTCTTGTTGGAAGTGAAATGGGCCTATCATCAAGGACATCTATTATAATCGCTTACCTATGACATTATACTTGCTTACTATTCATCCTTTCGGCTATTCTCTTAAAGTACAACCTATTAATTCAAACTTCATTATAGCTAACGTTTCTACCCCTCAGACATTGGCGCCATGTTATTATCTTGCTTAAAGTGGACATGACTATTCAATTACTGCTGTTCCTCTACTTTAATTAATTACATTCTTTGAGGTTCACGCAAGGGCGTAAAAAATATTGCTTCGTCGAATTAAAGTCTTATCGTCGATTTTTTGGACTAGACTACTAAAACATGCTACGTAGGTTCCTATTATGTTACTAGGTTACCTAGTACCTACACCTTGGCAAGAAATGGTTCAAAATAGGTGATGGCAACATTTGCAGACTACCAACTGTGTTTTTGAATTAATTATTTGGTTTGTAGAACACCAAGTAGTCAGCTAACATGGCACTTATGCTACCAATTTTTTTTAATTATTTATTGCCACAGTGTACTTTTTCAAACAGCACAGTGACTAAACCTTCAAGTAAACAGACAAGTCAGTATATAACAAAAACGTCATCTTTATAAACACTAACAAAATGTGGTCCGAAATTAACAAAATTTTCCGTTTCCGCATTTCTGTTTCTACAGCACATTCAGAGTCGTTATCGAGAACTGAAGAGCATTTTATTGCTTATCTAAATGAAGGCCCTCGTAAAGCGAGCCCTAATTTAAAAGCCATTCTTATAGTTTCCCGCGATCATTTTGTAGTTGCCAACATAAATACATAGAATCTATTGAAATCAGTCAACACTTGATTTTTCTGATTCTTTGAGAATATAATTATTCCTTCAAATTCTTTGCAGACTTCATCTATATCAGCCCTGATGCTAATTACCTAGATATGTTTTTTGTAAAACATAAACACTACGTGTAATGTTATCAATGACCGTTTATTTATGCCGTTATGTTCGGTGGTAAAGTTAGTGCTTTTCCTATTCGGGACCGCAAGGCACCAGTTATTCAATAGGTACTCCATTTTGCGTGACAGAGCCGCAACTCTGGATTCATGAAGGTTTCCTCGCGATGATTTTCATCATCCGATTATTTACCCACACCGCACTGCGGCAGAAATGGATGCTTATGCCAACGACAAATCGGCATCACCAACATGTGACCACAGCGGCGTCACAGACCCGCGTATTTCCAACGTTTCCAACGGCTATAGACGTCAATAACGCCTCACCTCACCGCCTGACGTTCAGAGACGATACTACCGTCTATTCGCGGTCTCTAGTAAATAATAATTAAAATAGCTATCTCATGCGTGACGTAGGACGTCGTCTTGGTGTATTTTCGACTCGATATCGTCGCGTTTAACGTCATCGAACGACATACGTTGGAAAGTGTATTGCACAAGCAGATTTTTTATCGCCGTCTGGGAGTGCGAATTCCTCGTCTCAATGTTAGAAAACATTATTATTATGACACCTTGGCTTGTCTCTGGGTGGGCAGTAATAATAGAACTTTCTCATTGCCGCAACAATCCTCTGCGTAGGTAATGCGGGAGTTCCCACTTCGAGACGAAATCAAAAAGACTGACTCAATTTAGAGAGTACCTAATTCTGATTTAGATGCAGATGCATTTCTTTGAACCCCAGTTTCTGAAAGAACCAAATGTAACAGGCAATTAGCCGAAGATTGATTCCAAATAGCGGCACGTGATTGGCTGAAATGAGTTTATTAACAGCCATTTTCAATAACCTCTCTATCCGCAATCTACAGATAGATAGGGTCAAATTTGACATAAGTTCCATAGCGCAACTGTCAAATCTAACTCTAGTAATGTGGAAACCATGCATAGATAGCTTATTGCAAATGGACGTAAGTTGTCGCCTTTCGGAAACCGGGTGTCTTAGCCCAATCTCTCGATGTTAGGAGCTATTTCCAGTCGTCCACCCATTCCGTGTGTCAGTAGTCACAGTCAGTACATTTCGGGTGCACACAGCCACTAGCACACGCTTGTCGGAGTGCTTGCAATCTTTCCGTAGATTGGAACAGACGGCGTGCACGGCCCGGAATAGAATGGAGTGCATCGCGATTGCATCGAATTCATTTGATTGTATAAGCTTGTACAGTTAAGACCTTGGAAGATTTTGGTTGATTTTGAAAAAAAAACTAAAAGGAGCTTCATCATAGTTTAACAGCTAAGTAATTGGTTTTATCAAAATGATGAAAATCTTCTTAAGTTTCGGACTCATTTCTGAAGTATTTAGGTATGTGGTAATGTAACATTGAAATCTATGTTGGGTTCGGTTGCTTACGCAGATACCATCCGTTTCACTATTTCGTCAGTACTGTCAAAACAACCGAAAGCTCCTATTCAGATCGTCAGCAAGCAATCATGGGGCTCAGAAATACCTTCCCCGATCCATTCCCCGATCCATTCCCCGAAACCTTCAGCAATAACAACTTCTATTGAATTCAACGAATACGTTTATCCCTTTCAGTACAGTTCTTGTGCCAACCCAACTCCGTCAACCGATATTGAACTTTACCACCTCCGAATACAGCACTTGAACCTTAATCCCACCACTGGTAGTTAAATCCAACTGGTGTAAGCAATTTCCGACCTACCCTGTTTGAATTAATGCTGATTTCCCTTGAGCAATAGCAGTTTTATAATACAAGTTTGTACAAGAACCCTGCGAAATGGTCATAGATATCGTGGTAACCACAAGTAGAGTTAAACCCGTACCCTAATCCCGATCCATTCATTGGGTTACGCGATAAACGTCCGAATCTGCATAGGAAAAGGGTCGTTTATTGAATGCATTAATATTAGTTGGTATAAATCCATTCATTTAATGGAGTTAGTAAATGCAAAGTTAATGTACTTTGAAGACGATCATTGAATTGTTTAAATATTTTACCAAACTATTAATTCTCTATGTTTGCTTCCATGACAAATGTCACGATATCGTTATAAAAACCTTAGGTCGACAACCGGAGCCATGAAAAAATCTTAAACTAATCAGCTACAGCACCTAAGCATCACAAAGGACGCTTAATAATACTGTAAAAAATAACAACTCATTGTGTTGTACGTGTCCAACATCGATCCAAGTCTACTTAAACTGTAATCGAATCACACCGTGATTGGATTAGTCTTAAAACGATCTATCGCAGAAAAAGATACAAACTAGGTAAAGGTTCTACGCAAGCGTTCTACTAGCAAGGGTCGACGGTAACCTTAGCAACTTTGGCACCAGCCACCAATAGTCGATTATGGAGATGGCCCATCTTGGCTGGCATTTTTTATACTCCGGCGATAAAACAAGTCCTTGGGGAGGCCCGTGAGTTGCGGCGCAAAGGTCGACTTCGCAGTGAAATTGAGGAAAGTACCTAAGGCACCGTTGAGAGCTTCAAAGGAGTTAATCTCTTAGAGACCTTAACCTGAACTGACCTTTCATTTGCTTTGTGGGATTTTCATCGGTTATTTTTGATCCTAAAATATTACCTGCATTAAGAACACGCACATTGTTACAATTATAAATAACAGTAATAGATATACAATCTCTACCTAAATCCGTTTATCTTTCTGAAGAATCTGATGATTAGATTAATATGGTTAGGTGTAGTTAAATCCGATACTTTAAAATTATCGTTAACTTATCAGTTTACAAAATCTGTGACAAGAGTGTATTCCATTTCGATTTGACGTACTTTGCAGTAATTAGTTTGATGTCATCGTTGTTTGATAATTATTTTATCAGTTTTCTCGCATAGCCTCTAACTATACAAGCCTTATAAACATTTCTACGAACTTTTTGTGAGCTGAAGCTCTTGGATCAGTTTGATACATGAAATACTTTGGATTCAATTTTATTTTTTTATAGTACCCCTCGTCCTTTAAAATATCTGTTAGGGATGGAATGCCTACCAAAGGATGATTGAGTACTACGGCAATGACGATCCTTACAGCCTCTTCTGACTACTACTGACTGGCATAGAACTTGGACCGATTCGAGCTTGACGTCACATACCTTTACCTCATGACGACGACGACATCATCAGACGACTATGAGACGACAAAAATCTAAACTTAACTGTATTTTCTAAATAAGATTGTATTTCTAATTAAGTTTGTGCTTCTAATAGTACCTACCTATGATAACAAATAATAATTTCCACTCTGAGCATAATGACATTGTTCGCGTCACGACGACGCTGGTGCGGCGTTGGCCGGAGTATCGACATCGTCTATTTCTGACCACATCGCGCCAGACAGCTGCTTCGACGTCCTAGCTCATTAGTTATTCACTACAGAGCTAGATGCTAGACTTCTACACCATTGTCGTACTACACTCGACACCCATCGATTTTTTAAATCCCTTTACATGAGACTTCTCCAAACAGAATGCATGTCAAGGTCAGGATTGATCGGGTGGAATTGGGGGCGTTTGATGGATATTGAATGGTTTTAAAACGATTTGGATTGAGTCAGCTGGAGCCAAAGTAAACTGAAGTGCTCATAGCAATAAACATATTGTTAGAGTTAGTGAGGATAACTGTAAGGATAGAACTAAAGGAAGTTTGGTTTTAATTTCAGTTACAAAGCAAAGAAATTCACCTTAAACATATATATCTCATTTTATAGAATGAATACTTCTTCCAACAAAATCTCGTTGCTGTAATAATCGCTTTTGCATGTCATGAATATATAAGCTGCCACAAAATTATAAACACTGCAGTGTCACCTGAAATCAAAATTATTCATCCAATATTGATTTTGTACTGTGGCTAACATACGTGAGAGTTTACCTCCTGGTTATACCATGCTTACAATAAAACACAGCGTCAAGCCTTTTCCTATATGGGGAAGCAGAGGCGCAGAAGCACCCACGTCTAGCCAGTTATTTGGAAGATTTGAGATACCGAATACGGTAGCTGAAGGTACAATCGTGTTGAACACCACACGGTAATATGTTCCGGTCCATTTCCCATGTGGCTGACCTTGGCGTTTTTGGTCTGCACCAAGGCTGGTTCGGGTCATGGACTCTTCCTTGTCAAATATTTAGAGAGAATTTGGGTTATGGGTGTGAAGCTTGTATTAATAATGATGAGGGAAGACAATAACCGACACGAAATTACTTTGTTTATGCTCCAAACGTTCATAAATATTAGATATGACATGATGTTCTCCTGTATATTAAAAAGTTTTGTAGTGAATTATTTTGACTCTATCATCTTCGTGTAGTTTCAAGTTTTGAGTCAGCCATTGCTCGTTTTATTATAGGTTCGAGCTTATTCCAGGAAAGTAAAACTTGCCAATTTCTTATCATACAAAAATATTTCCATTCCGAATATAAAATTCTTACGAATGCATCGGTATGTGTTAGCCTGTTGTGCTCCGAGTTTGATTTCTATTCGCATGTGTTTTATGATTTCCGTATTTTATCATCGTTTCAGTATTAGTACTTTTGATGTCATAAAATCTTGTTTGATTCGCTTTTTGAAGTGTTTGTAAGCAGTTTCTGGATTGGAGGCGTCATGGGCTGATGGTAAACTTAGACCAGAGTTAGCTTCGTTCTAATTTAGTATACTGTTCCATTAACGTCGAAAATTGATGCGTACCTTTTAATAATAGTTGTTCAATAATTTATTACTTCTTTTGTCCCTGCCTTCTTCTATGTAGGTACGGCTTCAATAGCTTTAGTCAATGCTCTATTTATATCGTAGTCTTCAATGTAATATTTTCGATCAATAAAATCATGGCTACGGATTATAACTTAAACTTGACACGGCTTTCTGGTATAAGCTTTTACGCCACATTTTTAGCGAAAATGCGTCAGCGTTTACGAAAATTGATTTTTTTTATCATGCGGATTTCTGACATTATTTTATAATATGAGTAAACATAAGTACATTGAAAATTCTATTTCACATATCGTTAACAAGATCGTGTTGTGTTTGCGCTTCGACAGACTATGTGTTGAAATAGTTTTATGGATTAAAAAATATGTTACGATCAAACGTGCGTTCTCGTAAGTGATACATCTCATGACTCGCTTGTAAATTGCCGATGGACTTTTGATGTTATTTTTAATTTCGATCATGAATTTATTTTAGATCAATCTGCGAGGCGAGCTTACTCTGCTTTCTTATAGAGTTTATTCATCGTTGAACGTTTTCGTTGCTAGATAGATCATTGACCTTTTTTCTGGATGGTTTCTTAAAAGGTGGCATGATATTTACTGATTTACTTTTTACTATGGGACTTCAATTACTCTTCTAACTACTTTGGTTGGTATAGCAGCAGCCTACTATAATTCGTCTTCGATTCATTTATCGAGTTTCTATTCTTCAAGGTATAGTTTTGTCTCGTGGCGTGGAATGCACTCAAATACCATCGCAGCGGATTGGTACTCAAGAATTTAGCACATACGGGATAGTTTAAGAATGTCAGCTCCACGGTTTACGGCTTCCGTGGATTCTTCTCTTCCTGTTTGTTTATCTACCCATCTGTGTTTTAAATACAAAACAACAAACATATGTCTGATTGCATAAAGGGTGGCAGAGGCACAGTTCTGTCCACACCAGTAATTTTAAATCATTTTCAAATGAATCTTAGTGGTATGGTAAGGTTCCTCAATATCAATCTGAGTAAGATTGTGCAAAAAAATACCAACAGTCCGTGTTTTCTAAGGGATGTCATCATAAAATGGTAATTCGTGACCTATTTACCCTTTGTAAGGGCTGCGTACTGTATCAGTGTGAATTCATATCACAAATATGCGATAACATAAACACCTTTGGATATGTTTATTACACTTTTCTTCGTATTTCTCCCATTATGTAGCTCGTTGTGTGGAAATTGTTCCGTTTATTACTGTCTTTTTAGGCATTGAGATAATTTCATTTAAGACTAGGTATTGCAAAAGTTACAACTGCATATTTAAGTAATTAAATTTATCTGTGTCTAAGTCTAGTTAATTGTAGCTGTTTCTGGCTGGACGATACTTTCTATATCTGTAACATAAGCGTCACATCTTGTTATGATGACTAAACTGAAGTTTTGATTGTCAAACTCTTGGTTACCACTTTTGCGTATAGTCACAAATATATTTTTACTTTTTGATGTAAAACCAAATATAATCTCTTATGACGACTAATTAATAATTAGCTTATTGACTGTTGTTGAAGATGAGATTCTAAGTGTATTTACAAAGTAACTCCATTTTCGAGTGCTACTTGCTAACGAACGGGGCATCAAACTTTTCGTTTCATATTACAGTGAAAGGAGGCCGTACGGATCTCTACTAACAACTTTTTTACAGCCATAAATATTCATCAAACAAGCGACAGAATGCCTTCAGTATCAATTTTTTTTGCTCTCTCTCTCCCTCTTATTTCCTTTTTGTTGAGAAGAACATGTTAATGAATTCTCGCTTCGAGGGCGGGAGTGTCCTGTTTTAAGATGTTTTATTTATAAACGTGGCCGATGACGCCCCTTGCTTAAAGTTAATTATGAACTTAAAACATGACGTCAGTTTTAGCGTTGTTTGAGAGTGACCGAAATGTTATGTTGTAATTCTTTTTGAAGTTTACTTTGAAAATATTTGCATTCTTATCATAAGGTTCCTCCTTGAATCAGAGAGAGATTAGGAATTAATCTATCTCTGATTCATGATTTTACTAAGGTGCGTCCAGACAAATGTCCTGAACAACAAATGTGTGGCGCCGCCGGTGGCATAAAGTTTAAAGCACTCTGAAATTGCGTTCCGTTTCCACGGTTCACTGTGCGTGTTATTTTGCGGTACATTTCAATATTCTAAAGTTATGTATGAATGACGAGGAACGCTGCAGAAACTCAAATACCGTGACTGCTTAAGATATTGGTTTATTTATATCCCTAGTTCTTATCGCAGACGCTATAAGCGGGATTCTCGCTTGTCGGAGAGTACAGGCTGCCTTGGAAGCCTTTGCGGGTTTGTCAGTCGCAACGAATTTTATGATCATTCGCCTAATTTTTCAGGCCAGAATGGACTCTATTCTCGTAGTAGGAAAGTAGTTTTGCCATCCTGTGCTATATGAAGCACAATTCCTAAAGGGTAGAATTATTACAGTACGGAATTAGAATTTCCACGGCAAAGTTATTTTAGAATACAGAGAGGGGTGAACTATTTTTGTTTCCCTTGTGGGATTATCTACTCATTGTACGTCAACACAGAATATGATTCTGTTTCTGAGCTCAAGAATTTCTTTTAAGTACTCCGAACAGAGCTTTTGTCATAATTTTTAAAGTGGGTATGAGCTGATGATACTGCAGAAGTGGAACATTTAAACCGACTGCAATTGAGTATGCCCGATACAGCATCACTGGCCCATCAGTTTCGTTCACTGATCAGAAATAATACGTAAATTCACTTCAAAAACATCTAAAATCAAAATCCAGATTGTCCAAAACTTATAAACGGGAACGGAGGAACCAAAAAATCGCTAGGCCGAAAGGTGCCAATGGGCACCTGGCTACGTTAGCGCGCTGCACATCAAGCGAGATCTTCTCACACATATTAACCGTCCACGTGTCCTTGTTCCAGGTCTTAGCGGTTCGAAAGCGGACCTGCAGCACCGGCGCGAGGTGTTCGGCTCCAACCTCATCCCCCCCAAGCCTCCGAAGACTTTCCTCACGTTAGTCTGGGAAGCGCTGCAGGATGTGACGCTGATCATCCTGGAGGTGGCCGCGGTCGTCTCGCTAGGTCTAAGTTTCTACAGCCCGCCAGATGACCCTGATGAAAGTGGTGAGTGCATCTTCATTACTACCTAAGTTCTCCCAGGCCGGTTCTCGATAGGTAGGATTGCCTCACAGTCCTGCATTAGACCAATCCGGTGCAAACCCGGTTTGAGATCGTCAGCTTTTGTTGTTGTTCAATTGTCAGGATCAGGAACATCGAGGAGAAAAAGCTTTGTAAATTGTTTATATGTAAATTGTTTATATGGATGACTTACTTATAACATTATAAATCATGCGTTAAATTTATCGAATGATGTACCTACTCTAATTTATTAGAAAAAAATTGGGTCGTTCTTTCACTCCATATGTCGTTTGATAACCCATAAAATAAGAAAGGCTGTTTCACTATTTGTACATATAGGTGTGGTTTTACAGTGTACAACTGTACATGGTTATAATCGCTTGGCATATCTGATTTGCAATTGTGTAATTTTTCCTTTCTGTCTTTAATTCGATCCAAATGTAATCCTCTCGGGTTGGAACTAGGATGGATATCAACTCTCTATCTATACAATGGTTGATGCAAAAATACCACGTTTTTATTACAATTATGCTTTTTTACATACTTAATACAATTATGTTACATAACAATTATTGGTCGTTGAATAAAGAGCACCATTCAGAAGTCAGATATCAGCCAAAGTCAGTGCGTATAAGTGATAGAAATGATGTCGTCAAGTCCACTTCTTTATTAGGATGTATGTTCTTCTCGTTGTCCCTATTGTGCTATAAGCTTCTGAGTTTGATCGAAAGGTCGGACTTCTAATAACCATACAATAGCCCGTCATAATCGTAACAAATCCATTGAATCGAATGCTGCAATTGCTAACAGCATCAGACTTACTGGGATGATTCCATGTTGAGATTACAAAAGTGATCTCGGTCATGAGAAAACATGTCTCATCATGACACTCATAGACTAATAAGTGTGTTTTCTTTTTTCAATTACTAAATGGAATCATTAGACGACCCTGGTAAGAATGTTTTAAATTGTGAAACGAATGATACTATGTGGATTTCGAGTCTTCTAGAGCCAGAAATATGTACTCAAGTGAATTTAACACCAAATTCGCTATGTTTAAAACTCTCGATGTAGTTATTTTGAAATTGCAGTTTCCTAAGCAACTGAACCGATACATAAATGTTGATTTTTCCTCTAGATGTGTGTACTTCTCTGTCCGTGTCTCTTCCAACTCTTTTCCTACAAATAAAAGTTTCTTGTATACGTGCCATGGTTTCAGTCGAAATAAGAGAAAGCATTTTCGTGTACGTGTCAACACGCGGATTACTGGGAGACACCCTTTTGTCGGGAGAAAAATTGCCGCTAACTTTTGGACAGGGGCGCGAAGACAAACTTTTGTTATCTATTTCTCGGTATCGTTTTGTTTAATCATTATTAACTTACCTATAATTAGAAGCAACGCCATAGATGCCACTAGAGTAGTGGCCCTTTAATCTTTGATTACTAGTTGTTTATTCAAGAAAATGTAATCCAGTGATGGATGATGTTCTTGTTCTATACAATACAATCTTGTCTGTTAACCAAAAGTTGCGCGCAAGAATCAAACCATGGCAAAGCCTGTGCAATGTGCATGCCCTGTCCCCTTCTCTATGGGTTTAGTTGCGAAAACAAATTCTTGAGTACAACCCCCGTAGCAGCACCACTGAAGTCCTTTTTCTTTTCCACTGAAGTTAACAACGTGTGAACACGTCCGCTTGTCAGTA
This sequence comes from Argyresthia albistria, assembly GCA_963457715.1. NCBI lineage: Eukaryota > Metazoa > Arthropoda > Insecta > Lepidoptera > Argyresthiidae > Argyresthia > Argyresthia albistria. The sequence goes on along the minus strand of OY735275.1, from coordinate 6,316,674 downwards.
GATCGTAGTCTATTGTAGAATTGTTTGTATGGGGTAAGTACCAAGCAGGTTATGTGTACCTCTATATTGTATCCCCCTGTGTGTAGTTTTCAAAGTTATATTGAAAATACGTCTAGTTGAAACTTCGAAGACACTTACAATATCCTATACCTACTTATACTATTATTATCGTAGACGCTATAACTATTAAAGCTCGACCTTATTATAAGTCAACCTTATGTCCACTAAATAAGCTCGGAGGTGTACTTTACGGCGGCGGTTCCATTTACATGAAATGGTTTCATATAGCTGATCCTAAAACAAAAATATATTTATTTTTCCCCGCACATATTCAACAACGACATAAACTAAGGTTGATGTTATGAAAGTTGCACACTCTGAATTTTGAAATCAAGTTTGTTATCATCAGAATTAGTGATCACACCTAAAGTCAGGCTAATATAAAACTTACGCGATTTCTTCTTCTTTACTGTTGGTCAGACTTTATACAAATGCTAAGCCGTTGCCATAGCATGTTTGTATCCCATAGAGGGACAGTTGAACCTAACATTCAAAGTCAGTTGATACAACACGCAAACGATACATCATCAGGACACAATGAGAACGTAGCCCTCATACGGGAGTCGTTTACGTAAAAATTACGACTGTTTTACGCGAAATTGTGAATTAAAGACAGATTACCACATTTTCCATTTCATTTGACAGAGTTTGCAGTAAATCCTCTTTACTGCTGATGAGAACAGATCTAAAATGTCTGTGTTCACTTTTATTCGGTCGCCGGGTAATCATTTGAAATGTTCAAAGTTGGTGCCAGGATTTTCAGACCAGACACTCTTCACATTATGCAAACATTTCCTACCGAGATGGAAAGTTGTGACTTGATTTGCAACTGTCTAGATCCATATAGTGGCATTAACACTACACTCATTTCTTTACACTTAAATTTTCTGCAGTTCCAAATCCCTTTCAAAGCTCTAAGTACTTTTACAGAAAGCCTGTAATGTAAAGCCATAAATGCTGAGGAAAATAGACTTCAGGTATTACCTAAAATCTAGAAACAGGTACCGTGCTATCTTTCTATACATTTCATTAGTAAACCAATCAGACTATCACCTCACGACCCAGTTCTGAATGATGATCTATTATAAAACGTTATTGTTCGCATGAACAGTCATTAATGTAGAGATTATAGCAAGCCAGTGACCCGTGCTTGATGCTCCACTCTGATCATAACTAGATAGTTACCTATGGGACAGGATGTTGTTATTGAGTGAATGAAATGTTATTTATCAAAGTTATTTATGCAGAGATCTTGCAGCACAGTTTTTGGAATATGTATGTACATATTACCAATTTCAGACCCCTTCAAATACAAATCAGAAAACTCGGGTGATAAGATTAGAACGACATTTCTTGAGTTATTTTCTAGCCGGGTCGAAAAAAATATTGCTCTTCACCCGCCGATTTGATGTTTCAATTCCCACATTCGCAACATTACTATTTTAGTACTCGTAAAAGGTAGAGCTTTCCCTAGCTAATGCCAAATAGTATAATCTACATACAAACGATGCATCGCGCCCCATGCGTGCCTCCCAGCGATATCGAGAGACATTCCCTTCCCGTTTATGACGTACATAAGTACAAATACCGTTCTAATGAAACACGCTAATGAAATAGGTAGCGGGTGGTTTAACCCAGTGAAAACGGAACGCTTCAGGAAACGGGAGATACAGATACCTTGTATGTATATGTAACTTTAGAGTGGTTCTCTTCGTGACTCTTCGAAAAAATATCTATCATCTAACACCCATTTGCTGAGTGTTTGCTTGACAACTAATTGACTTGGTTTTATGTCTTGACTTAGGTTGAGTCGAGGGAATCTGTTTGACGAAACAACTAACAATTCGGGTGTTAGTCTTTACAAGTAATATGTGTAATTGTATGCCTATATGTATCTGCTAATACTAAGCTACAAAAGTAGCGCGTATTGATGGTAAAAATCGGTTTGTTTCCCTAATAATCAACTAGAACTCACCGCTTCAATACCACTACACAAGCAGCTCCACGTCCTATACAAACAGTAACTCACAGACACAAGTATCTCGCTATTATGTCGTTCAGTGAGATGACACTATCATAGGCTTTGTTGCGATACAAAAGTGAGGCAGGTTGAAATGTCAGTTAGAAATAAACGCTGAGCTTCTGTTTACATCCAGATCTGCTATACGGGTTACAAATACAAATCTGTAGATTGCTAAATAGGCAGAAAATTTATTAGTTATGTAGTATATAATAATTAGAGTTTTCCGAAGTCCGCGAATAGCTTCGTGTTAGTTCGACATGTTATATCACATAAAAATGCTTTTAAAAGTTTTTTTGTTCATGAAGTTCAATCCATTCCGACCATTTTAAAAAAACGACATCCGTATCTTTTCTTCAACGGCTAGGGCATAGATTATATTTAAGGCGCCCGTCCAGCTAAAATTCCCAACAGATTGAGTTATTCCAGCAGATTGAGACACTTTCTGAATCCAGAAAAAATATATGTTATAAAATAGTCCCTTTGCTAAAAATTTAGTGTTTGAAAAGATCATAATGTCATCATAAAGTATATGAAAAAAAATATAAACGAATAGTCCTTTTTTACCTAAATCGAGTTATTCCAGCAGTTCTACGAGGAATATTGGTTTGATTCTTGTGTCTAAAAATAGGTAATCGAAATATCTTAAAGTTTAGTGTTTAACATTTTAGAATTAATCGGCGATTTCGAATCAATCTTCATTTTATCACTTGCGCTGAAATAAATTGCATGCGGGTATGCGCGAAGGCGACGGGAGGCATTACCGCTTAGGCTCTCGAAGGGAGAGGTTGTGTCGCTCGTCTCAATAAAAGTCAGTCATAAAATATTTGCTACGCGGCATCGTCATGGCATAATAAAATACGGTTTTTCCTCCTCAAAAGTAGCCAAGGCCTAAAAAATTTATGGGATTCGTCTTGATACTCCTGAAAATTGGTAGTACGGTGTCTTACTGGTAGTCAGTAGGATTGAAATAGTAGTTTATGAAACTGTTCCATAATGAGGGGTATTAAAACACGAGTGGGTGTTTTTGATAGTATCCCACGAGAGTTTTAAACCTAGTTATGTGTAGTTTCACACCATGTTTAGTTCATACACTATTTATCTACTCTCATACTCATCTCATTAGGTTCGTTGTGACAAGTCCTTTAGGAATATGGTGCCATCGAGCTAATCTGAATTTGGAGTTCATTTTGTAATATGGGTATGGTTTTCGAGGTATTTTAGGGTTCTAGTGACGAATTAGAGGTCCATTTTGCATTTCCAGATGGCTGCCGAGCCAAATTTCTATTTGCAATATGGGTATGGCGTAGTATCGGGTATTAGCTTACTTTTTGTTAGGGTTCCGTACACGAAGGGTGCCAAACGGGACCCTATTACTGAAACTTCGCTGTCCGTCTGTCCGTCCGTCCGTCCGTCCGTCCGTCCGTCCGTCTGTCACCAGGCTGTATCTCATGAACCGTGGTAGCTAGACAGTTGAAATTTTCACAGATGATGTATTTCTGTTGCCGCTATAACAACAAATACTAAAAATCAAAAGAAATTTAATATTAAGGGGGGCTCCCATACAACAAACGTGATTTTTTTGCTAATTTTTGCTCGATATTGATAATGGTAGCAGGTAGACGCTTAAAATGTTCACAATATATTGAGTATAATATTTACTTAAAAAATAAATAATTAAATTAAAATTAAATTAATATTTAGGGGGGCTCCCATACATTTTTTTTTTGCGGTTTTTTATAGATAATGGCACGGAACCCTTCGTGCGCGAGTCCGACTCGCACTTGGCCGGTTATTTCAATTATTCATAATAACTCGTGTATTTACTCATGATAAGCATAATGATATTGTGATGCGGAACTGATAATGAAGACCACATATGGCCACCAGACCTGCTCAATACTAGGTACAAATACAATGCGTGGCTGACGGGCAGGCAACGCATAGCCTAAACCGGTGGACCTAGAGCAATGAAACTTTGTACAGGGGTTCCTTAGTAGCGTGGGGTAGCACTGAGATGAGATGGGATTTGACAAAATAATTCCCCAATTGGGGATTAGGACTTACAGTTTGTATTAAACTCAATCTAATCAAATAGGGTTTGTGGAAGTCGGTTTTTTCTAAAGTTTACTTTTTGTTTCAATTATTATTCCAAATTACCTGCACAATCAATACAACGTAAATGCCCGCACGATCATATGCAATATTCGAATCAGTTCTTAGTATCAGCAATGGCTCGGATTGTTATCGTTTTGGGCCAGCACTGAGTAACACAAGTGATCCAAGTTCGATCCTCACGGACTGGGATCCTCCAATTCTCTAGGACACACACACTAAAATTACTTGACAATATTAGCTCCGACGCTCTTACGCGGTTGCCATAGATTCCATTTTCGAACTCACTTTTGAATTAGTTCATCAGTACATTAAAATAATTCAAAAGTCAGTTCGAAAATGGAATCTATGGCGTCAGTATAAGAGCTGTCAAACTTAATATTGTCATGTAATTTTAGTCAGTGTAACCTAGAGAATCGACCACATTATCACTTTTTCATTCTTTGCTCATCGTTGTCTGAGTGCTGCCGTCTCTATATCAGCGGAGATCAGAAGAAACTTTATAAGGTTGACAGTGGCGCCCCTAGCGGTCTTCCTAAGCAACTTTACACAATGAACAAGTGCTATGCCTGCCAAGCTGAGATAAAAGTTGATAAAAAAAGTGCCGCCAATTTGAACTTTTTTGTTACTCAACCGATTTGCTTCAAAATCGATATCTGAGGATGCGGTTGGAATCCAATCATGATTCTGAAGTCAAATATTAAAAAAAGTCGCCGCCATCTTGAACTTTTTTGTTACTCAACCGATTTGCAACAAAATCGATATCTGAGGATGCGGTTGGAGTCCAATCATGATTCTGAAGTCAAATATAAAAAAAGTCGCCGCCATCTTGAACTTTTTTGTTACTCAACCGATTTGCTTCAAAATCGATATCAGAGGATCCGGTTGGAGTACAATCATGATTCTGAAGTCAAATATTAAAAAAAGTCGCCGCCATCTGGAACTTTTTTGTCACTCAACCGATTTGCTTCAAAATCGATATCTGAGGATGCGGTTGGAATCCAATCATGATTCTGAAGTCAAATATTAAAAAAGTCGCCGCCATCTTGAACTTTTTTGTTACTGAACCAATTTGCTTCAAAATCGATATCTGAGGATGCGGTTGGAGTACAATCATGATTCTGAAGTCAAATATTAAAAAAAGTCGCCGCCATCTTGAACTTTTTTGTTACTCTACCGATTTGCTTCAAAATCGATATCTGAAGATCCGGTTGGAGTCCAATCATGATTCTTAAGTCAAATATTAAAAAAAGTCGCCGCCATCTTGAACTTTTTTGTTACTCAACCGATTTGCAACAAAATCGATATCTGAGGATGCGGTTGGAGTCCAATCATGATTCTGAAGTCAAATATAAAAAAAGTCGCCGCCATCTTGAACTTTTTTGTTACTGAACCGATTTGCTTCAAAATCGATATCTGAGGATGCGGTTGGAATCCAATCATGATTCTGAAGTCAAATATTAAAAAAGTCGCCGCCATCTTGAACTTTTTTGTTACTGAACCAATTTGCTTCAAAATCGATATCTGAGGATGCGGTTGGAATCCAATCATGATTCTGAAGTCAAATATTAAAAAAGTCGCCGCCATCTTGAACTTTTTTGTTACTGAACCAATTTGCTTCAAAATCGATATCTGAGGATGCGGTTGGAGTACAATCATGATTCTGAAGTCAAATATTTAAAAAAGTCGCCGCCATCTTGAACTTTTTTGTTACTCTACCGATTTGCTTCAAAATCGATATCTGAAGATCCGGTTGGAGTCCAATCATGATTCTGAAGTCAAATATTAAAAAAAGTCGCCGCCATCTTGAACTTTTTTGTTACTCAACCGATTTGCAACAAAATCGATATCTGAGGATGCGGTTGGAGTCCAATCATGATTCTGAAGTCAAATATAAAAAAAGTCGCCGCCATCTTGAACTTTTTTGTTACTGAACCGATTTGCTTCAAAATCGATATCTGAGGATGCGGTTGGAATCCAATCATAATTCTGAAGTCAAATATTAAAAAAGTCGCCGCCATCTTGAACTTTTTTGTTACTGAACCAATTTGCTTCAAAATCGATATCTGAGGATGCGGTTGGAATCCAATCATGATTCTGAAGTCAAATATTAAAAAAGTCGCCGCCATCTTGAACTTTTTTGTTACTGAACCAATTTGCTTCAAAATCGATATCTGAGGATGCGGTTGGAGTACAATCATGATTCTGAAGTCAAATATTAAAAAAAGTCGCCGCCATCTTGAACTTTTTTGTTACTCTACCGATTTGCTTCAAAATCGATATCTGAAGATCCGGTTGGAGTCCAATCATGATTCTGAAGTCAAATATTAAAAAAAAGTCGCCGCCATCTTGAACTTTTTTGTTACTCAACCGATTTGCAACAAAATCGATATCTGAGGATGCGGTTGGAGTCCAATCATGATTCTGAAGTCAAATATAAAAAAAGTCGCCGCCATCTTGAACTTTTTTTGTTACTGAACCAATTTGCTTCAAAATCGATATCTGAGGATGCGGTTGGAATCCAATCATGATTCTGAAGTCAAATATTAAAAAAGTCGCCGCCATCTTGAACTTTTTTGTTACTGAACCAATTTGCTTCAAAATCGATATCTGAGGATGCGGTTGGAGTACAATCATGATTCTGAAGTCAAATATTAAAAAAAGTCGCCGCCATCTTGAACTTTTTTGTTACTCTACCGATTTGCTTCAAAATCGATATCTGAAGATCCGGTTGGAGTCCAATCATGATTCTGAAGTCAAATATTAAAAAAAAGTCGCCGCCATCTTGAACTTTTTTGTTACTCAACCGATTTGCAACAAAATCGATATCTGAGGATGCGGTTGGAGTCCAATCATGATTCTGAAGTCAAATATAAAAAAAGTCGCCGCCATCTTGAACTTTTTTGTTACTGAACCGATTTGCTTCAAAATCGATATCTGAGGATGCGGTTGGAATCCAATCATGATTCTGAAGTCAAATATTAAAAAAGTCGCCGCCATCTTGAACTTTTTTTGTTACTGAACCAATTTGCTTCAAAATCGATATCTGAGGATGCGGTTGGAATCCAATCATGATTCTGAAGTCAAATATTAAAAAAGTCGCCGCCATCTTGAACTTTTTTGTTACTGAACCAATTTGCTTCAAAATCGATATCTGAGGATGCGGTTGGAGTACAATCATGATTCTGAAGTCAAATATTAAAAAAAGTCGCCGCCATCTTGAACTTTTTTGTTACTCTACCGATTTGCTTCAAAATCGATATCTGAAGATCCGGTTGGAGTCCAATCATGATTCTGAAGTCAAATATCAAAAAAGTCGCCGCCATCTTGAACTTTTTTGTTACTGAACCGATTTGCTTCAAAATCGACACAATTTTTCAACACGCAATGAACTGCAACCAACGGAACTACTGGGGAATAAAAAGTCCCATACCTACGTCAACACTGTTACCGTATGGGATTTTTTTTCCATACCGTAACAGTGTGGACGGCGGGGTGTGTACTACTGGGAATAAACGCGAATTCGTTCGTCACTAGAACCCTAAAATACCTCGAAAACCATACCCATATTGCAAAATAGAAATTTGGCGCGGTGACCATCTTGAAATGCAAAATGGACCCCTAATTCGCCACAAGAACCCTAAAATACCTCGAAATCTATACCAATATTGCAAAATTAAAATTTGGCGCAGCGGCCATCTTAAAATGCAAAATGGACTTTATATTCGTCACTAGAACCCCAAAATACCTCGAAAACCATACCAATATTGCAAAATTGAAATTTGGCGCGGTGGCCATCTTGAAATGCAAAATGGACCCCTAATTCGTCACTAGAACCCTAAAATACCTCGAAAACCATACCCATATTGCAAAACAGAAATTTGGCGCGGCAGCCATCTTGAAATGCAAAATGGACCCCTAATTCGTCACTAGAACCCTAAAATACCTCGAAAACCATACCCATATTGCAAAATAGAAATTTGGCGCAGCGGCCATCTTGAAATGCAAAATGGACTGTATATTCGTCACTAGAACCCCAAAATACCTCGAAAACCATACCCATATTGCAAAATTGAAATTTGGCGCGGTGGCCATCTTGAAATGCAAAATGGACCCCTAATTCGTCACTAGAACCCTAAAATACCTCGAAAACCATACCCATATTGCAAAACAGAAATTTGGCGCGGCAGCCATCTTGAAATGCAAAATGGACCCCTAATTCGTCACTAGAACCCTAAAATACCTCGAAAACCATACCCATATTGCAAAATAGAAATTTGGCGCAGCGGCCATCTTGAAATGCAAAATGGACTGTATATTCGTCACGAGAACCCTAAAATACCTCGAAAACCATACCCATATTGCAAAATTTTAATTAGGCGTGGTGGCCATCTTGAAATGCAAAATGGACTCTATATTCGTCACTAGAACCCCAAAATACCTCGAAAACCATACTCATATTGCAAATTAGAAATTTGGCGCGGTGGCAATCTTGAAATGCCAAATGGACCCCTAATTCGTCACTAGAACCCTAAAATACCTCGAAAACCATACCCATATTGCAAAACAGAAATTTGGCGCGGCAGCCATCTTGAAATGCAAAATGGACCCCTAATTCGTCACTAGAACCCTAAAATACCTTGAAAACCATACCCATATTGCAAAATAGAAATTTGGCGCAGCGGCCATCTTGAAATGCAAAATGGACTGTATATTCGTCACTAGAACCCTAAAATACCTCGAAAACCATACCCATATTGCAAAATTTAAATTAGGCGCGGTGGCCATCTTGAAATGCAAAATGGACTCTATATTCGTCACTAGAACCCCAAAATACCTCGATAACCATACCCATATTGCAAAACAGAAATTTGGCGCGGCAGCCATCTTGAAATGCAAAATGGACCCCTAATTCGTCACTAGAACCCCAAAATACCTCGAAAACCATACCCACATTACAAAATTTAAATTAGGCGCGGTGGCCATCTTGAAATGCAAAATGGACTCTATATTCGTCAAAAAAATAATAAAATAGAACCCCAAAATACCTCGAAAACCATACCCATATTGCAAAACAGAAATTTGGCGCGGCAGCCATCTTGAAATGCAAAATGGACACCTAATTCGTCACTAGAACCCCAAAATACCTCGAAAACCATACCCATATTGCAAAATTTAAATTTGATATCACATAGCAATAGCTATAGCGGGGCTTAAAATACCAGTTTGAAGCCGGTGCGGCACAAAACTTCAAAATCTGACTTCAGAATCATGAATATACTCCAACCGCATCCTTAGATATCGATTTTGAAGCAAATCAGACCAATAACTAAAAAGTTCAAGATGGCGGTGACTTTTTTCAAAATCTGACTTCAGAATTATGATTCGACTCTAACCGCATTCCTAGATATCGATTTTGAAACAAATCCGTCTACAGTCTATTCGTGATAAGAATGTTGTGAAATTAAAATTAAAATGGACAGGACACAACCGTCGCGTTTGAAAGTTTGCCTTCAACCGGTCACTGTGAACTTGGCTTGATAAGAGGAAACGATTTGATTGGTTACGGGGCGTGGCCATTATTAATCTGTGGCGTGGCTAAGCCGCCGGACAGTGATGACTCCACTTCATTCTTATCACGAATAGACTATAGTTACAAAAAGTTCAAGATGGCGGCAACTTTTTTCTAAATCTGACTACAGAATCATGATTGGACTCCAACCGCATTCTTAGAATCGATCTTGAAGCAAATCGGCCTAGTACCTACATTACAAAAAAGATCAATATGGCGGCGACTTTTTTCAAAGTCTGACTTTAGAATCATAATTGGACTCCAACCAGATCTTCAGGTATCGATTTTGAAGCAAATCAGACCAGTAACGAAAATGTTCAAGATGGCGGCGACTTTTTGTCGGCGGCGATAAAAGTGTGTAGGAGGCGCCGCCACAGGAACGCCAACTTATACTTGCCACTCTGTTGCACGATTGTGAATAACAATCGCTAAGCCACTCGATTGTAGAAATCATTCAAAGTATTCGAATAATCCTAAAACAATCGATAATCGAGGTAGTCGTGAAGCGTGAGCTGCGTGAGTGGTTTCATTCGTTTTGATATTCGATAGTTTTATGCTCATGTAAAAGTAAACTCTATACTCTGAGAAAAAGTATCTAATTTTGTGTGGAAAATTCTATCAGAAAACCATCGAAATTCATGAATACTACCTAACGGAAACAACTACCTACCAAACGGAAACATTGTCACATGTTAGTTCTAGGTAACCAGTCATGAACTCTCTTAGCACATATCATAAGTTGCTCATCCTTATGAATATAGATATAATCATCTAAAAAGAACGCTGCAGTGGTAGGCGATTTACGCCAATTTGTCCATGCAGGTAAGGACGCTATTGCCATGCATATTACCACATTCTTTTCCGCAAATTACACCAGTGTACCCATACATATAAGGAAGCTATTGCCATGCACCGCTCCATCGCCTCCAGCGTTTTTAGGGTTCCGTACCCGAAGGGTGCAAAACGGGACCCTATTACTAAGACTTCGCTGTCCGTCTGTCACCAGGCTGTATCTCATAAACCGTGGTAGCTAGACAGTTGAAATTTTCACAGATGATGTATTTCTGTTGCCGCTATAACAACAAATACTAAAAAACAAAAGAAATTTAATATTAAGGGGGGCTCCCATACAACTAACGTGTTTTTTTTGGGGTTTTTTATAGATAATAGTACGGAACCCTTCATGCGCGAGTCCGACTCGCACTTGGCCGGTTATTTTATGTGACGCAAAGTATACTTATATCCAAGATGTTTTCCTAAAAAAGCGTCATATTACAATAAAACATCACTCGGTAATACGCATAGCAGTTAGTAGATCAAATAGGTTATATATAATTCAGACTGTCTTCCTAAATGGAAACGGGGCGTAATGCTTTGATATATTTTAATTTGAACAATAGGTACGTCCATACATGTTTTATTTATTTATTGAACAAAAACCCACAGCTATACATAAAATTAAACAAAAATTTTGATTTAATAATTAAGTCAATTGAAGATTTCACTATGTAAAAAGTCAATTATGAACAAGTGAGGTTTACATTTCAAGAGACAGGTAGTCAGGTACATACATAAACAATAAAATCTGATGTGTAGGTGGGGTAGGTACGTACATGTATCTAGATCATAATCTTATAATTATCATTGACACGCACTAGCATACCGTTGTTCTGAAACTTTGGTTTCCGGCGTCGCGATCTCGTGATGCGGAGTGAGGCATGGCTGCGCGGCGGGAAAAGCTAGGCCACGCCCAAACCATGAAAAAATCTGGCAACCCCCAGAGCCTTAAGTGGCATTCTTAACTAGAGATCCCGTAGAGATCTTTCGCCACTATAATCTGACATGTATTTTTCAGGAAAAGTGGATGAGGATGAGGGTCACTACCAGTGGATTGAGGGTCTGGCGATCTTAATATCAGTCATAGTCGTCGTTATAGTCACAGCGTTCAACGATTACACGAAAGAGAGGCAATTCAGGTTGGTGTCACTCCTTTAAACTTGGAATTGTTGTAGTAAGGAGGAATCCACCACATTAAACCTGCCTGATTGATGATTGACAAAACAGGACGGAGTTTAAGCAGATGGAAAAGTAGTGAGAGCCCTAAAACCCTGTAAGGGGTAATAAGATGAGATGATGATGATTGATCTTCTAAACATATTTACTTGGTATCGTGGAATCTAGAACCGGCATCACAATGATTTCCATGATATCTTATTTCTTATTCATCCTCTTCAATTGGAATTCGAATCCGGGACAACTCATAAAAGTTCCGAAGCTCAAAAACTTGGCCTGTCCACTCACCCCTCACTTTCCCTCTCCCCTTTTCTAGAATCCTGGAGCCAATCTAGCTACCAGCCAACCAGGTGGCTCTACTAACCCTCCACATCCTCTTCCAGAAGTCACAATCGAAACATTAAAGTCAATCTAGCCACCAGCCAAACCAGATTTTGCCCTAAAACCTCTATTCCAGAGATCACCATAATCGAAGACCTTAAAGCCAATCCAACCACCAACCAAACCAGACCCCTCCACTAACCGCCCATTCCCTTCTTCCAGAGGTCTCCAGAACCGGATAGAAGGGGAGCACAAGTTCGCAGTGAACCGAGGCAGCGAGGTGAAGGACATTCCGATCAGTGAGATCGTCGTCGGAGACATCCTCCAGATCAAATATGGAGACCTGCTGCCGGCCGACGGGATCCTGCTGCAGAGTAATGACCTCAAGGTGAATATTTTATGCTGGAATTACGGGAAATACAACGTGACCCGATTGGGCGGAGGGAGAGTCTTCAATATACCTGGATCGCCTATACTACGGTGGTGACCGAGGGGGACAGGGGGTAAAATTGCTTCACTAAGGCTGGATTTTACCAACAAAAATTTATTCCAAAATAACTATCCCGGGGATAATTTGTATGACCATGACAGTTCAAATTGAGGTCATTCTATGAAAAGGTAGAAGATACTCTCGAGTAAAAAGTTACTCTTTGTTGGTAAAATTCGCTCACACTTCAAAATGAGTCATGTAGTATGGGTACGTTCCCTACTCTTATGTTGATTGTAATCCTGGTTCAGGTGAAAGCAATGGCCAAGGCCGGACCACCGGGCAATGGTCCGACGAAATAATGAACCTGGGGGATCTCGAAAGTGGTGGGCACAAATATAGAGAATCCTCGAGCCGAAACGGTCGCCAAAAGAATTAGACATGGTATAATATCCCAAAACGTTCATTTGTTATGGACGGATTCTGACTAAAGTAAATTGAATTATTATCGTGCAAGTTTCTGCAAAAGCACACGATAATTACCGCGAACAAGACGCTAGACAAACGAAAGAGAAAGAGTTAAGTTAAGTTAAGAATTCGCGTTAAAAATATCCCATCAAAAGATAAAGATAAAGACTTTTATTTGCGATAGATATGGTTATACAAAAGGTTAAAAAAACTTTCATATCGCAATAAACACGAACCGAGTAATATACAGGGTGTCCCCGACAACAGCAAGCAATAAAACGGTATCTGTGACGCACACCCTTTCGATACAACACAGATAAGGCCACAGATAGAGAAATTATGGCCACTCACTATGGAACCATCGAGATACTGTGCCATACAAATATTGGAGCTACGTTTCAATACTGAAATATTGATTAATATTCTGTACAGATAGCTGCCTATAAAGGTTACTATCTTCGCTCAACACGGTCCTAATATCTATGTCGTAGTAATTTCATTAAAACCTGTCGAAACCTCTAACCGAATCAAAGACGTCCTTTTGATAAAGTCAACTAAGAAATAGCCACGAATATAGTTTGAGTACCTACTACAGGTAATTCATCCTAGCGAGGTACACAAATGATGAGACCGTGTTGTAAGTACTTGAATTTCAGTGTAAAGATTGACATGTGTGTGACTGTACAGAGGAACATGATCGGTAGTCGAGGTCTTAACGACATTATAATTATGGGGTTCTCATGAGTTATTAAATATCCTTGATTGGGTTGTATCAGCTGAAAAAATCATAATACAAAATGTAATGTCTTAATTCATTCTGCTTGATCGTTTGATTTTTTATTTAATTGCTACATGTCATTACGTAGGTACGACCACAAACTCTGCGGTTTTTATTAGCTTTTTTATTCTTTAGAAATAGGTAGTTATGCATTTATTTTTATTTTTTCTTACTGATATCTATGTACTCGTACATAAATATACAAACACGCAATAATAAATTCTTAATTTTAATTAGGTAGTTATTTTCCCAGACTAGTAGTGACTGACCTACGGCCGTTTTCAGTAAATCTATCTTCCTCAATCTGCAGATAGATAGGGTGAATTTTGACATAATTTCCATAGCGGAACTGTGAAATCTAACTCTAGTAATGTGAAAACCGTGGATAGATGGCAGTGCAAATGGAAGTTAGTAATTTTCCGTAAGATATACTATTAAAATGTATAAACCATAGACAATTAAACGGTTTATCATTCAACCTCCTTGGTTGGCTTAGTTAAAAGCAAATATTATGCAGTGATAAAATATAAAAAACCGTTTTCCGTATCTGTGTAAATACTTAGCGATGTTAACGAGGTGTTTTTATCATGGAAAAATAGTCTTATTCAGATTGTAATCTTTTCTGATTTCAAAAGGTTTATGTGATTGTTTGTAGATAAATATGTGATGATGGCGCAACGTCGGGTAGGTACCTATCTACTGGTAGGATCTTAAGTCCTACTACATCGTGATTCATGACTTGTAACAATACCTATTTTAGTTGAGGAAACAAAACATGTTAGTCGGTTAATTATCCAGTTGAATTAATCGCCGCAGTTCTGTTTCTTACTACTAATAGTACCAATTCTAGAGGCTTCAAAACTAAACTACTACCAAAAAATAATTGTTCCTTAGTAAATCATGATATGCTTCGGGGCAGTTTAAAGCTTCAGTGAGAAAATTGCCACACCTTGCATATAAAAAGAAACAACTCCCAAACGCCTTCGTCATTTCCATGATCGCACAAATCAAGCACTTAGTTGCACTGGGGACCAATGTAGCAAAATGCTGACGAACATGTCCCTCAAAAACTACGTCGAATATCTCGAGAGACACAAGACGTGCGCGTAAAACGTCGCTGGGCTGGTTTGGGGACACTGTAACGTTGCAGCAACACATAAGCCCGACTTAAATTTCAATAAATACGCCGTTTTGACGAAAATTAACTCACTACTGTACTTATTGAAATGTAAGTCGGGCTTTCGATCGAGCTATGTGCGACAAGTTAGGGGATATATTGTCCCCTACTGTATTTCAAAATACTTCAAGATAAAACGTTTCCTTATCGCCTCCCTAACACCTGTCTGCCTTGGCACGTCGACAGTAATTCATAATTTGCGTCACAGAGATATGAACACGCCTATATCAATATTTAGATAGCTATCAACGAGCCTTGAGGATGTTGTATTTATCGCGTAATACTTTAGTTTTATGAGAGTGTGATTTGAGCTGTTTATTTTACTTCGATTCTGACATGTTTAAATAGGGTTTTAGGGTTCTGTACCCAAAGTGTGTCAACGGGAACCTATTAAGAAAATTCTGCTGAATATCTGTCTGTCTGCCTGTCACAGTAACACCCATAGACGGTACTTTGAACCGTAATATGTAGATATATGTTCATAATTTTTGAAACGGCTGTTAGGGATTTAATTATGAAATTGATTTGAAGCTTATTTTTAACATAAATAAATAAATAAATAAACAAAAAAAAAAGACATAAAGTATTTATTTACCAAAACAAATGATACACAGTTTAGTATTATGCTCATGACCCACACACTAGGTATAACCTGTATCGTGGAGGTCTATAAAGAAATTTCAGTGTTGTGTTGTCAAGAGTTTGGGATAGCGACAGCAAAACATCCCGATACAATTAGCAAGATCGCTGAGTATGAGTGGATGAGGTTAGCTAGCACAGAGCGAAATTATAGCGTGTGGGTAAATGGCATAAATGAGTAGTCCAGTTCTATGAACGCCCCCTTATTTTCAACCTTACGCCTTGGTAGTAAGTTCCAAAACTAATTAAAATTTTGGGGTGACTTAGCGCGTTTCGCAACTGGACTACCAATA
The DNA here is from genome assembly GCA_963457715.1 of Argyresthia albistria. Lineage (NCBI taxonomy): Eukaryota > Metazoa > Arthropoda > Insecta > Lepidoptera > Argyresthiidae > Argyresthia > Argyresthia albistria. Next base: position 6,300,791 of record OY735275.1, on the reverse strand, counting down.
TAACAGGAGGCTTTTTCTCAAATTCGCTATCATATCTCATAGCGATAGGAGATTATGACAGCTAATTTGTCCGTCAATATTGATTATTGATGACATCATCGTTGGACCTGGACGGTGGCAGATGGAACCCTAGTATCCATACTTGTAAATTCATCGAGTTTGGGCTCATTTTATTCGTCTCATTATGGCGTTTGTAGTTTCTAAACGACTAAAATTATTCCGTTTCAGATCGACGAATCGTCGCTCACGGGCGAGTCGGATCATGTCAAGAAGGGAGAATCATTTGATCCTATGGTGCTATCCGGTACTCACGTTATGGAAGGTTTGTGTTCCACCTAAAATCCTGTCCTAAAACAGAAATAGTCAGGCTTTCCCGCGCGGGATGGCAGAGGCACAATTGGGTCCAGATTTAGCTAAAAGACAAATGTAGCTAATGAACGTCCCCACAGTGCGGCACGGGCCTTTACCCGGATACGTCTAAGATTGAGTCCTGTTGATGGAGGGGTGTCGGGCCAGTGGCCAACCCGACTGTCAGAAGTTATCAAGCTGCCCTGTTAGGGCCTCCGACACAGCTTTCCGACTGACACCGAGTGGCGATGGTAGCCGAGACCTATACCACGCCAGGATCACTTCAAACAAATCAGCGAGAACAGCCGCACACACACTGTTACATTGCATTCCGTATAAGCACGCGCCGCCACACGCACACATTGCCGAATCTCGCGTCCTTCGCGTGCTACGAGACAGGGCTATGCAAGAAATGCATGCGACGAGTCAACGTCATTCGTCCGGGCGCCGCCGCGGGCGGCACGTGTTAACTTAGCGGCGGCGCTAAGCGACAACCCTAGCCGTTTGAGCAAGAGTAGGTAGTTATCATGCGAACAGGGGCCTAGTGAACTTACTATTTCTTATTTATACTATGCCTATCGTCGGAAACTAAGGCCACATAGAAACATATACCCGACACGTCTCGGCCAAATATTGCGGAGACTTTAATAACAGCCTCTAGAGGCACGGTCCTTTTCCCGGATACGAGTGAGATTGAGTCTCACTCGACCACCCCGGCCAAAGCATCTTCTTCTTGAGGTGCCTCTCCACTACTGGAGGTTGGCGGTCAGCTCTTCATACTCGTAATTCGTGATTTCGTAATTTCTTTATTGTACTCACGTGACAGTAAAAATAGTTTTTTTTTTTATGAGCCTGTAATATCCCACTGCTGGGCAAAGGCCTCTCTCCCCCTCTTCCACTCCATTCGATCCTGAGCGGTCTCCTTCCACTCTTTATCCCATAGAGCCAATTCATCACTCCATCCAAAAATAGCTTATGATAGAAAAAATATGTACAAAGGCGAGCTTATCCCTAATAAGCAGGGATCGGAATTGAGGTGTGAATTTACCTAAAGTTTGCAGTGAGACATAACATGGAGCTGTTACAACCACTTGAGTTGAACCGGTTTGATTTTAATAACTTTGGAGAAAATGCAATGCTATGCAATAAGAGATTTCTTCCAGCAAACCTAGTTGGGTAGGAGAGGGAGATGATAGGTAGGGGGAAGAACTGCGCGTACAATAAGACTACTCTCTGTTCTTCGCCAAGCGCAACAGCTGCTCTACGTTGGCTACTCCCGTCCATTCCCTGATGCTGCGGACGCCTCCTCCTCCTTCTGCCCACGCGTCTCTTCCCCTCTGCCTAAAGCCTACAAATGATATCTCCTGTCTGATCAGGGTCCGGTAAGATGTTGGTGGCGGCCGTGGGAGTGAACTCTCAGGCCGGCATCATCTTCACACTGCTCGGCGCGGCGGTGGAGAACCAGGACAAGGAGATCAAGCAGATGAAGAAAGGTCAGTTCCACGCGACACCAGCAACAGCCGTAGCATGCCGGGCTGTTGTCGCGGAAGGTGAGGGACAGAGCCGCGTCCAGAGTAAATACACAGTGACTTGGTCCTAAGGCTGGTGGGTATTTCGCGCCTGCCTCAGGGCGTATTCAGGTAGAACGCTGGCTACCAGCGCCGACTGCCAGCGGTTATCGGCGCCGGTCCGCGCAGGTAATCGGCGCAGGCAGTCTCTATACTTTGTGCCGAACCAGCGCCGATACGCGCCAACCTGCGCTGGTAGGCTGTTTTGTATCTCGCGTGCTACACAGAGAGACTGCGTTGTGCCTGCTTTCTTTATGTAGCTGTTGCCTGCGCCGACCGGCGCCGATAAGCGCTGGTAGCCAGCGTTCTACCTGAATACGCCCTTAGCCACCGGGCAAGCCTCTCACTCTGGAGCAAAGAGACATTGTAAAGCGCGTGCTCAGTCCTTGACGCTCTCGCGTCGCGTCCCCGCTGGGCTGCGGGCGCAGCATCAGTAGCAGTATTTTGTCGCGAGATGGAGAGCGACACTGCTATAGCGCATAGCTCTGTCCCTCACTTCCCTGTGACGGAAAGTGTTGGTCGAATGCACGGTAGGATTGATCTCTCGCTGATAGCGTGATGTGTCAGTGAGAGGTCGGGTTTACAGTGTATTTGGCCGTGATATACAATGACCTTTCAATACAGGTTTACTTGAAGGTTATCAATGTTACATGCAAGGAAAGAGATGAAACTCGTAGGAGAAATAGTCCTACTCGTACAATGGGGTGTCCTTTTTGTAGTGCCTCTTTTTCTTAGATCTTAATTGCATTACGTTCACTGTCATATCATGAAGAGTACAAAAGTCTGCATTTAATTGCAATATCCTGAAATCTCCATTTATTGTTTGGCAATTAGGATAATGTTGATATATCAATATCGCCGACACTATAATATTTACGTTAAAAACGCACTAAAGCACTTTTCACCGGCGCAGTCACGTTAGAAATGATAAAATTGTTACAAAGAGGACATCCCTATTTTATTACAAATCCGTGCAAAATTATTAGAAACCCAAATAGAGGTATTGTTTTATTTACTTCGCTCATTTAGATATTATGCATTTATTTGTTAAAAACAATACGGAATTATGTAACTGCTTATCATGTAAGTTTTTATACAGCTAAAATGCTTATATTAGCCGTATAGCAGCCTTAAACAAGCGCTTGTCGCTAAATGAGCATAGTAAATCCCTTTTGTGCTTCTTAGTGATTACCCCCTTTCGTTAGAGGTTACCCCAACGACCCATCGAGTCGACCCATAATCCACCTCCAAACCCATTTTAAAAGAAGTTATTGATCGAAATTAGTAGTTCAGATTTTTTTATATAAAATTTATATAAAAAAGGTTACCCATTATTCAACATTCACTATTAGTGTACATATGAATACCGATTTCGATAAATCTGGGAGATTATTTTTCTTTATTGACGAACTTTAAAGCTTTTAACGAGTTTGTCCATATAAATAAAAGTCCATATTACATACTATTTGTACGAATGTTATGTGTCTGACTAATCGCCTGTCTCTGTTATGTGGGACGCATGTATTTAATACCTCATTGTATTATTTTCCGTGGTAAACCCCGCGAAAACTCAATAAAAAACAATAATCTCGAAAAATTTCAACTAATAGAAGATTTAAATTACCTTTAAACGCAATTATTTGTAAATGCCTTAAGTAGTTATGTTGGAGCACTTGCGGCAAAGAAAATAGAACCTACTAATAAATATATGTACTAATATTTATTTGGTGGTTTTATATTTATTTACTTCACTTTTAAGTTTATAAATATACATACATTGTAAGCTGATAAATATAAATGGTAATATGTACATAAATAAAACAGTCGTACGTGCTCAAACAATGACCCTTTAGATTTAGCTACCGCAACCAAACATTCAATTGTAACTTCTGATGTGCTGAGGCATTTTTACCGGAAATATTACATTGTTGTCTTTGTAAAGATTTATTAACAAAATATTTTGCATCTGAAGGACCTCACATCATACTACATTTTGTAATACACCTCTGAGATGAAACATACGAAGAAACTTTCTAAAATTACTATGTTGCCAGCAACAATGGACACATTTCCGGTGAAAACCCCAACATTGCAAATATTAACAGCACATCAGCAAGTGTGACCCATTCAATGACATCCAACTTTTTTTTTCTCCACCCCGACCCCGGCCTGCTGCACGCCCCTCCATGTCGACGACGAAAAAAAACAAAAAAACATACACATCTATACTGCATCGTGTATATGTCGTGTTGACCGCATGATGTATAAAAATCCGAAATAAACTTGTGGTTAATGTGTATGCCTCTCATAAATACGAATAAATGAATCGGATTGGATATGGATTGACGCGAGTAGAAGCTAAAAAGCAGCAACGAAAAGACGCGAAAAAACGCAAGAGCCTGACTGGTAAGTAATCCTGCGCCTCAGCATTAACCCCTGCTTTAAAGTAAATTAAAAACATACGCTCAAGAAAGTACAACAATAACTCTGTGTTTGTATAATTGGTGAGTATTTTGTTCTCTTTGTGATTTTATTTTGAAAAGCTATTTCCTTGCCCTTAAGTGTACTCTTAAATATAGTTTAGTAATTTTGCTGCTCGAAATGTGTATTTTGTTGAAAACAGGTAGAGTGTTGACATAAATTGTATTTTTTTTCTTTAAAGTTCATTATTAAAATACTTAATTGTGTACAGTACCTGTAGTGTAGTTAATAAAGCAATCGCGTAATTAAAGTAGCCAAATAAAAAACTATAAAATTACTAATATCGTAAAATCATCCACCACCACTAAGTACTGTACAGAGCATCTTTAGATCTCCTTTAGATTGCATATCAGTAGTTATTTAAACCTTTAGTGTTTATTTTTTTACAAATTGTGTGTTTCTTTACTAACTTGGTCTTCAATTACTCTCCACAAAGTCTTTAAAAATTTAATTATTTACAACTATATTCAAATGTCAGCTGTCAGCGACACAACCTATAATACAATTTGAGCCCGACTGTCCCAGCCCGACGCCATTGAGTTATTTCGAAACTGGTACAATACATACTAGAGAAGGCTTTTCTGCGGATAAAAAGAGTTAATTTTTGAAGTGTAGTCACTTCCGTTTTCACGCACTCTACGGGCGACTTGCACCAAACTTTTGAATCCCGCTACGGTTAAGGTGGTTTTATAGCCTTCACTGGTTTGTAACCTCACATTGGCTCCGACCTAACCTTTGCGCCAAGTTTCTTTGGCTCTTCGCGAGCTGTCTCCCTCTGCCGCCCCACCTTACTACGTTTGTCCACCGCCGCACGTCGACAAGAATGTCCATGGTATAGTCTTCCAACGATATTTTGGCACTTGACGTTTACAGGGGGTGCTACGCACCTTTACGCAACAAACGCGTTAATTCCAACTGTCACCGCGTGCCAAAAGATAATTGGAAAGCTGAAAACTGTAAATGTGTGCGCGCCATCAATGCGCCGTCATGTTTAGTATGGCGTCGTTCTCGCTAACGTGACCGGTGGTGGGCCTAAGCTCGCCCAGGCCCAAAGAAACTTAAGCCGTCGGCTTCTAACACACCTGCCGCAGTGGCATACTCCTGAAAAAGTATGTTAACCCTTTCAGTCGAGAGATTGACATTCTCCTGGCCGAAAAGGAAAAAAATTGGCATTAAAATTAGGGGAAATTAAGTTTTCATCCCCTTGCAACAGACGTCTTCGTACCCACTGTCAAAGTCAAAGGACTCTTTTGTCCAGAAGCGACTGAGTGTGCACTAGAGCGCTTGGAATTGTGTACTCTCCCTCACCAGGCGGCTCGAGTTTAACACACTTGTTGGCCCTGCGGCAGGAGTGTGAGTAGCTCTTAACAGGTCGCGTCACGTTGAAAGACACTGAGCGAAAGGTATTTCATACATAATACAAGGTGTTAATTAATTAACGCAAAATGAGAAACTACTTTGTTAGGGACATCATTCTGAGCAACTTTCATTATGAAATCGGTTTGATCAGAGCAACTTAATTTTTCACTTCTCAATACAAATCGGCTTACCCACTCAGGCCAAAATGTACTGGGAAGTGAAAAATTAAGATGCTCTGATCAAATCGGTTTCATAATGAAAGTTGCTCAGAATGACGTCCCTAACAAAGTAGTTTCTTATTTTGCGTTAATTCATTTACACCTTGTACGTGTTAGGGTTCGACTGCAGCCGTCCCATCCCCATCGCTCAGTTTCTTTCTACTTGACGACAACCGCCAGTCGCGTGACTCCCCCCCTCCCGCCCCGCAGAGGAGGAGCCCCTCCCGCCGAGCAACAGCCACGGCAACCACGCTCGCGACGATAACCACGTGGCGCCGGCCGAGAGCAAGCCGCCGCCCGAGTCGGGGCACAAGAAAGAGAAGAGCGTGCTTCAGGCTAAACTGACCAAACTGGCCATACAGGTGAACATGTCTTTCCTCATCAGTTTTGTTAACCGACTTCCCAAAGGAGGAGGTTTACAATTCGTCGGGATGTTTTATTTTTAAACCGACTTCCCAAAGGAGGAACTTTACTTTCTATTTAACTTATAATCTCATGTTTGTTTGTTTGTTTGTTTGTTTGTTTGAATTTATTGGACTATATGTCTGGAAATAAAATGATTTAATTTAATTTAAACCGTTGGACCTAGAGCCATGAAACTTTGTACAGAGGTTCCTTAGTAGCGCAGGGTAGCACTGAGATAGGATTTGACAAAATTAAGTCCCCAAGGGGATCAAAATAGGGGGTTACAGTTTGCATTAAACTCAATCTAATCAAATAGGGTATGTGGAAGTCGTTTTTTTTTAAAGTTTACTTTTTGTTTTAATTATTTAAAGCCAAGATTGGCTACAAAAGTCATTGGAAGGCACTCGAACGACGCTCCTCAAACCAACCAGGGACCTTATACATCAGCATGGGCCTATTGAGCCATGGCTGGTAGGCAATACAAATCTCCGGGCGTTACTCATATCTGACATCTTGGGATGCGGACCGGGAATCCGAAATATCTCGACGAAACATTATTTTTTCCTCGGCCCTCAGTCGATGCGGGGCTTGGCTACTCTACCTATTGCATGATCCTGCACTGTTCAATCTGTTCATGGTTTCTCTTTCGCTGAGCACTAGCTCCCGAGGCATGACATAAGAAGAAAAGGTAAAGATATAATAGGTCGGGTAAAAAGTCATTTTGTATGTGTGTGTTTGTAACTAAATATCTTTGGATGTATGAATTGTATCTGGCTGGTTTTGATGTAATTAAAAAGGTTATATTTCAAAAAAGGAATAAATATAATAAAATGTAGTATCGGACAATTTTTCATTTGTTTTTCTTTCTGTCAAAATGAGTGAATCTAATGGAGAAATTCAATAAATTTTAAAGTTGTAGGGAAAAAAAGAAAGACGTGCAATGATGGCCGTGATTTTTTAATGATGTTTTTGAACCTAATACAGTGTCAGTAAAAGTAGCACAAAGTTGGTTTAAGCGTTTTCAATCCGGAAATGTTTAAGTCAAAGATGCACCTTTTTGTTCGACCCGTTACGGTCTTCATACAAAATACGAAGAAACTTACCCGACCTACGGCCGAAATTAATAACCTATCTTCAATCCATAATCTGCAGATTTGAGATTGCTAGTGTCAATTTTGACATAAATCCCATAGCGCAACTGTCAAATGTATCTGCAGATCACGGATAGAGATAGGTTATTGGCATCGGCCACTAATGTACAATGTCGGTCCTTCGAACGGTCTCTACGGCCGCCATCAAAGTCTCTTCAACGAGAACGGCCATATTAAAACCCTTCTCGTTAACGCGACAGTGACGGCAGTAGACAGACGGTGTAATTATATAACCAAATATCGACACCACCACCCCACAGATCGGTTACGCCGGCTCGACGATCGCAGTGCTGACCGTCATCATCCTAGTGGTCCAGTTCTGCATCCAAACGTTCGTCTACGAAGGCAAGCCGTGGCGCGCGACCTACATCAACAACCTGGTGAAGCACCTCATCATCGGTGTGACGGTGTTGGTGGTGGCGGTGCCGGAAGGGCTGCCTCTGGCGGTGACGCTGTCGCTGGCTTATTCTGTCAAGGTGGGTGCGTTTTGGAACTGGTTTGGCTGTAGTGGGAAAAGGGAGGATTCATTACGAATTATACTTATACTGATCTAAATGATACCGCCAAAAAACCAGGGTATGGCCTGAAAATTGCATTACAGCTACAGCTAGGTGGCCAAACAATGGTCATTTGGGCCGATATATCAGTTCCACTGTATCTTGTCTTTTCTCATTTTGTGCTAACGTTGGTCTTGCGTTTAGTTTATTGTGGGGCCGCAATCAGCTACAAAAATCGTCTTGCCTTTTCCAAGAGGCATAATTGTATCTGCGTTTCATCATCACCGGACGGAAAAGCGTGTATTAACATATCCATCCCGTCCACAGAAAATGATGAAAGACAACAACCTGGTGCGACACTTGGACGCGTGCGAGACGATGGGCAACGCCACCGCCATCTGCTCGGACAAGACCGGAACTTTGACGACCAACCGCATGACCGTGGTGCAGTCTTACATCTGCGAGAAACTGTGCAAGGTATGCAGGCAGACACACATACACACAAACACTAGACCAACAGACAAGACCAAAACTCTGACGACCAACCGGATGACGGTCGTGTCTCTTACATCTGCGAGAAACTGTGCAAGGTATGCAGACAGACACATACACACAAACACAAGACTAACCGACACGACAGACAAAACTCTGACGACCAATTGAATGACGGTCATGTAAGTCTTCGGCTGCGAGAACAGAATTTGTGCAAGGTATGCAAACAGACACACATACACACAAACACACCACTCAGTCTATTCATGACACATGCAAAGTAAATGTAACCCATTACGCCAGAGAATCCAGACGTTTGCCGCAAACTGCACACCTCTACAAACCTAAAATGTACTACAAGTCTTACGCACACCAAGCCAAACTCTCAATGCACACATAACGGCTTGTAGAGGTTTATCAAGCGTATGTGTCAGGCATGAGAGATAAGACACCTTCACTCAGAATCGAGCCATAATCCACAACACGGCTCTCTGGGGTTGGATTCTGCAAGGGAATTCGCATGTCCATAGCTGTACAGGGTGTAACAGAAGGGTGTAGTCATATTTTAGGGGGTTGTTAGGAAGAACTTTCTGAGCAACTTTTACTATAAACCGATTTGATCAGAGAAACTTTTTTTTCATTGCTCCATAAGTTTTGCTCCGGGGCGGTCAGCTGATTTGTATAGAGAAGTGAAAATTAAAGTTGCTCTGATCAAATCGGTTTCATAGTGAAATTTGCTCAGAATGATGTCCCTAACAACACCCTAAAATAAGACTACACCTTTCTGTTACACCCTGTAGTGACTGCGCGAGATACCGGTTAGTTTGTAGCCGGCGCGGCACGTCGTTTGTAGCTAAAACGAAATTTTGAGCCCTCGCTATAGCCACTGTCATAAGTGTTTGTTTAGTAGAGCATGCCCAGTAATCGCTCCGGTTACCAAGCGGGCTGCGACCTCTTTAGCTTAAGAAGCTTACGCGAAAATCCGGGTCTGATCATCGGGAGGACTTGTCTGGCCTGCCTGCAGGTATCCTTGATGGAGGGTAAATACTAACGGAACGAAACCATCACGTTGTTTCAGGTGACGCCCAACTTCAAGGATATCCCGGCGGAGGTCGGCGCGATGGTGGTTGAGGGCATCTCCGTCAACAGCGCGTTTACTTCTAGGATTATGGTAAGTTTGTATATTAATGAGCGTACAGTTCGCGAAAAGTTTCTTTGGCTATGGGCGTGCTGTCACCTCTCTCACACCCCTCCTTACTCTATGCAAAAAAGAGAGGCCACAGCTCGTTTAGAGCTAAAGGAACATGTCCTGCAACAGTCTTCGAGTTTTTCACGCTGCACAAGAATTATTAACTACGTTTTTGTCGCTGTTAAAAAGCGACCTTAGAAATATTCATCCGTATAATGATTTATATTTGGGCCATCGGGAATCTATGCGGAAGGTATGGAATTGACTATTTTCTAGAGCCGTCCACTTTGTGAATTTGGTATAAAACCTAGTCTTGTCTTGCCAGTCGGGCCAGATACAGTCAATTGTTTCAATAAACTCGTTTCAAATCTCATTCTTTATCCATTCACTTTCGTTCAATCACCAACTCAAGTTCCTCATTTTCAATCACTCATTGCTATTCCATCATTCAATCACTAACCCGACCATTGCAATTCCAGAAAGACCAGTCCGGCACGCTAATGCAGGTCGGCAACAAGACGGAATGCGCCCTCCTAGGCTTCGTGTTAGGCCTGGGACAAAGCTACGAGAGCGTAAGGGAGCGGCATCCAGAAGAATCGTTCACTAAAGTGTACACGTTCAATTCGGACCGCAAGAATATGAGCTCGGTGATTCCGTACAAGGGAGGGTACCGGCTTTATTGTAAGGGCGCGTCCGAGATTGTTTTGAAGAAGTGAGTATTTGGTGTAAGGGTCACTTACCTATACTCTGGCCGCTGAGAGAATGCTACCCTAACACATGTCTATGTCCCTGTCGGTCCCGCGCTACTTTTCACTATCTCACACACACAAAGGGGATCCCAAACTGACATGTGTCTGGATCGCATTCCCTCAGCAGCTAGACTAAATAGCTGTAAGACTGTGCATACTTCATTATTATTTTTTGCTGAATCACTCAATTATTTCAATGACACTTAATTTTTACTAAGTAAATAATTCAATTAGTTTGATTATGAATTCGAAATTACTGACTCAGACTGAAACGGTATAAAAACGCTACCACCTTTTTCCATTCGGGGTGGCAGAAAAAAAAGTTGCGGTGACATTTTACCCACTTATTCAATATGGAGTGACAGTACAGATCTACCAACTTAACTGTGAAATGACGGGTGTCGCTAGTGGCTTTCTAATATTACCATACTTGGGAATTGCGTCCAAGCGTAGATTGGCATTTCAAAGATTTCATTCAGAAGATTTCGTAGTTCTGAATTCTGACATTTCACAGATAACTTGGTAGGTCCGCCACGTTATCTAGAGATTGGCGCCACCATCTACGCCAACAGAACAGCAAAGAGTTTCATTGACCTGACATACAAACTGACAGCCGAAGTGGCATTTTCATAGTGGCGTCATTAGTTCCGCTTTAGCCGTTCTCTATATAGATAACGTGGTGACTCTGTAGGCTGCCTTTTAAGCTTACAGAGCCTACCTCTTTTGGGGTTCAAAGTTAAAAGTTTTGAACTTTGTATTGACCATAAAATCATAAAGATTGCTTGGTCAACGTCAATATAATATTAATATTTTTGTATACTACTGCGCGTTCGGTGGTCCGTGCTCCGTGGTCTAGTGGGTTTCACCTTGCTTCTCACGCAGGAGATGCTGGTTCGAATCCCGGTGCTGACCATGTTCCAATGAGATGATTAATTTGTCTTAAGTACATTATCGGACACTCCGTGTTTCGGATGGCACGTTAAGCTGTAGGTCCCGGCTACTATCACTACTTCGTAGTATGTAGTAGTCGTAAAACCCCTCCACCAACCTGCACTGAGCCAGCGGGTGGAGTATAGCTCAATCTTACTCGTATCCGGATAAAGGCCTGTGCCCCTCGGTGGGGACATTAATGGGCTACATTTACTTTACTTTTACTGCGCGTTCGGAAGTTGTGGCCTTAGGGATGGAGCAAAGAAGGGCAAGAAATATTATGGAATCAACCCCAAAAGAGGTTAGCACGCCACAGAAGAACCAACTAACGCTCACCACGTCCTCAGATGCTCCTTCATCTACGGCCACGAGGGTCGTCTGGAGAAGTTTACACGGGACATGCAAGACCGGCTGGTGCGACAGGTCATCGAGCCGATGGCATGCGACGGGTTAAGGACCATCTCGGTGGCGTACCGGGACTTTGTGCCCGGCAAGGCGGAGATTAACCAGGTAGGGGGACGTTTTGACCTTGTGGAGGGAATAGGTCGCTAAATGCATTGGTGAATGGCGGAGTTCGATGAACTTTTCGTTGAAGTGTCAAGAAGGTTCCTTTGGAGAGAGAAATTTTAAAAACCAAAAATCGAAAAAGTATTCGGTTTAGTTTATGCTTCTGTCAATAATTGGCGTTGGTGGGATGCTTTGAACACTTTTGTTGATCAGCTCTCTGTCAACAGTCCGTAAAGTTATCCAAAACTTAAGCTTATAGAACCAAATAACCCTTTACCCTGTCCAGGTCTTACAGCACCGCTAAAAACATAAGTTTTATCTGGGTAGGCTGTTGTCACCAATATAGATAATATTTGTATCTACTTTTAGTTGTATCCCAGTAGTATTATAATTTGACATAAACTTGTAATTAAATAATATGAAACGACTGTTCTTATAATTAAGCCATACGACTAAATAAATAAATTATAAAAGCAAAGTTAGTGATAGTTAGGATGGATATTATGGTATAGTGCTACATGGATGTTTTGGCGCGTGGCCCAAAATCCGACTAACGCGACCATCTTGGAAGTGTGTCACTTTGTTGGCAGCTCACGGTATGGGTCGCGCTGACAGTAGCGCCCTTCTGTCAATTTCATGTAAGTGTCAAAACATCCATGTAGCACTATATCTCATGCTGACACTACTGTCACGGACATAATGCAATATGCTTCCCACAGGTTCACATAGACCAGGAGCCGAACTGGGACGACGAAGCCAACATCGTGAACAACCTCACCTGCGTGTGTGTGGTGGGCATCGAGGACCCCGTGCGACCAGAGGTAACACGCCGGATATTTATGTGTTTGTACTGTCTAATGAATAAATCTTTTATCTATCTAAGACAGTTCATTGTTACTTTCGTTCGTTTTTCACCATACGGACTTACTAAGCTGCTATGAAATCAAGAAGAAAACCGGCCAAGTGACGGCAAAAAAAATCATGTCCTTTTATATTTATTATATTTTCTTTTTAGTATTTGTTGTTATAGCGGCAACGGAAATACATCCTCTGTGAAAATTTCAACTGTCTAGCTGTCACGGTTCATGAGACTTCTCCATGGAAAGCAGCTGACCCACTCAAATGTACTGGGAAGTGGAAAAGAAAGTTGCTCTGATCAAATCGGTTTAATAATGAATGTTGCTCAGAATGATGTTACTAACAAAGTAGTTTCTCATTTTGCGTTAATTCATTTACACCTTGTATATAAAAGATGTTCAAGTTCAAGTTCAAGTTCAAAATTTTTATTGACCATAAAATCATACATATTATTTAGTCAACGTCAATATAATATTAATATTTTTGTATACTACCGCCCGTTCGGAAGTTGTGGGCTTAGGGATGGAGCAAAGAAGGGCAAGAAACCTCCCCCGTACCTCTTTTAAAATATCAGAGCCTTAAAAATACAATGTTATGTATTTCTACTTAAGTCTAAGGAAATACACCGAGGAGAGACGTACTGACTCAGTCCATCGCCCCTCTTTGGATTTCTGTGCGCTGAGATGGTAAAGACCATGCAGTTTTGTCATTTAAATATTCTTTTACACTGTAATATGACTTCTTCAATAGGCCGTTTTTGACATAGTTTTTGAACCTCCTTTCTGGTAGGTCCGTTGCTTCATTAGGTATTTTATTATAAAAACTAACACATACTCCCATAAAAGAGTGAGCAACCTTACTGAGTCTGAACGCGGGCATAGCAATCTTATTTCTATTTCTAGTGCCAATACTATGATTATGACCTAAAGTCTTAAATAAACCTATGTTTTTTCTGGTATACATGATATTTAGCATGCAGAAAATGCAAAGAGAAAGCGTGGCCGACCCAGGAGGAGATGGAGTGATGAGTTGGGTCCATGGGACAAGGAGGAGGGAGACCGCTCAGGGTCAAATAGAGTGGAAGAGGGGGAGAGAGGCCTTTGCCCAGCAGTGGGATATTACAGGCTCGTAATAAATTGTAATAATACATAAATGTTTATGTGTAGGTGCCAGACGCGATCAGGAAGTGCCAGAAGGCCGGCATCACGGTCCGCATGGTGACGGGCGACAACGTGAACACGGCTCGCTCCATCGCGGTCAAGTGTGGCATCCTGAAGCCGACAGACGACTTCCTCGTGCTCGAGGGCAAGGAGTTCAACAACCTGATTAGGGATGCTAATGGCGAGGTGAGTTGCTTCCGTCCACATATCTGGATCTGTCCGCAGAACTCCAGCATTGCGTTAGGCCAGGTTTCGCTGCAATATGTAGCCGGCAACTATTGGTGTCGCTCTCTTACTCACATGTTAGAGAAAGACACCAATAGTTGCCGGCCACATATTGCAGTGAAAATATGGCCCGTTTAGGAGCACATTTACTCACATGTTAGAAAAATTGACCTGTAATTGACAATTATAAATAAAAAACTGAAACTGAAACTGAAAAGACACCAATAGTTGCCGGCCGCATATTGCAGTGAAAATATGGCCCGTTTAGGAGCACCTGTGAAAGAACATAGCAATAAACAATAGTAGATTGTTTACCAAGGGAGTAGAGAACTATTTTTAAGGCGAGAGTGTTTTTTGAATCCAGAGAGAGCGAGGAATTCAACGTACATCACTCGAGATGGCACTTTGTAATTTAATAAATTGCTTTATTTATATTATCTTTGAGTACCAAACCTCAAACAAATGTTTCATTCATTCATTGATTCTTCGTAAAGCGTATTTTAAAGGATTTGTATGGAGAAGTGAAAAATAAAGTTGCTCTGATCAAATCGGTTTCATAGTCAAAGTTGTTCAGAATGATATCCCTAACAACCCCCTTAAATACGACTACATCTTTCTGTTACACCCTGTACTGTATCGTAGCAAGTGTTGTAGGTCATAATATCTATGTATTATAGGTACCTACTAGAATAGTTTTATTGTACGCGCAATTCTTCCCCTTACCTATCATCTCCGTCTCCTACCCAACATGGTTTGCTGGAAGAAATCTTTTATTAGAGATAAGCTCGCCTTTGTACATTTTTTTTTCTATGTTAAGCTATTTTTACTGTCATGTGAGTACAATAAAGAAATTACGAAATTACGCTTTGGTTTCTGCCTAAAGTGAAAAAGACGAAAGCATGTTTACAATGTATGATTCCTCCACAGGTCCAACAAAGCCTGCTAGACAAAGTGTGGCCGAAGCTGCGCGTGCTAGCCCGCTCGTCACCGACGGACAAGTACACGCTAGTGAAAGGCATGATCGAGTCCAAGGCGTTCGACAAGAGACAGGTCGTGGCGGTGACGGGAGACGGCACTAATGACGGGCCCGCGCTGAAGAAGGCTGACGTCGGATTTGCTATGGTGAGCTGACATCTATCAATAAATTTCTTAACCCCTAGATAGTGGAAATGGCTGATTTGGCCAATGACAATGGAAAATAAATTGTTGTAAATTACTCACTGATGAAGGGCGATTAGTGGCGGTGTAACATAGGTTAATTTCGCCAATGACACGTGTTTTGTAGATTTCACGGAAATGGTAGTGTTGATTTTTTGCTCATTAGCACTACCCGGTATGGACGTGTGGTCTGTAGGTTTGAAGTATTTCCTTCGGAAGCGGAGGTGAGCAACAGCCTCCTCAGCTGTCATATCTGTCATAGGCATATGTCATAGATAAAAGACAGAGAGACAAAACTTAACGCGAATGCAACACAAACAAGTCATGCATATGTCTTGTTTCTTTCTCGTTCTTTTAGATGTCCTATGTATTGTGTCTTCTCCCTGTTGTGTCTCTTGTCTTATCTGTCCAGTATGGATTTAGTCATACACTGAAGTTTTTAACCCCGGATGACGTAAAGAGGGATGTTTAAACGTTTGAAACGTCTGCTCCTCTGTGATGTAGAACGTAGAAATTCAGTGCTGTATTGCCAATAGATCTATAAGATCTGCATATACAGGGATTCTCAGAAAAATATAATCTAAGTATTGTAGGTTTTTTAACATGGCAATAGCGGTCATTGCCCCGCGAGCGAAATTGTAAGCTATTTGACGTTTGCCGCCATTGCCGCCGCGGCGTCGGCGGCAATGGCGGCAAATCGCATATATTTTCTAAGCGGGTCAATGTCGGCTATTGCCATGTTAAAAAAAAACTCACTATAGGACTAACTTCCTCATTTCTTTCACGATATGCACATGATACCATAATCCCTGGTTATGTGTAAACTATATTAAAAATACACTATTAACCTCATGTGTGACCCCCACAGGGCATAGCCGGCACGGACGTCGCCAAGGAGGCGTCGGACATCATCCTCACGGACGACAACTTCTCGTCGATTGTGAAGGCCGTCATGTGGGGCCGCAACGTGTACGACTCCATAGCCAAGTTCCTGCAGTTCCAGCTGACTGTGAACGTGGTCGCTGTGATTGTAGCCTTCATTGGAGCGTGCGCGATACAGGACAGTCCGCTCAAGGTGAGGCCTTCATTCCATCGGTCAATGGTGTTTTCATTCATCGTCATATAGCTGATAGCTGTCGCCTTCATTGGAGCGTGCGCGATACAGGACAGTCCGCTCAAGGTGAGGCCTTCATTCAATCGGTCAATGGTGTTTTCATTCATCGTCATATAGCTGATAGCTGTCGCCTTCATTGGAGCGTGCGCGATACAGGACAGTCCGCTCAAGGTAACACTTTGGTTCATTTGGTTAATGGTGCGTTCATTCATCGCCAAATTGCTAAGTTTTCGCCTTCAATGGAGCGTACGCGATACAGGACAGTCCGCTCAAAGTGATATATTTATTCATTCGGTCAATCCTTCGCGGCTTCATCGCCAAATAGACAAGTTGCTGCAGTTCGAGTTGATTGAGAACGTGGTCGCTGTGATTGTCGCCTTCATTGGAGCGTGCGCGATACAGGACAATCAGACATCTAGTTATTTAAGTCACTGTGCAATGCCCTAACGGGGCAGATATAATTATAGTGCTACTTATAAGTGAAATGTACCTATTTATTATATGACACAATAAATACTGAACACAGTCCGGTGACACTTCGTTCATTCTGTCAATCAATTACGGCTTCATCTCCAAATAAAGTTAAAACTCTAAGTAAAACCTGCGCGTTTTCGACGTATCGCTGACGCTGCGCAGAATGCGTCGCCGCTTGGTCAATTTGCGCGACGATCATGTATTATCCTATTAGAACAACCACATTTTGTCAACGATCGCGTGGTCACGTTCTATTGGGACACCGCCTAACTGTTTATCTTTCATTCACTCGTCTCCCCGTTCCAGGCCGTACAAATGCTCTGGGTGAACCTCATCATGGACACGCTGGCCTCGCTCGCACTCGCCACGGAGATGCCCACCCCGGACCTGCTACTCCGCAAGCCCTACGGACGGACCAAGCCGCTCATCAGCCGCACCATGATGAAGAACATCCTGGGGCAGGCCATCTATCAGCTGTTCATCATATTCTCGCTGCTGTTTGTCGGTGAGTGGCGGACGCGAGTTTCGGTCGCGCAAGCTGGGTTACGCCCGGTTTTCTGTACGCCTAGCAGGTATATTTACCAGATCGAAAAAGTGTTCTAGTTCAGATGAAATAAACCTTAACACGGCGCCCTAGGCAAAAACAGCCTTTAGCAGAACACAAATCGCTCGGAATGACGAGTATTATTGCTGTATGTTTTTTCACGAGCTTGTTTGTGACTTTGCTTTCCCATAAACGTCATTTTATTAATTTGGCTCGATATAAAAGTCTCCTGAAGTTGGCAGAAAATCTGTCTGTTACAATGTTATTTTTTTTACAATTTCGCACCGCATCTGAATTTGTGTTCTTGTTATTTATCTAATCATTATAAAAATGGCACAGTATGTTCCTCAGTTAGACTTGCTTAGCTTGGCTTTAACCTTTTTTTTATTTTTTTTTAATTTAAGTTCCTCTAAAAATAAGTTAAGGATGAAATTCTAAGTTCTGATTGCCTAAGGCCCGCCCTAAAGACATTGTACATAAGAGCCACTGACGTTTTAACTCGATTACTTTTTCGATGCGTATTTTTTCCTGCTACCTACACTGGGCGCTGAATTGGTTACATCAGTTTCAGCAAATCACGTGATTGCTGATTTAACCAACCTGTTGATCGAAGGATCACAAAGAGTGAAGTAATATTAACCCATTAACGTCCCCACCAACCCGCACTGAGCCAGCGTGGTGGAGTATGGCTCAATCTTACTCGTATCCGGGTAAAGGATTGTGCCTCTCGGCCATGGGCTGATTTCACTCTACTCTTTTTGATCCTTCGACCAACAAGTCTGCTTTACAAAACCAGCTTACGCGACCTAAACTAATCATAAATGTGACTGTGTGAGCAGGGTGTGAGTGTGGGTGTTATTTATTATTCATGGATGATGTATTTAGTTTAATTTTAAACTTTTTTATAATGATAAAATAATATCTACCTATGGATGTATATGTGTCAAAATGTATGCTATCTGAAATAAATATTTTGAATTGAATTGAATAAATTGGGACATTAATCGGCTATATTTTCTTTTACTTTACTTTTAACTAATTAATTTATGAATTCATTATGAAGAACTTTCCCCAAGGAACACATGGTCGCAAATGAAAAAAATATTTGGGTCTCCCAAGTAACTTGAAATCAGCTGATCGGGGCAATGTACGGGGGAACGAAAAATATATTTTCATTTGCGACTATATGTTCCTTGGGGAAAGTTGTTCATAATGATGGGTACTATCATTCCCCAAAATATGGTCAGCTAATTAAATGTCGCCCTGTATACTAATTACTGTCTAACGTTAACCCCCCAGGCGACCGCGTCCTCAACATCCCCTCCGGCCGCGGCAAAGCCCTCGTGCCAGAACCGACTCAGCACTTCACGATCATCTTCAACACGTTCGTGATGATGACGCTCTTCAACGAGATCAACGCGCGCAAGATCCACGGACAACGGAACGTCTTCCAGGGGCTACACACCAACCCGATTTTCTACTCGATATGGATCGGGACGGCGGCCTCGCAGGTGAGGGGATAATACCAGGGGGTCTCACTTCGCTGAGTAGGTATCTGCGGCCGGCAATACGCGCCAGTCGGTCTTTGTCACATGGTTGTCGCTCGGCTCTCGCTAGCCGCGTGAAAACAATGACGCCGAAAGCAACTGAGTGCGATTCGCAACCCTGCTTGATCGGCATCGTGTCAGCGGTGTCTAATGGAATATGAACGCTCGTGTCGTATGATAAGTTTCAATTTCGCATGCGAGATGTAGTAGCATAGTACTATTAGTTATTCGTTGATAATACATAGCACTGACTGATGCTCTGTCGTATTTAATACGTATTTCACCATCGATTTATTTATGTAAAGATCAGCCCTCCCGTACCATTCTTACTGTTTGAGGCCGAAAACTAGAGCCTCTTTCGGATTTATTTGGTACTTATTGGCTTGCGCGGACAGGTGGAACTAAAGCTTTTTTACAAGTTCGTTGCATAAAGATGCGTAGAAGTGGCGCCTGTAAACGTCACTCACGCGCAAAAAGATCGTTGGAAAACTAGTTTACTGCTAGTCAAAATAGATACCTATTAGGAACTTTCAAAAAGAATTCGTGATTTACACGAAATACTAACCAAATGACGTAATCATTAAAAGGTGTCTTTAAAACACAAAATTGGCCTTATAAAATATAACTTCTAGAAATGTACATTTCAATCAAATGTAAACATCAATTAAGTATTTTTAAATATAATCTTAAGAAATTGCTCACATCTAAAGCCTATTACACTGTAAATGAATATCTCTTCGACACTGTTTAAAGCTTACACCACTGACTAAGTACCTGAATCTCACCTGTTTTTATTGACTGATTACCTATCTGCATGTTAAGTATTAGTCAATAAATATTAATATTTGTATGCCATTGCGCGAAACATAAGAGATACCACTACGAATGTATTACTAAGACCTTTGTACCTATGTTTTACAAATAAAGAACTATTCTATTCTATTTTACAATTTAACCTCTCGACCGTCAGGTGGTGATCATCCAATTCGGCGGCATGGCCTTCAGCACGGCCGGCCTCTCGCTCGACCAGTGGCTGTGGTGTCTGTTCTTCGGCGTAGGGACCCTAGTGTGGGGCCAGCTGGTCACCTCGGTGCCGACGAGCAAAATACCCAAGACTCTCTCGTAAGTAGAAACAAATCCTTTCATTCATTATTTCACTAATTTATTCTTCCACTCATTCATTCTTTCACTTATTAATTGTTTTACTCATTCGTTCAGTTGTGATCGCGGCCAGGCCTAAAACGACTACCTTTACCTAAAACCCAATCGGAAAGAAGCGATCGCAGTTGATGGAAGGTCTGACGTGGATGGAAGGCTGCTAGCATCATTCATATGATTTGTTTAGTTTTCATTCATTCACTACGAGTGTGGAAGCCTTTTCCAAACTATAGGATGCAAGACAAACATTTGTGTGTGACCACGCCAGGACGGACTCTATATACCTATATCTCTAGATATCTATATACTACATGCATCCGATGTTTTCTAGATCAGAACGTTGATTCTGTAAAATTCGAACTACATCTAATCAGTTCACATTTGTTTGAAAAGTTGAATTGTGTTCGAGTACGAAGTGAGCGTCCAAGTGACCCTGAGCGAAATCCTTACGTCATCTCATACTGTATCTGTCAAATTCTCACGTTAAATTTAGTTCAACTCCCTGCCACGCTCACCGAGTTTTTACAATGCGAATCAAGAAACCGCGATTCAGATTCGAACTCTAAAAGTGAGGTTTACAGAATCACACGGCAGCACAGTTCTATTGGAGTACTACTACTACTACTACTACTACTACTACTACTACTACTAGTTTCTTGCCCTTCTTTGCTCTATCCCTAAGCGCAAAACTTCCCAAAGGGCGGTAGTATACAAAAATATTAATATTATATTGACGTTGACTAAGCAATCTGTATGATTTTATGGTCAATAAAAAAAATGACTCTGAATTTGTACGACAGTCAGCTCTTTACAATCCAGTGTGCTTGGCATGCCAGTCTTTGTCCCTCGGTCGACGTCGGGAAGACTGCTTGCCATGTGCCAAACAAGGCTCGGTCGTCCCAATCTCGAAATTGTAATTTTGTCACGACCTTTCTCATCTGTGGCAGGAGTTATCAATTCAGTTGTGTTATTTATTTTTATGTGTGTTACTTCGTATTTATTAACCGATTTCAAAATATATTTTTTTTTATATATGGAAACTCTTCAGGTTGGTTCCATTTTTTGAAAATCAGGAATCGGTCTAGTAGTTTGGTTTCTACATAGAAAAGACTGTCATCCAGGTAACCAAAAGTACGTATTTTTGCCTTTATGTGACTTTGTGGCGTTTACGCTCATTGTCATTGAGATGAATTCTGGCTATGAGGACCGATATTTGTTTATTTTGTGTAGTATTGTGAAGTCAGAAGACAGTTTTCGTAGGCTCATTAGGTATCGTGTTCATAGATGACATCGCATCCCGCGCGGACATGTTTTAAAGTGATTTCAGTGGTCATGAAGTCGGTTTTAACTTGGTGAATTATGTTGTTTCCATTCACTCACTCATTCGTTCAGTTGGGGCCGCGGTCACGTGGATACGGAGGCGTCGCACCCCTCGCCGGACTACGACTCGGACGACAAGAAGCCCCGCGCCGGCCAGATCCTCTGGATCCGCGGCCTGACGCGCCTGCAGACGCAGGTATGACGCCGGCACGCACTCACGCACACACCAGCCGTAGTTGATGAGAGACAGCCGCCATTTTGAATTTGGCATGATTAGTGCCGCCTTTTTGGTTTGAAAGGGACTAGTATTTCAAGCCGTGAAATGTATTTAATGGGGTTGCTAGAATAAAATGTATTCCCTGCCGTCTCGTATTGCTCACGTAGCAATTTTTGGCAAGAATACCATCGCCATATTTGTTACATTTGGAAAGGGACTAGTATTTTGGAGCCGTGAAATTAACTATTGAAAAATATATTTTGATAGTCATCGATTAGAGTTAGGTAGAATAAATTAATTTGGGAGGGCCGGCATTTTGATTTATAAACTAGATTTTTAAATGCCGCGCAATATTTATTTAAATGGCTCAAATTTTTACATTAGATTATATTAGATTTCAAAGCATTGGCGGGTTGTCTCCAGTTAACTATGTGCTATACATACTACTAACACAAAATGTTATCAGTGTTTAATCTACCCGCGTCTACCCGTCTTTAAAAATATATTATACAGGGTTACTGGTAAGTGGACCTACATACGTTGGAAGATGTTAGCATGGATCAAAACGAACCATTGTTAGTACGGAACATCCTACACTAAAAGTTACCGTTTTCGAGATAAGGGACAAGCCCAAACCGGCATGTTGCGCCCTTGATATAGCTATTGCCATGTGATTCGCATACATAATTGATGCCCAGGTCATGTCATGTCAATGCCATGCAGTAACACTAACAATACTGAGGTGCATTGTCACTTATATAAACATCTTAACCCTTTGTATAAAGCACCGCTTGTCTTAGAATCCGCTAACTGACCGTCTTTGTTGCCTAATTTCTCATTTTGTTTAACCATTATACCTTTTTGAATAGCTAGAGAACTGAAGATATTTTTATTATTGTTTGCACAAACAGTTAATAGTATTTTTTTTTTGTGATACTGCTGTAAAGTCAAACTACTACTAACAAGTAAACATGTGATATGTTATTTTCCTTCATAAGCCTGTATCTTGCGTTTTTTGTTGTAGTTGGTTATGTTTTTGTTTTTAATTAAATAATAAACTCTTCATCTACCTAATACCACAAAAAAAGCTGGACAAAACCACCTAGAAAAGGGCCACTGGTACTTAATATGTTCAAAAGCGACTGTTTTCTTCAAAAACCTATAAAGTTCCCTAACTCGAAAACGGTCACTTTTTGGGTAGGGTGCTTTATAGTAACAATGGTTCGTTTTGATCTATGCTAGGATCTCCCAACGTATGTAGGTCGATTTACCAGTAAACCTGTATGTCGGGAACAAAATATTGTGTTTCTACATATTTATTGCCCATGGTAAAAAAAAAAACTGGTTTAGAGGTTTACGGGTTCGTGGTAACATTTCGATTGTTAAACAAAACAACAAAACAAAGCAGTTCTTTTTGTACCTACTTGTTTTTGATCAAAATAAATCCAAATTCTAATAATAAGTAAGAATCTATTATCATCATTTTATTAATTTTTCTATAAATATCAAAATAGTTGTTCGAAATGTAACCACGTTACTGTTTAAAAAAAAAAGTAAATTCGGAGATATTATTAAAATGCAGCTACTTCGTTTGATTTTAAAATATTCAATGTCTAGGTACACAAAACGTACAACAAGAAACAAACACTCAGAGATATTTTGACTGATTAGTAAGAGTCAGCTCATCCTATCTCTTTTGTTTTGTGAAATAACAGTGCTGTGAAAATATCACATTGACTGTTATTTATCAAAACTAACGTACTACTCGTAAATGACTTTTTATTTTTACTACACTGCTAACGGCCTTATGTTTATGCGGACACGGTTTATATTTTGCTATACTATTACCAACAAGGCACATAGTTTTGCTTTTAGTAGTTAGACCAGCAAAATATACATATTGTTACATGGGTTAAAATTCCAAATTTTGCATACGGCCGTAAGCTTGACGAATTATCATCATAATTTGTTTTTATATTACAGTACCTACTGTATAAATAATGATGATGATACCGTCTCTAAAATTGTATAATAATAAGAATGGTAATCGAAATCAAAATGCTATAATGCTCACTGTACAAGCTTCAAGATATTACTGAAATTTGAGTATAATGAAAACTGTACAGCAGCAGTGTCATCGGATTTATTAAAAAAACAATAATAAGATATATATCAACAACTATACATAGGAGTGGCAGAAATCTATCGTATTTAACAAGAAAGAGGGATAAGTTTTAAGTTTACAGCAGTATATATACCTATATATACGACAAAGTGAAGATCTACACTGCGCGGATACCTTGGGCATCCAAATGCTAAGTTTAGAATTGACAATTTTATATATACTTTTCTACTTTTGCATACAAACGATATTTACCACCATATTCAACGTACTATGCATCCATATACTTTATAGTTAAATATCGTAATAGTGAAATAGAAACTCATTTATATACACATTTTCATTTATCAGTATTTTATGATATAAGCCGATTTAACTTTATAAGTAGTTCGATATTTTTTTACAGACACAGAATAGTTAATACTGAAACTTTCATAGTTACGTTTCATTTATTTATTATTTTGTTGTTTTCTCGTCTCGTATTATTATATATTTATTTTAATTTCTTGTATCTTCTTTTTACGTTTACTTATTTTAATACCTACACAGAGAAACACTTTACAAAGTAATAAATGTAGTTACGCTATATTATTTTGGCCCATTATTAACGTAGTTACTCTATTTGTTCGGTCACTAATTTTGTGTTACACACTAGTAACACGACATAGGAAGCTTTTTTTCCAAAATGAAAATTGGCAACCGAACAAAGCTTCAAATACTAGACATTTGTTTTTTCTAAAACTTCTTTCATTGTTTTTTCCAGTGTCTAGTTTCATGACATTTTGACTATCTTATAATTTCTTCTTCGTATATAAATTAAAACAGACTTGAATCTTCCTATTTATATATAATATAACAACAAAATATATATTATGCACTATATTTTTTTTATTACTCTTGAAAATGCAAGTACCATTTTTTGTATATTATATATCCGTGTAAATGTCATGAAACTGGCCGCGACTTCCGTTAGTGTAACCAATAGCTAGTTTTCGCGAGTGCCTGCATGCTCCGCAATATATGAAATATTACCGCTTCATTACCTTGTATTGTATACCCTCCCTATACTACACCCCGTAAAATAACCACTTTGAACCCCCCTACCCTATTGGCATGTTCGTCTTTGTAGGCTGTGACGTTACTTATCCCTCGAAATTATATACAAACAGTGACTATGACTTCATCCCAAATTAGAATAAATATATAGAATATTTAAAACTTTTTTCGAGTATAATATTCACTCAGTACATAACCACATCGCGGTATGAATATGACTATCTATTTTCTCTAAACCTATCTTTTATTTACTCTAAAGTGATACTGACTGTTTGTTTTTTTTATATACTGTTTTATTTTATGTTTTGGTTGATAATGTTTATTTTTTATGAGATAGATTGTGTTTTTTTGCTTGTGGAACGCCAACCCGGTTCACCCTCGCTACTGATCCATGCATCCGCGGTTGCAAAGCGTCCGTCGTTCCGCGCGGCAAGACTCCGCCGCCCGTGAGGCCGCGCGCCGAATATAACCAAACATCATTCCGACATAAATATTAGCAGTAACAAGTTATCTTTTCATTTTTTAATATTTATTTTTTCGATTACCGAATTGAGTTACTGCCGAAGTTAATTTATTTGAGTGTGGAGTGGATTTGTCTTGGACTGAGAGCATGCGAACGCGTTCGCACTAACGATATTTACAATAACATTCTGTCTCGGTCGAGCCGCTGTCTCTTTCCTTTTGCCGTTGTGTTGTTGTCAATGTTATGTGTGTTGTTTTGATTTTTGTTTTTGTTTTTCCGTTTGTGTATGTTGTCCCGCTGTGTGTAGGGTGTGTCAGTGGGTGATGTATGGGTACTCGAGGTGTTGGTTTGGATTAAGCCATCTGTAGTTGCCATTACCTAGTTGGAAGCCTATACTGTGTTCAGTTGCTATTTTTAGGCTTGTAGCCACTGTCTGTTATGATTAACCTGTAATATAGTTCAGCCGGCGGTTGTACTACGAGTGGTCGGTGAGTACATAATGTAGAGACTACCTGAATAATAAAGAAAGAATGTTTCACTGTTTTACTAATAACCTATAACAATAAACCAAACAGATCATGTAAGGCTTCCTCTAACGATTTGTTGTTTCGATAAGGACATGATTGTGGAAATAACCAATTCAGAATATAGTCTTCAACTTAATGATTTAATAAATTATATATGTTTACAATATTTACACAAGTGTGCCCTAACCGAACATTACTAAAACTAAAATATATTTTCCAAATTAACCAATCTTCTTTGGCTCCCCGAGTTAGATAATACACAAAACATAAAAGCATGTCGGTGTTGTTTAGATTAAGAACCTAATTTTAAACCGACGCGTTTAAAAAAAAAGTTAAAAGCGAGCCACCACCATCAAGGCAAATGGACTTTCCTAAGAATAAAAGTGGATTGTATAAACCCTAGTTGATTAAATAAGTCATGTTAACGGCATGTATTGAGTAGGTGTCTTTCTTCTGGGATTGACCGCTCTGTAGTTCCCCGAATGGCCCCCACCCTTTGCAACACTAGGCTAGATCAGGTTGTATTCTTGCGTCTTAGTGTTGTCTAGATTTCAACTCGCTAGGCTCCAACCGTAGATCCTCTTCGTTCCCATTTGTATTTATCTCTTCGATTTCGTTTCTTTTCATTGGTTGTGTTTTACGTTCCGTTCGCACTCTCCAATACTTCCGAGTCATATTCGTATCACATACCAATGACGTCTCAATCAAGTCATCCGAATGTCAGCGAACACGCCACAACATTTGACACAGTACACCGACATAACTTTTTTCTGTCCCCCTGTCAATTATGTTGTTTTTGTGTAGTTGTCGAAGTAATTTGGGCGAACCCCGAAAGATGTTGTTTTATTTTTTAATTTATTTTCATTTTATAGTTTCGTTTTGCAAATTATGTGACGGGGCGCAGAAGGCCCTTTATTTATGGCCTCAGTTGATATTGATAGAGTTGGCGGTAGATCGCAATAATTTGAAATATTCATCTACAAAGTACATATCTATAACACACGAGTGGCATACTACTCTCTTGTTTATAAAGGATACAAAATTGATTTTATAACTTAAAGTTTAGTAGAAATTGGTTTATTGAAAAACAAATAATCTTATCGTCAGTCGAGATAAATCAATATATAAGAAATACTTATTTAAGACGTGATCCTCGACCCAATTATGAAAAAACAGAGCACTTGACTGAACAATATAAAACCGTCAGAAAATAACTGAAACGCACCTTGTACCTGACCTTGTGACATGACGACGTTTATGGCAATAAAACCATACTGAATTCTAAAACTCGTTCGGCACATTGCGATCTACCGCCCGCCCTTTGCTGAGCCCGTCGGTGCCTGTAGGACGGTGTGTGCGAGTGGGGCGCCGAGCCGCGCGACCGGTGTTGGTCGAACGCGCACGCGCACGCGCACCATGCGCGCCCCGTGCTCGAGACGGAGGTGTAGTGGCGGGCGTGCGCGGCGACGCTGCGCTGCGAGCGGCGGACGCTGACGGTATTACCACACTAGCGACCCCCGACCCCTGACTCCTGACCCACTCATTTGCGCCGGCAGCGGCATCCGGCGAGAAGGACCAACTAACGGTTTCGGGGGTGGGTTTGTAATTCTGTAGAATTTTTTTGGGATTTAATTTGTCATATGTAAAAGATACCTATACCCAGCAGTGGGTAAATGGGGGCTGATTGATTGAAAATATTTAAGATAGAAACCGGTAGTGGTATCCTTAAAGTCGCTCGTCAAGTATGTTTTGCTCGTAAGTAATTTTCGAAGTGTACTTGGCCACAGTGACCTTTGCTGTTTGTCCTTGTATGGTTTCAAATTACTCAAGAAGGACGTATTCGGCGAGATTGTGGCGTACACTGATGGATAAAGTTGCCGGTTCACAACATTTGGTATTTGACGATACTCTTTTGCTAGATCGAAGTTGGTATAAGTTGAATTGATTTTTCTTCCATGCGTTTCATTGAACACACAAAAAATGGGCTGCTAATGCGCACTTTGAACAATGTGTATTAAGTATCAAAATCCCATATTAAACATAAATATATATAATATATGTATAAATCATGTATATAATATATATTCGCATTTTTTAAATATTGATGACATTATTATTATGTCCAACTTACTGTAATGCTTTCCGAAATGTTTGTATTACACATACGGTGGAGCAATACAACCTCAAGTAAATAAATGCATTTATAGTAGCTGTCGATATTGGAATTTTAGTATCCCAACCCAATGTAAAACCGATCAAGGATATAAGAGTATCGTCAATCGACCAACGGTTCCGTCAGTCCTTGTTTTTTCATCGTCTGTAATGCATTCCTTCCATTGCGAGGCTGTAGTGTTTCGTCCTGTCATCGCACTGTCTCTCTTGGACAACCCTGTGTGCGGCCCTCACAGGCCTCCCTTCACGAGAGTTGGATGTCTTACAACACAACCCCAGTCTCGACTTGTACTCGTAGCTCCATGGCCCCGCTTTGTGTTCCTCATCTAGTCGACTAGCGAGGCCGTTACCCCGTCACGTCAGCCACCAGTTTTGTTTTCTAGTCCAGCACATCTTTCTTATCCATTTATTGTTGTTGTTTTTCTGTTCAACCTTAGTTCGTGCGCGCATGGCGTTAGCGCTCGGCTCTATCGTGTCTTCTCCTATCGTTAGAGCGTCACTAGCTAGAGCCGGGTCGACGGCATTCGTAGTGGCACCGTCGGTCGTTGCATGCTACACGGTTAGACTCTGAATACAGTCGGGGATGTTTAGCGTGCGAGAGAGATCCACACCACACTCAGTTAGGCGCGCGGCGGCGGTGCAGTCGGTCTGGGGGCGCCTCGGTCGCGGCGGATGCTCGGACGCTCGGGCGGTGGGGCGCGCGTCGCTCAGCCGGTGCTTGTTGCAGCTGCGCGTGGTGCGCGCGTTCAAGTCGACGCTGGAGGACCTGGAGGAGCGGCTGTCGGCGCACTCGGCGATGGGGCTGCGCTCGGGGCTGCGCTCCCGGCTGCGCGCGCCGCCGCAGGACATCGCCTACATCGACGCGGACGACGGACCCGCGCCCGCGCCCCGCACCGAGACCACCATATTCTAGATACGCACGCACCCCCCTCTAAACACGATATACTACACTGTGTCTACCTTCAGTTGCTGTTCGATTATTTTTTTTTCGAGCCGCGTAATCTCACTTGTACTTAACTTTACACGTTTAGCAATCTCTCGACTCGGACGGTCTGTCTGTATGTCGCTCCGAGCCGGACTTCTCACGCCTTATGCTACGTATTATATCTCACGTCTTCGAATTTTATCATTTTCTCTATTTATTCAATGATTAATATATCTAAACATAAAAATATATTTATGCTTTAATATTTTTTCATATCGTTTAAGTGAATCTTAATTTAGTACATTACGATTGTTTTTATTAAGTGTTGAAACTTTTAGAGCTAGGGTAGAGATAGATATAGCAATAAAGATTCATAAATTATAATTATTATCGTTAGGAGGCCCGTTGTTTTAGGCCGAGTTGTGCCTGCGCCGCGTCGCTGAAGGGCGCATGTACAGTTCAATACATGTTTTTAAATCTGTTGATGTTTTTCTAGAGCAGTGTAATTGCTAGATAACACTGGCCTCGGGACCCTTGATAGATGTTATTATACTTAATAGACATCTCCCCGCCACTTGATGCATACTCGTTTTTTTTTTAAACTGCTGAATTAGAAACGACGTATTTGTACATAAACTAAAGGAGTCGAACGTCTTTATTTGTATATTGGAGCAGTGATATTTTGTATAGACCTAAAAGAAATAACTCTCCTTTTTTAAAAATTTGTATCTTTTTAATCAACTTTAAAAGTTCTACGTAGGTATTTATAAAAGAAATTTAAAAAAATTAAATCTTTCTAGCTTTTTGTGTAGGTAGAATGTTATCAGAATATACAAAAATATATTGAGGAATAACTCTTAAAACTTAACGTTGACAGCTTGTGTGCTTGTTTCATAGTAAATTTTGGGACCACTGACGACTACCCCGTTTCAAGGTTATACTGGGTCTATCGTTTCTAATGTAAAAATATCGTACAATATATATTTGAACAAATATACTTAAATATTAATCAGTGTACTATACAAATACATATTTATTGAACTGCCTAAAGTTTAGTATGAATAAGACACATCACGCTTATTAACATAAAAAAAACAATAGAGCTCTAAACTAAACTATTGTATCTTAAAAACTTAATTTATGCGAATATTTTAAGGAGTATACAATAAAATTTTGAAGCAAATTCCATAGCATTTTCTTTCGCCATTCGCTGTGTGTGGTGGGGCCGCCAAGTTTTTTAGTAAAGTCACTCTATTTCAGATGTTGACGGTAAGTTAGGTCTGGCTCGCAATAGGGACACTTATTGTAAGTATATTTAAAGGCTGTATTTCCGTAACCACGCAGCTCATAACCATACTATGTATAACAAACGTTAGAGCATGGGAGTCTTATGTCTGCATGATCGATTGTTCAGGCAGCTCTAGAGTCTTCGAATCAATTCTTTGACGAGAATATATTATAACCTGTTATTGGATAACAGTTGTTGCCTCGTCCGAATCGTTATACTGACCACCTACATGGTAAGGTGAGGAAAGGTATTAAAAGCGGCCATTTTGTGAAATGGTATTTGATTTGACGCATGAAATGGCAGCTTTTACCATAGCTTGTAAGTTGTATCAGAAACTTTTAAGGTTTGAGTAAACATGTTGTTCTTATTATTTTAGCTTCGCATTTACTGTGTGATTCATGCTTTATGTTACAGTGTTATGCATGTTTAGTTTGTACGTGAGTATGCACAATTTGTTATTTTATTGATGTGATTTGAGGTTCTGATAATGGACTCGCACTAAATATTATGGATCTAACGTATATCATGTTATCAGACCCTCAAAAAGTGTTTGTATCCATTTTTTACCAACAGTACGTTACTGCCAATATTTTATTAGAAAAAATTATGATTTCATCACAATTTCATAGGTAACAAACTTCTAACACAGTAGTTCGTAAGCAAAGTAAAGTTTCTCTACTTTTACACCTAAAAAGTCGTGTATATTTTTAACAAACCTTACTTAAGAGGTTTGGTTTTTTTTTCAACATATTACCTATTTGGTTGTGTATGTACTTATTCATACCGTTCGTAGAAGATATATTTATTTTAATTTTACTTAGTAACATACTTAGACTTTATTGTAAAAAAAACATACTTAACCGGCACTTTAAACTTTTAAGACTCATTTAAATAAAACCGTATTTTGATTCGATAGGGTATTTTATTTTAGCCATAACCCTCAAAATCTGCCATCATGTTAAAACATAATCACATTATTTTTAGAATACAAAATGCCGCCGCGCCGTAGCTCACATACCAGAATTATTTAAACTATATTTTTTATCCAACTGCATAGTAGCAGCTTTATACGTCCTGACACGGTTTTTATACATATTCAACATTAGTGTTTGCCACTGGATGCCCTCGAATTACCCCTCGCCCCCGCTAGTATGAATGACCCTTCCTTCATAGATTGGCCGAAACACTAACACAACTGCTTTTGGTAACAGTCATAACTGAAACTAGTTAAACGGTTATTGCGTAGAACGGGAACTGTTATCAAGAACAGTTTGGTAGTAGGTCTTGACTGTAGTTTAGCGCGAGCGTAGGGCGGTGGGACTGACGCGGGTTGAAATTTTCGTTTTGCAGCAAAAGGCGGACATATTGGCTGGTCGCCGAATATATGTGAATAATTATTTGGCGGAGCACCGAAGAATCAGCGTGCAATCGGGAGGGAGCTCGCTGCCCGCTCTGAGCCCAGTGTCACATCAAAGCGATGATAACTAAATAAACAAACTTAAAACCGAGTCGCGGTAGTGTACCAAAAATAATAAACTCATGCGTTGAAATAACCTCTAAGCGAAAAAAAAAACCACGAAATTAAAATTTCACATTCAGAATCTCTAAACGTACAACACTTGACAACGTGACAAAGCAGCAAGTGAAACGTTCAAGTTCAACGTTTTACAGACTTTTCTATAAATGAAACCTTAAAAGTGACGATAACATTCCTTAAAAATATTCATAAAGCTCATAAAATGAGGCATTTATATGTAAATCTCATAAAAAATGTATAGCATTAAGAACTTACTTGATTTAATAAAAAGTAAGAGCAACAAATATATAAGTAAATATGCAAAATATTATAACTGTAGGTAGAAGTGATGTGTAACATGGTGCACCTTTATAATTTAGGTTAAATGTTCGTAGAGACACATTTGAAAATAATTTTTACTAAATAATATACACACAAAGTTTTGTGATACGTTTTTTTTTACAAAATGAAATCCAGAAAAAACCTCACCTTTCTGTACATATTCTTGTCATCACTTATCTGATTGATTTATTACTATATAAATCGAAATACCTATATTGTTGTTATGTGTTGTATGAACTAAATTATTTAAAATAATATAATATTAATGTGCCATTTTTTGATAAAAAATAACCACATGATTCGTGCTACTCAAGTGCTTTTATAAACATTTATATAAACAAAAGTGATATTTAAATTTGCTTGCTTTTTTTTTCTTATTCTGTATTTTGAAAGAGAATGCCCGTAGTTTTTGGTGTTTTGACGAATGAAATGGGAATGTCTTACTGTTTCCTTAGAGTTTCGGTTTTATATAGAAGCTGGTTGTGTATTTTAATCCCTATTGTTTTCGTTAAATGTATATGTTCGTGAGAAACACTGAAGTATTATACACTCACCATTTTATTACATACAATTGATTTGATAGTTTCCTTATAGACACAACATTCTTAGACATAGAGCTGCTGCTATAGTGATGATTCTAGCACATAAGGATTGGTTTTTAGGTGACACCTAGCTGCATGTGTATCAAAATTTTAAGATAAAACAAACGTTTGATTCAGCAAAGATTTTATGAGGCGGAAAACACTTATATTTTCCTTTTCACATTTCGTTTTGGTGGCGACAAAATGTGACGATTATAAGATGATCTTATAATTGTCACATGTCTGCTTCCAAAATGTCTAGTTTTTTTAACACACTTTACACTTTTTACTACTCTGGTCTTCCAAATATTTCTCTTCTTTTCCATTCATTTTTTTTTACTTTTTACACTATCCAAGGTATCGCATTCCAAGCAAATTTAATTATCAAACTAAATATTTTTTGTGGGATATAGTTAATTTAAATATGTTTACATGTTAATTAAGAATCATAGAGTATAATGAATGTTATATCTTATTACAAACGTGTACTGATTCGTGAAATTCTTAATAAAAAATGCACTTCGTGTAGTGAAACTTAAATCATTGCCTGCTATATTTAAATATTAAGAAAATACAGTTTAAAATATACTTATACTAAAATAAATAATTTACTTGTCTTGGTGTACACCAAATTTAGATATATACTAAAATAAATAAAAAGAATAAATATTTCAAAAAATTTAAATACGCTTATAGTGGACCTTTACACTGCGAATAGATAAATTTAAAATCCACATAAAAAATTTAATAGTGAAGCATGATCTACTGTAACTTACTTCGATTACTAAACTGATCCTGTCTATTAATTCGTTACTTACGCTTCTTCTTGTCTCTTATTAAAACTTTAGTAATAAAGTATCTATACTCCAAAGTAATTTTTATTTCACCAACCGTTGCGGAGCGCTGCATAACTAAGGTAACTCGAATGTTAAGGAAGTGTTGATGTGTCGATGTTGGTCCAAATGTTTGTTGTTTGTGGCCAACAGGGGCCCGTAGTGTATGTCGTACGGTCTAGTCTAGATCGATGTTAGATCAACGCTTAGCGCTTTCACTAAGACATAGAATAGATAGTGCTTTCACAATGCCGCTGTATTATTGCGATTTTAGATAGTAACAACACACATTTTGTTCTGTGACTTTAAATTACTCCACTTATATTAAAAATAATTAAATGTACGAAGTCATATAACAGAAATAGTGTTTTTACAGCTTTTCAAAGCAAGCATTTATAAGCATGTTTCACATGTTTATATTTTGGCTTTCGCTTCGAATAACTTTTTAAATGTTTCAGGAATGATTGTATAATCAGTATTCACGCTGCAAAATATTGTTATACTTTATACTTTAGTACGCAAAATGAGAGTTAAATTAAGGGACATTTTCAGCGATCCTTTATTTGCAAATCACATTTTTTTATCTCACCACTTTGTAGATTATTTCTTATATTTTTTTTACTATTGAGTAATTTTAGATTTCAGGTCAATATCTGGTATGTGAGCAAAACCGTCGTTTATTGTGTGCTTCGTTCGTTCAGTTTTTAATCAGCATGTGTAAATATCAAATCAAAATACATACACAAAATGGCGTGTCAACAAACGCACAACAACAACACACACACAAAAGCACAGGAACCTGAAAGGTTATAATTTTTTCTTAACTACTTTTCACCCATTCTTAAGATAAATGTGTTTAAATGTTTTTTTTTTTTAATTCTTTATGGTTACATATAACGGTGCCCTGTTTACGAAACGTGTAACATATAGGGTTAAGTGCACACTCCATGAATGTGCTTTTTTAGGTTTAGGACGACCCTACAACCCTGCGTCATGTAATATTTGTTTTAGTCTGTATTTTATTTGGAAAGTCTTCGAGGCGTGCTGCTTCCGACAGACCTACCCGAAACACTTTACTGTACTTTCCGATTACCTATTTGCCCGATACCCCTTTCACGAGGACTAAATGCGATTCTTTCCTAACTCTCCAAGAATCGTATTTATCCAGTAGCGCTGACATTTATTATGTACCTTTTGTGCTCTACATAGGAGCGCAGTGGCTATCTTTCACCCTATCTCTTGCGTGCCGTATACCTCTTACTTCATGTTCTCGTTTTTATTTTCTTTTCCATGAAACCCCCATTGCACACGGAAGGTCATAGGTGGCGAGTTGCAGGAACGCCTCATTCCTGTGCCCTACAGCAAGACGTCAACTGACCAGGCTGTAAGAAACACCAGTTTTAAGACCCGAGACCAAAAGCTCGTTCACTCACACCTTTGTTTACGTTTTTGTTCGTTTTTGGTTCGTTTGTTCCGTCCTTTCTTTAACTCTCTATTTTAATACTGTACTCTGTATTCTATACTGACCTCATCGTGTCTCTAGTTCTTGTTTTGATGTCTGTCCGAGTCTCTGGCCATTTATTTTTAATATTTTACTCCCTGTTTTCTATCACTTAAGTTAACAATAACTGAGCACTATTAAATATAAATAAATATTAATTTTTTTTTAGGTCATAAAGAATATAAAAATAAATGGTCAGTTTTGAGCATGTCTTGGAATCATCTGCATGTATCCTATCGCATGTGCTTAATCTTCCTAATGGGATAATACTTTATTTTATTATTAATTTACTTCGTGTGGAACGTTAAGTCTTCCGGGATCTACTTAAACACGAATAATTGTATAAATGTCGTGAATTCACTGCCTGATTCACTTTTACTATACCAAATAACAAATTCATTGTATGGACATGAACTGGACATACACACAGATGAATTTATCAATAGTCCGGGTCATATACGAGTAGGATTGTTTAAAACAAGTAGACCTGATAAAAGCATATTAAATTAATTGGTAATATAATTGGGAAAGCAATATAATGATTTAATTTATGTTTTTATAACTAAGTTCAAACATTTTATAACACATTGGTAGCAGTTTATATTATTTTAGCTGCGGCGATGGGCTAACCCCCTGTCACGCAAAATGGAGTATTGAATCACTGGCTGAAAGTGGGCACAGTGGTGCCTCTGCCACCCCGTATGGGAATAAAGCGTGAAGCTATGTTGCTGTTATGTTATATTATTTATGCGTCATACTTCATTGCAATTGTACCATCTTCAATTATTATTTCGCTTTTCACATACCTGCACTTATTTGGAAAATCTCAAACGAAACTGGTAGTGTTCTCCAAACCAGATAGCAGCTTAGCTTAATTCGTAAAGACAATCAGGTTCTAAGTAGATGTTATTGGGTTTTTTACCCCATGGTCTAATTTTAACAACAATGAGTCTTTGAACGAGCAGAGCGAGTTCAACAGACCCGCTGTCGGCACATCAAACATGGGGTAAAAGACCCAATATTATACTACTTTTATTAACAAATAAATAATTTTATACTAGTTTTTTTTTATTAGTTTAAATTGTATAAAGTAGGATATAATTTAATAGTATGTACTTATTTTTGAATATGGCAAGCGTTGCTTGATATCGACGCTACGTACATGTACCTACCTCATCCGTGTCATGTTCAATGGTTCAACCGAAGGTATTGCTTCAATCATGTGCATAGATGTGTCATAGCAGGGCATAGAGTACCGCTAGACTGGTCAATGTCCAAATGCAGTCACAGCTGAGACCAAGCAGAATGCATGATCGTACACCGGAGTCCAACACCATACACTAATTGGCACTCGACAGGTAAAAACTGTATTCAGATAAGAATCAAGTTTCCCCCGAAGTCGTGTTCTACACTGCATGGAAGGGACAGTACACTGTGACTGGAATTTAGAATTACCTACTGCTTACCCGCCTTTTTTCTATGGCTCGGTGTGCTTATATATTGATGTTCATGTACGATTATTTTCCATCCTCCCTCTGGGATGGCACAACAATAATTGGCATATAACTCCATATTTGCATTTTGTGTCAATTCAGTGGGAGTTTCTCATTGTGACGGGGTAATACTTTTATATTATCGCAATTCTCTGGTTTATAATTGTTTTATTGGTGGTCATCATTTACGTTAATAAATAAAACATGTTAGCTGTCTTCGATTGGTAGCTGAATAGGTTTTGCAGTCGATTTTATTTTAATGCCAGTAACTAGATTGATTCCTGGTCACGGCACCGAGGTTTTCATTTTGGTGCCGTGACCAGGATAACAAAAAATAAATAAACAAATTCCATAATTTCAACAGTACCACAGTTATCAACTTCAAACCAGAGCATTGCGACTGATGCATTCCATTTGCTACCTATGTCCGAATTCATAAACTGCTGCTCAGGTTAACTGCCTCTCAACCATGGCGCTGTCATTTCCGTAACAAATGTTAGTTTTAGTATGCCAAGATTTTTATTAACAAACGCATCGAAAATTCGAAACTTTTGAACTTTAATACCACGTCTCTGAATACCCAACCTTTTCCTGCTAAAACTGTCAGTTATTACAGAAATGACAGCCTATACGTCACAGTTCAGAGGCGCTCAACTAATGGGCTAGCAGTTGTGAAGAGGAACCTCACAGATGTTAACTAACTCGTGTTGTATGCGTAGATCCGTGTGGTGAACGCATTCCGGCAGGGCCTGGACTCGCGCGGCTCGCTCGCCGACGCCGCCCTCGCCGAGGCGCTGCGCAAGCAGACGGCGCTCGCCAAGCGGTTCTCGCACTCGTCGAGCGTGGAGTACGCCGAGCCGCGCGACCACCTCGCGCCGCAAGACATCGACGTGGAGCGACTCTCCTCGCACTCGCACACGGAGACCGCCGTCTAACCGCGACAACCTACCCGACCCCAAACCCGAACATTCTCAAAGCGAGTTGTTAACTAGTGTGTTTAATTATTCGATTGTTTTGAAAATATTTTTGATTATTATTATTATACGCGCGCGAGCAGGGCGCGTCTGTTGAACAAATAAATGAAAAAATATTGTCTAATTATTAATTTTAGATTGTAAGGGCGCGAAGGGTGAGCGAATGGTGAGTGTTTTTGAAAAACGAACCTTTAAAAATGAAATTTAAATACGATTTGGATACAAATGAAGTGCGTACCATCGTGTCTACTCTCGAGTACTCTCACACGGAATGAAATGTTTTGTATCGGTTCGGTTGGTGCGTGCGCGCGGCGGGTCGCGGCCGGCGCCCGCTTTTGTACAAAGTTGTTTCGTTCATAGCGCCGCCCCGTCGGGCGCCCCGCCAGCGACCCGCCGGGCCGCACTCTATTATATTACATTGAAGTATTAGTTAAGGTGTTTGTTATAAATTTCAATAACTTTTTTTTTGTTTTTACGACCTTTTCCCCTAAATCTAAGTATACATTTAAGTCATATCTCGAAGCGTAGACGCAACAGCTGAGGAGTTTCTATACAAGAACCGCAACAACTTTCTTGTGTACAAACCGACGTAGTCCACTTTAAACATCTTCGAAATGTTTAAAAATAGAAATAACTATAAATTGTATAGCTGAAGATATTTATTTGTAATGCTAGTCTCTTATGAAAAACAAATACTAATTATTCAATTATAATGTACTTATTGATTATTGATAAATACTTCAAGTTTATTAAACAAAATATAGTCTACGGTGTAACGAATTGATTTTGGAAATTTTCTCTATGAGCAATACACGGCGCGCGCGCGCCCGCCTGCCGCAGCGACGACGGTGGCGCGACCAGTCGCAGCCACACGTCGCTGCCGCAGCCGCCGCCGCGCGCCTCTAGGCGACGTAGTATCGCAGCAGTGGCATTTCAAGTTATAAACGTAAGAACATGTACTTATTCGAGTTAGTCGAGCGTGTGCGAGCGAGATCACATGTTTTAGTACTAAACGACTTAGAGGATCGCAATGTTCAATTTTTATAGAACGTTTCTATGTAGCGGTATCGATTGGTTGAGTGTTCAGTTCCGTGGGGGGCGGGCAGTGGCCCACACTCACTGCCGACGACACCCACGCCACGCTGCGCCGGGCGGCTGCGCCGGCCCGCGTGGCACCGTGGCACGGCACAGCCCGCGTGGCACCGTGGCACGGCACACCGCCGCCGCCCCGCGCAGTCCCGAGCCCGTCCCGACACAGCCGCATTCACAGTTCAACAACAACTATTAAACAATCTTGTAAGTAATTAAGTATTAGCTTCAAATCAATAAAGCCTTTGTAAAACATTAGTTAACTATTGAAACTTCACATGTTTTATGAGTAAGTATTAGTTGTGGATTCAGTGAATAGAGAGATCACTATCGGTTTGTGTATTATACTACTATATTAATTGTTTGTTGATATTCGTTGAAGTACCACGAGTTTCCCAATGAAAGACATAAATTAGGACTCTACTATAGAGTAGTGGCCCCTGCGCCAACGCCACTACATAAAATTACATTGTTTTGACTCGACAGTCTACCACTAACCATTTTAGGTAATAAGTCCCATTGTTGTATTTTTCGTCTCACAATAAATGAAAATCTATTTTATTGTTTTTAAAACTGAAGTTTAATTTTTCTGGTATACCCTGATTATGACATTTCTATTGAGATTATTGCGAATGAATTAAATGACAACAATTTTCCAAATAGTTTGGTCCAACTCAGCTATAGTCATTTTAGTTCAAAGCATGTACATCATGTAATAATTTCATTTACACTTTATTGCACACAGTTAATTATACACGTAACAATCAAATAAATAATATGTACAAAGTGCGAGCTTATCTCTAAAAAGAGATTTCATCCAGCAAACCTAGGCATGAAAGGAGAGTCTGACAGAAAGGGAAGTCAGTGCACAATGCCCGCGATTCCGAAGGCGACACGAGCTATATAACTAAACTAATTAAAATGGTGTGTTTGAAAATGGAATCTGTGGCCACCGCGCAAGAGCTGTCGGATTTGAAGGTTGTCAGTTTAGTGCCTTTAGTTCCTCTAGTTTAGTGGTTTTGACACCTCAAGAATAGCCCACGCCTACTATTCCAAGATCCGAAGAGGGCAGGAACGTCGAGCCCTCTCCGGACCATATTCTTAAGTGAAAATTCCTTCGAGCATCATCGCGACGATGGTCGAAGAGAGTGGAGCGTCGTAGCGACAATACACACAAAGCGTGGACAAAAGTGACGTAGGGGCGCCGTGGTGACCGAGCGACGTAAAGACAACAATTCACCAAAAATATAGTCTAATCTAGATCAATGTAGCCTCTGGGGCTCATGTACTTACAGTGCCACCGTCTTATCTGTAGGATGGAGCGAGGCGCCACCTCTACACCAATTGAACAGCATCACTACAACAACTAGCAGCCGAAGTGTTTGTTGTCATTGTGGCGTCATCAGTAGTTCCGCTTTGGCCGTTCTCTGGATAACTTTCATTAACTTTGTGTCTCTAATACCTACTCGGGACTTAATAAGAAATGTCAAATAAAATCCTTTATTTCCAGTAATCCCGTGGAAGAAGTTCCGTGGCGGAACTAGTGAGATCTTCCCAATAGTTCCGTCAACGGTACTTATTTCCCAGTAGTTCCGTGACGGAAATAGTGAAACATCCTAACATTTTAATAAAATATTTTCGTCCACCTTTACCAGGGCATATTCTTAAGACGGCGCCCTAGGCATAAACAGCCTTTAGCAAAACACAAATCGCTCGGAATGACGGGTATTATTGCTGTGGTTTTTCACTAGCTTCTTATCACGTGCTGCTTTCCCATAAACGTTATTTTATTAATTTTGCTCGATAGAAAAGTTTCCTGAAGTTGCCAGAAAATCTGTCTAACACGATGTTTTATTTTACAATTTCGCACCGCATCTTGATTTGTGTTCTTGTTATTTATAACTAATCATTATAAAAATTGCACAGTATGTGTTCCTGACCTTACAGAGTCAGACATCGACGGGATTCATCGAGCCGGGCCCCGGCGATCGCCCCTGGTACCATCCCCTACCAATCCCAAAAACTTACCTCGGCCAATTGTAGTCAAACTAGTCCGCCGAGCTAAGCGCGATGAAATGGTTAAAGCTGCAAAAGAAAGAAAAAACCTTACCTCGCAGGACATTGTACCCGGGACGTCCATGGGGGTCTTCGTGAATGAACGGCTGACTAAAGCTAATCGACTGTTATTTCGGAACGCAAGACAACGAGCATCGCAGCAAAAATACCGATTCTGCTGGGTACGGGACGGTTGCATATTCGTCCGCAAAGCAGAAAGAATGCCAGCTATCCCCATTCGTACTGTCTTTGATATTGACCAGAAAATTGGCCTCTGGACCGACCCCCCAAACTCGGCGCATAAAAATAATTAAATTTACTTGTGCACTGAGTGTAATATGTAGTAAAATGCTGGCAACTATAATTTCCTTATACCTATGTATTATTATATCTATCAACCCTCGATATCCCAGAGAATCCCCATCCTTTTCCCAACCACTAGAACTGAACTATCAAATCCTCCCAGATACAATCTATCGCTTTCTCGCTACTTTACCATACCTTGCCCTAAAGCAACTGACATCTTTAACTGCCTCTTGCAACAATCACCCCCCTTGACTTAATTGAAACTGTTAATCAAATAGACAAATCTTTCACAATAGAATGTCAATTGCACGACAAAATAGAAAAATGTAGCGAGTCTTTATTAACGTTTAACCTTAAAATCCTTACGTTCAATATCCGCAGTATTGCCCACAATTTCGATGAATTTTTAGTGGCCCTTAAACGCTTCGATACCAGCTTCGATGTTATTGTGCTCACTGAGTGTTGGCTGGCAACCGGAACCGGCGTAGGAGAAATACAAGGATACAACTCATACTTTACTAAAAATACCCACAATCGATGTGGTGGTGTAACTACATACATAAAAGAGTGCTGGAACGCAAGTGTACAGGAACCAAACTTAGCTGAAACTGAATGCCTGTCCATAGAGCTTCCAAACTCAACTACTATAATATGCCTATACAGATCCCCCTCCTTTACAAATTGCGGAAATTTCATTGCCTCTCTTAATGATCTTCTAGTCGGCATTAAAAATGAACAAACGGTAATTGTTGCTGGTGACATCAATATTAACATCCTTGACGAGCAAAACAGCACAGAGTATCTTTGTATAATGGCAGAATCAGGACTCATTCCTGCAATAACAAAACCCACCAGACTAAACAACTGCCTAGACCACATTTTCGTCCGAGCTAAAACCAAAGAAATACTCGGCATGGTAGCTCAAACAGACATCACCGACCATAACATAGCGGTGATGGCACTGTCTCTAACTAATGGCTGCCCGAAGAAACCCGATAGAATCATAAAAAGGGTCGATTCTCTGCTAGTGGCTTCCGAACTGCGAAACACAAACTGGGCACCCGTTATGTTGGCCACCGATGTGGAAGAGGCCGTCTCAGAATTCAATCAGATTTTGAGTGATGCTGTAGATAAACACACAACCTTGAAGCGGGTCAGAAGATCAAACCTCATCCTCAAACAATGGATAACCCCAGGTTTACTGAGATGCATCAGACATCGTGACAATCTTCATCTCGATACTAGAAAACATCCCAATGATCCTGTGAGAAAAATTGTTTACATCAGGTACAGAAACTTCTGTGTGGATCTGCTCCGCAAACTTAAGTCTGCTCATGAAACTGCCGAATTGGAGAGCAAAAAAAATGACCCGAAAGGTCTGTGGAAAGTAATAAATAAAATTAGCAACCGTACAGACAAACCATCTACATCATCTGAACTTATAAAAATTAAGCCCGACCCTCAAGAGTCAGTGGATCACTGTAATAAATACTTTGCCAATGTAGGCGTGAATCTAGCGAACCAATTGCTTCAAAAACAACATAAATCGTTCAAGGATGCCACTTCAGAGATCACAATTAGTGAGTCGACTCCTGAATCCTTTTTCATGCAGCCAACTGATGTTTTTGAAGTAAGGAAGATCATCGCGAATTTAAAGAACGATAGCTCTCCTGGTCACGATGGCCACACACCCAAGCTAATCAAAGAAATAAGTAGCGAAATAGTTGTCCCCCTAACTCATATCTTTAATCTGA